>CM068374.1:251847091-252119562 GCA_034769895.1 Magicicada septendecula | reverse complement strand
AAATAAGGCTTTCTAAAGATATGGTCATTATATGAGTAAAATTATTTAATTGTCTAATAAAATACCATTAAAACTGAAATAGATTCACTGACATTATCCTAGGGGGAGTCATATACAAATGAATTGTATTAAAAAACCATCATTAATATACTAATTTGCAATAAAATAAGTGAGAATTGATAATTATATCAATTTCAAATTTAATAGAATAATAATTATATTAGGGAAAATGGCTATTATTTACTTAGAAGACAGGAAGTATAATTTTAGGCCTACCTCCCAAAAATTATAAGAAATATAATTTTCAGATAAAACTTTGTAATACTAACTTAATTACTATCAAAATAAGTAGAATAGAATAGTGAAAACGAAAATGTATTTAATATTTCAAACAGTTAAATAATAACGAAATTACATTCTAAGCATAGTGCACGAAATTAAAGTGTGTCGGAAGTTATGGCAATTTGAAACAATGTATGAGATATATTATATAGGCTAAGATTTTCATGAGACGAAGGAAATACGGACAGTTCATTATTATACCTCGAAGAGAGCACTTCATGTGAATATTTGATAGAACCAACCTTTAATGGCCGTTACGTTATAACGGAGTTCGGAATCATTTTATGTAAAATTAAATTTTTTAACTATTTTAATGAAAGTGAAGTGGTGAAGTTGACCCATGAACTACATAACACCTATAAACGAAATCACATATAACTAATTAAATGAAATAACACTGAAATCGCACCAAACACCAAGTGAAAATTCGAGGTTAACTGACACGCATAAACACCAGTAGATTTAACAACAATACACCATTTAACAACATTTTTACACAAGTGAACTATTCCATGATACACCAGTGACAATAAACTATACCCCAGAAGATCATATGCAATTGCGAAGAACATTTACCGAAGAAAGGACATATCATTTCAACATGTACTTTGTCAACATTAGAAGCTATCAACGCGCATGCGTCAGGCGGCCATTTTGATCCAGTATCGTCACCGCAATAAGACACGACTAGACTGCTTTCTGGTTCGAATAAAATTATATATAAACTTTTATTATTAATAACTACCATTATATTGTTTAAATTTAAGACATTTTTTGAATTGTAAGTGTTATACTTTCATGTCCCTGACCTTCTCTGGCTTTTTATATTAATAACCTTTCAAGAACCTGTTTTTATAATACAACTGTAAAACTTCTAATATCGACCGACCCTGAGCGAGTCGATACGGCATTGTAACCTCGATTAATTAATCGACCAACTTTATTATTGTGTTTAATAAACGTTTTTGTTTGTTTTTTTGTAAATTGAAATTGATTTCTCTTATAAAAGGACATAATCTTTAATTAACCAAGAAAACTAGATAATCTTTAAAGGCAGTATATGCGAAACTACAACATTTCAAGAGTAAGAAGAAGAGAGCCGTTTTCGCCTAACTTGAAGTTAATTGGATTGTCTTTTTAACAAATTTACAGAACAGAAATTTATTACCAAAATAAACACCATACCATTATAATTATAATTACAATCAACAACCTCGATTTATTCCTAAATATTAAGCACATAAATACACCGAAAACATTTTTCCGAAATTATTTTTTTTATAAATATAAATTTTAAATTTATATTTTATTTCAAATTGCTACCACAGCAATATACACCGAGTGTATTTGATAACAACAAAGACCAGGAACTTTACCAAATCGACGATTCCCAGAGCGGAACGTCACTACTACACATACACAGCATAAAAAATTATTCTGGGTAATATTATACCAGAACACTATATCATTACAATTATAGTATGGTTTTATTACAAAAGAGAAGATCAACAGTGAGAGCATAACGAAGACTAGAAAATATTAGCTACGTTACTACACACATTATAAATTAAGCTATATTTGCAATATCGTTTTATTACAAAATCGGCTAGCACAACCAGTGGGACTTACAGGAGAACACAATTAAAATACATCGATATTTATTTTATTATTCGCACCACCCACGGTTTATTACAAAATGGCGCCCAACTAAAGGGCTGTAATTAGGGGTTGAAATTACTGTAATTACTTACCCAATTCCTAATTCAGCTTGGCAGCGGTTAGTCAGCCAGGGAATCAGGGAAGATGATGCGTCGTGCCACATCAAAGAAGAGAGCGGCGGAGGCCGAGAAAGAACTCGATATGGAGGATAAGGAGACGACCCCCAGTGGAGGACGTGGAAAAGATATTAGAACGGGTGGAAGATAAACAACCAGCACCACCAGAGAAACAACCCGAAATACCCACTCAAACAGGGAACGTCGATGTCCAAGACAAGGAAGTGGAAAAATCTAATACTACAGAAGAAAGTAAAATGGACAAATTAATGGAGATGTTCATGCAAATGAGAGAAGATTTGAAAAAAGGACATGGAAGAAAAACAGCAAAGATTTGAAAAAGAAAATGGATGAGTGCCACCAGTCGACAATGAAGAAACTGGATGATTGGGCCAAAGAAAGGGAAGAATATCATCAAAAATGGATGGAGGAAAGGAGAGAGGACAGATTAAAAAGCGAAGAATTAAGAATGGAGAGGACCAAAGAAATTAAAAATGTTAGAAAACTAAAAACGGAAGAAATACCAAACAATAAAACCATGGAACCAGTTGTAGTAGTACCTGAATTTGAAACTAACCGAAACAAGGAAAATATTAAACAAAGGAAAAGGAGAATGTATCCAAGAAATATAATGAAAACAAAGGAAGAAATGGAGATGATGAACCATGGTTTATTTGATGATGATAATATCCCTATTACCAACCATGAAGAAATCGTGAGTTCCAGGAATAATGGAAGTAGATTAAGGGTAATCTCAGAGATGTTTACCAGCAGACAGTAGTTTACCACTGGGAAAGGACCAGAGGTAAACTGAATAAAACATGGGGGACTAGATCAGTTTCAGCGAAGGACTGGACAGTGTATTCCAAAAGGATGGAAGTATGACATCCTACCAGACTGTGATGACGGCACAGATGAATCACCAGGATGTGTTCCATTAGTGTACCATCCAGGACAGTTCCAGTGTACAGGTACACTAAAATGTATTCCTTCAGGGTGGATGTGTGATGGTGAACCAGATTATGGGGCTTCAGATAAGCAAATAATTAATAATTCAGATGAAGACCCTCACAGATATTTTTCATGCAATACCACATATGGACCAGAGACGTACTGGTATATAAAACACTATGATAGAGGGAGCCGAATAAGCTTAGCAGCCAACAAAGGAATAGCAGCTACAAAAATGAAATACAAGACAAAGGCCAGAGATGTCATAGTACCGGAACGATGAGGAAGACTACGGTCATCCGGACAATGAGAGCAACTGAAGTGACAGACTACGGTTAAGTCTAATACCATACACCTCCACAAAAAGGAAATGGATGTCATGAGAACCGACGACGGCCAAAAATCTATGTCAAAGAAAAAGAAATTATGAGCAACTGTCCAGCCTAATAAAAATCTTCAACCTGGGTATATAAAAGAAAAACAATAATGAGAAGTACATTTGAAATAAAGAAAAGAAGAGAGCTAATACCATATTTAGGGTAATAATATGATATGTTAACCATATTTATGAAAAAATATTATGAATAATTGAATGAATGGAATTTTGAATTAAATCATCAAAATTCGAAAAATCAAGTAAGAACAACTTACTACCTATTATTTAGGAAACCATTTATGAATCAAAAGAAAATGAATTTTGAATTAAATCAACTAAATTCAAAAATGAAGTAAGGGCAACTTACTACCTATTATTTAGAAAACCGTTTATGAATTAAAAAAGAAAATGAATTTTGAATTAAACCGCTAAATTCAAAAATGAAGTAATGACTACTTACTACCTATTATTTAGAAAACAATTTATGAATCAAAGAGAAAATGAATTTTGAATTAAATCACCAAAATTCAAAAATGAAGTAATGACTACTTACTAACTATTATTTAGAAAACCATTTATGAATCAAAAAGAAAATGAATTTTGAATTAAACCGCTAAATTCAAAAATGAAGTAATGACTACTTACTACCTATTATTTAGAAAACCATTTATGAATCAAAAAGAAAATGAATTTCGAATTAAACCACAAAATTCAAAAACCCAAGTAAGAACCACTTACTACCTACTATTTAAAAAAAAACAACTTTTAGAGATGAACAAGAAGAAAAGGAATTTGGATAACACATTACAAACAATTATATATGGGGACCAATTCTGAAAAACTTTCGAGAATAAAGAAATGGCAGTAAAAACCACTGATACAATTAAAATGAATAAACTTATTGTGAAGCAAAATTAATGAGAATTTTATGTCAAATAAACAGAGATATTAAACATATGGCATTAATAATAAAGGAGTGCATTTGGATAAAAAGCAAGAGTAGAATAAAACTTTGAAAAAGAAAGGAAAAACTATATATAAATAAATTCATAAGAAAAAGATGATCATATAATAAATGTCAGTTATAAGAAAGACAATTAAAAGAGTAATTGAAAAAACATAATACTAGTGGAACGATTCATAAGAATTAAGAAAGAAACAAAAATATAATACAAAATATATGCTACCAATGACCAGAAGGAGATTGTGATAACAGTCAAAAAATTACAGAGAATTAAGAATTTCACACTGAATAATGAGTGATAATTATATTATACCAGCTTCCAACCACAAGGAGAAATAAAATGCCAGCAGAGCTAACCATTGAGAAAAGTAACTGAGATAGAAATTCACTAAGATAGAAATATTAATAGATCTGTTCGTATACGAAGTGAAATATCCAAAGATATTTAATTTTTTTATAGTCATAAGGTGGACTATTATTATATAATTTTTATTAATGACTGTCTGAGATAAGTCCAGCAGTATTATTATGTATTGATCAGAGATGATTTACCTCTGTAATCAATAAATGACGTAGTATGGCCAGCAGAGTGTGAAGCCTACAGAGCCCCTCTGGACACTGCCCCAGCTAACGTGTTAGGGAATTTTAGGGAATAAATATCCCAAGGATAAAGAAACAAGTTAAGAAGAAAATGGAAAAATAAAAAAAGAACGAACCTCAGATAACTATTACTATCAGTAAGAATCCAGTTAATAATGAAATATAGATCAGCTCAAAATATAGAAGAAAAAATTTTTAGAAATGTGAAGGAAGTAAAGAAATGTAATTTATAATATAATGTCATAAGCAATTACTACAGACAAACTAAGTATGATCTGAACTAATCACTTCTGGAAGAGAGCAATCTGTAGCGTGACAGATAATCCACACAAAAACATTACTCAATGATCTTTAATAAAGCTCTAATATATGGAATATCCAGATGAGAATCAATTAAATGCACTATTTAATAATATATTCACAAGAAAGGTTGAATAAAGAAAATTTCTGCAAATAATATAATATAATACAAATTTAAAAACCCAGAAGACTAAAAATGATAATAACAAAATTACCCAGGTAAGATAGAAGCAGGCAATTAATATACCCCGACAAGGAAACCAGACCAGAAGAAACAAAGGCATACAGAGCGAAAAACTAAAGAAGAAAGAAGAATAACCAAAACTACTGAAGACAGAAAAAAGAAGAAGAATTAAAATCACAGAAGAGAGAAGAAGGAAGAATAATCATAATCAAAACTGCTGAAGACAGAAGAAAGAAGAATAATTAAAAATAAAGAAGAAAGAAGAAAGAAGAATAACCCAAACTCAAAGAAGAAAGAAGAATAATTAAAATCAAGGAAGAAAGAAGACTAATTAAAACTACTACTACAGAAGAAAGAAGAAAGAAGAACAATCAAAGCTATTGAAGACAGAAGAAAGAAGAATAACCAAACTCAAAGAAGAAAGAAGAATAATAAAAATAAAAACTACAGAAGAAAGAAGAAAGAAGACTAATCAAAACTAGAGAAGAAAGAAGAACTAATTAAAACTGCTACTACTGAAGAGAGAAGAAAGAAGAATAATTAAAACTAAAGAAGAAAGAAGAAAGAAGAACAATCAAAGCTACTGAAGACAGAAGAAAGAAGAATAATTAAAATCAAGGAAGAAAGAAGACTAATTAAAACTAGAGAAGAAAGAAGAACTAATAAAACTGCTAGTACTGAAGAGAGAAGAAAGAAGAATAATTAAAACTAAAGAAGAAAGAAGAATAAACCAAAACTACTACTACTGAAGAAAGAAGAAAGAAGACTAATTAAAACTACTGAAGAAAGAAGAAAGAAGAACAATCAAAGCTACTGAAGAGAGAAGAAGGAAGAAAACCAAAACTACTACTACTGAGAAAGAAGAAAGAAGAATAATCCAAAACCAAATCTACTGAAGAAGGAAGAAAGAAGAACAATTAAGACGACCCATATAAAACAAAAACCCCATAGGGAAAGAACCCCAAAAAATCCCAAAATCAATGAATGTCCAAAGAGAAAGTATAACACCCTAAAAAACCATATCACTGTAAAACTGACAAAAAACTAAAAGTGTTAGTAGTATTACATATTAGTGCATTCAAAAAGTTATTGTTTAGTTTGTATAAACAAACCTTCACAGTTCCCCCCATGGTTGAATATTTCATGTTAAAAACTAGAAACAGACTAGTAAATATATTGATAATTCACCATAGACAAGTGCAAGTGATCAAATTATAACTAATAAACTTTTAAAAGGTGCAGGAGTTACAGTACAAAGCAATAAACTTTAAGTTTTATGAACAGTGTCTACTTTGATAATGAAATAGTAATGTTACTAATAAAAAGCTACTAAAGCTGTATGAACATTCCATAGAATGGAATATAACTTAGATAGCCAGGGTTATACTTAAAGAGGGGGCATAAATCCTGTACAATGGGGAATTACAAAACAAATTGTTAATGTTGAGTAGTAAAAGATGATAACCATTATATGTAACCAGGATGTCAGATTCCTATTACATATAGTAATTAGATAAGTAAGAATTATCCATAAGAAATGTTAGTGTTATAATTTGTTATTTTATTGTTCATTTTAATTTAGGAATGACATATCTAAAAATAGATACCATTCCAATGTTATAGAATATTTTTTATTTATGTTATTAGGTGATATACAAAACAATGTTATTCAGAACACCAGTTTTGATATAGAGAGATGTTATATGTTAATTATATAATCAATAATTACTGTTATACCAGTGAGAGAAGGATATAAAATAACTACATTAATAAAACATTTGGAAATTAGCCACACATCAGATCTAGGCCAAAGAATGAATTTAAACTGCAGAATAATTAACAAACCTAGTCTTATAAACCAGATAAAATGACAATATTTAGGCAAGATAAACTCAACGTATTAAATACTATGTAAATAAGGCTTTCTAAAGATATGGTCATTATATGAGTAAAATTATTTAATTGTCTAATAAAATACCATTAAAACTGAAATAGATTCACTGACATTATCCTAGGGGGAGTCATATACAAATGAATTGTATTAAAAAACCATCATTAATATACTAATTTGCAATAAAATAAGTGAGAATTGATAATTATATCAATTTCAAATTTAATAGAATAATAATTATATTAGGGAAAATGGCTATTATTTACTTAGAAGACAGGAAGTATAATTTTAGGCCTACCTCCCAAAAATTATAAGAAATATAATTTTCAGATAAAACTTTGTAATACTAACTTAATTACTATCAAAATAAGTAGAATAGAATAGTGAAAACGAAAATGTATTTAATATTTCAAACAGTTAAATAATAACGAAATTACATTCTAAGCATAGTGCACGAAATTAAAGTGTGTCGGAAGTTATGGCAATTTGAAACAATGTATGAGATATATTATATAGGCTAAGATTTTCATGAGACGAAGGAAATACGGACAGTTCATTATTATACCTCGAAGAGAGCACTTCATGTGAATATTTGATAGAACCAACCTTTAATGGCCGTTACGTTATAACGGAGTTCGGAATCATTTTATGTAAAATTAAATTTTTTAACTATTTTAATGAAAGTGAAGTGGTGAAGTTGACCCATGAACTACATAACACCTATAAACGAAATCACATATAACTAATTAAATGAAATAACACTGAAATCGCACCAAACACCAAGTGAAAATTCGAGGTTAACTGACACGCATAAACACCAGTAGATATACCCATTTAACAACATTTTTACACAAGTGAACTATTCCATGATACACCAGTGACAATAAACTATACCCCAGAAGATCATATACAATTGCGAAGAACATTTAACCGAAGAAAGGACATATCATTTCAACATGTACTTTGTCAACATTAGAAGCTATCAACGCGCATGCGTCAGGCGGCCATTTTGATCCAGTATCGTCACCGCAATAAGACACGACTAGACTGCTTTCTGGTTCGAATAAAATTATATATAAACTTTTATTATTAATAACTACCATTATATTGTTTAAATTTAAGACATTTTTTGAATTGTAAGTGTTATACTTTCATGTCCCTGACCTTCTCTGGCTTTTTATATTAATAACCTTTCAAAGAACCTGTTTTTATAATACAACTGTAAAACTTCTAATATCGACCGACCCTGAGCGAGTCGATACGGCATTGTAACCTCGATTAATTAATCGACCAACTTTATTATTGTGTTTAATAAACGTTTTTGTTTGTTTTTTTGTAAATTGAAATTGATTTCTCTTATAAAAGGACATAATCTTTAATTAACCAAGAAAACTAGATAATCTTTAAAGGCAGTATATGCGAAACTACAACATTTCAAGAGTAAGAAGAAGAGAGCCGTTTTCGCCTAACTTGAAGTTAATTGGATTGTCTTTTTAACAAATTTACAGAACAGAAATTTATTACCAAAATAAACACCATACCATTATAATTATAATTACAATCAACAACCTCGATTTATTCCTAAATATTAAGCACATAAATACACCGAAAACATTTTTTCCGAAATTATTTTTTTTTATAAATATAAATTTTAAATTTATATTTTATTTCAAATTGCTACCACAGCAATATACACCGAGTGTATTTGATAACAACAAAGACCAGGAACTTTACCAAATCGACGATTCCCAGAGCGGAACGTCACTACTACACATACACAGCATAAAAATTATTCTGGGTAATATTATACCAGAACACTATATCATTACAATTATAGTATGGTTTTATTACAAAAGAGAAGATCAACAGTGAGAGCATAACGAAGACTAGAAAATATTAGCTACGTTACTACACACATTATAAATTAAGCTATAATTTGCAATATCGTTTTATTACAAAATCGGCTAGCACAACCAGTGGGACTTACAGGAGAACACAATTAAAATACATCGATATTTATTTTATTATTCGCACCACCCACGGTTTATTACAAAATTGGCGCCCAACTAAAGGGCTGTAATTAGGGGTTGAAATTACTGTAATTACTTACCCAATTCCTAATTCAGCTTGGCAGCGGTTAGTCAGCCAGGGAATCAGGGAAGATGATGCGTCGTGCCACATCAAAGAAGAGAGCGGCGGAGGCCGAGAAAGAACTCGATATGGAGGATAAGGAGACGACCCCAGTGGAGGACGTGGAAAAGATATTAGAACGGGTGGAAGATAAACAACCAGCACCACCAGAGAAACAACCCGAAATACCCACTCAAACAGGGAACGTCGATGTCCAAGACAAGGAAGTGGAAAAATCTAATACTACAGAAGAAAGTAAAATGGACAAATTAATGGAGATGTTCATGCAAATGAGAGAAGATTTGAAAAAGGACATGGAAGAAAACAGCAAAGATTTGAAAAAGAAAATGGATGAGTGCCACCAGTCGACAATGAAGAAACTGGATGATTGGGCCAAAGAAAGGGAAGAATATCATCAAAAATGGATGGAGGAAAGGAGAGAGGACAGATTAAAAAGCGAAGAATTAAAAATGGAGAGGACCAAAGAAATTAAAAATGATAGAAAACTAAAAACGGAAGAAATACCAAACAATAAAACCATGGAACCAGTTGTAGTAGTACCTGAATTTGAAACTAACCGAAACAAGGAAAATATTAAACAAAGGAAAAGGAGAATGTATCCAAGAAATATAATGAAAACAAAGGAAGAAATGGAGATGATGAACCATGGTTTATTTGATGATGATAATATCCCTATTACCAACCATGAAGAAATCGTGAGTTCCAGGAATAATGGAAGTAGATTAAGGGTAATCTCAGAGATGGTTTACCAGCAGACAGTAGTTTACCACTGGGAAAGGACCAGAGGTAAACTGAATAAAACATGGGGACTAGATCAGTTTCAGCGAAGGACTGGACAGTGTATTCCAAAAGGATGGAAGTATGACATCCTACCAGACTGTGATGACGGCACAGATGAATCACCAGGATGTGTTCCATTAGTGTACCATCCAGGACAGTTCCAGTGTACAGGTACACTAAAATGTATTCCTTCAGGGTGGATGTGTGATGGTGAACCAGATTATGGGGCTTCAGATAAGCAAATAATTAATAATTCAGATGAAGACCCTCACAGATATTTTTCATGCAATACCACATATGGACCAGAGACGTACTGGTATATAAAACACTATGATAGAGGGAGCCGAATAAGCTTAGCAGCCAACAAAGGAATAGCAGCTACAAAAATGAAATACAAGACAAAGGCCAGAGATGTCACTAGTACCGGAACGATGAGGAAGACTACGGTCATCCGGACAATGAGAGCAACTGAAGTGACAGACTACGGTTAAGTCTAATACCATACACCTCCACAAAAAGGAAATGGATGTCATGAGAACCGACGACGGCCAAAAATCTATGTCAAAGAAAAAGAAATTATGAGCAACTGTCCAGCCTAATAAAAATCTTCAACCTGGGTATATAAAAGAAAAACAATAATGAGAAGTACATTTGAAATAAAGAAAAGAAGAGAGCTAATACCATATTTAGGGTAATAATATGATATGTTAACCATATTTATGAAAAAATATTATGAATAATTGAATGAATGGAATTTTGAATTAAATCATCAAAATTCGAAAAATCAAGTAAGAACAACTTACTACCTATTATTTAGGAAACCATTTATGAATCAAAAGAAAATGAATTTTGAATTAAATCAACTAAATTCAAAAATGAAGTAAGGGCAACTTACTACCTATTATTTAGAAAACCGTTTATGAATTAAAAAAGAAAATGAATTTTGAATTAAACCGCTAAATTCAAAAATGAAGTAATGACTACTTACTACCTATTATTTAGAAAACAATTTATGAATCAAAGAGAAAATGAATTTTGAATTAAATCACCAAAATTCAAAAATGAAGTAATGACTACTTACTAACTATTATTTAGAAAACCATTTATGAATCAAAAAGAAAATGAATTTTGAATTAAACCGCTAAATTCAAAAATGAAGTAATGACTACTTACTACCTATTATTTAGAAAACCATTTATGAATCAAAAAGAAAATGAATTTTGAATTAAACCACAAAATTCAAAAACCCAAGTAAGAACCACTTACTACCTACTATTTAAAAAAAAACAACTTTTAGAGATGAACAAGAAGAAAAGGAATTTGGATAACACATTACAAACAATTATATATGGGACCAATTCTGAAAAACTTTCGAGAATAAAGAAATGGCAGTAAAAACCACTGATACAATTAAAATGAATAAACTTATTGTGAAGTAAAATTAATGAGAATTTTATGTCAAATAAACAGAGATATTAAACATATGGCATTAATAATAAAGGAGTGCATTTGGATAAAAAGCAAGAGTAGAATAAAAAGTAAGAGTTGAAAAAGAAAGGAAAAACTATATATAAATAAATCCATAAGAAAAAGATGATCATATAATAAATGTCAGTTATAAGAAAGACAATTAAAAGAGTAATTGAAAAAACATAATACTAGTGGAACGATTCATAAGAATTAAGAAAGAAACAAAAATATAATACAAAATATATGCTACCAATGACCAGAAGGAGATTGTGATAACAGTCAAAAAATTACAGAGAATTAAGAATTTCACACTGAATAATGAGTGATAATTATATTATACCAGCTTCCAACCACAAGGAGAAATAAAATGCCAGCAGAGCTAACCATTGAGAAAAGTAACTGAGATAGAAATTCACTAAGACAGAAATATTAATAGATCTGTTCGTATACGAAGTGAAATATCCAAAGATATTTAATTTTTATAGTCATAAGGTGGACTATTATTATATAATTTTTATTAATGACTGTCTGAGATAAGTCCAGCAGTATTATTATGTATTGATCAGAGATGATTTACCTCTGTAATCAATAAATGACGTAGTATGGCCAGCAGAGTGTGAAGCCTACAGAGCCCCTCTGGACACTGCCCCAGCTAACGTGTTAGGGAATTTTAGGGAATAAATATCCCAAGGATAAAGAAACAAGTTAAGAAGAAAATGGAAAAATAAAAAAGAACGAACCTCAGATAACTATTACTATCAGTAAGAATCCAGTTAATAATGAAATATAGATCAGCTCAAAAATATAGAAGAAAAAATTTTTAGAAATGTGAAGGAAGTAAAGAAATGTAATTTATAATATAATGTCATAAGCAATTACTACAGACAAACTAAGTATGATCTGAACTAATCACTTCTGGAAGAGAGCAATCTGTAGCGTGACAGATAATCCACACAAAAACATTACTCAATGATCATTAATAAAGCTCTAATATATGGAATATCCAGATGAGAATCAATTAAAATGCACTATTTAATAATATATTCACAAGAAAGGTTGAATAAAGAAAATTTCTGCAAATAATATAATATAATACAAATTTAAAAACCCAGAAGACTAAAAATGATAATAACAAAATTACCCAGGTAAGATAGAAGCAGGCAATTAATATACCCCGACAAGGAAACCAGACCAGAAGAAACAAAGGCATACAGAGCGAAAAACTAAAGAAGAAAGAAGAATAACCAAAACTACTGAAGACAGAAAAAAGAAGAAGAATTAAAATCACAGAAGAGAGAAGAAGGAAGAATAATCATAATCAAAACTGCTGAAGACAGAAGAAAGAAGAATAATTAAAAATAAAGAAGAAAGAAGAAAGAAGAATAACCCAAACTCAAAGAAGAAAGAAGAATAATTAAAATCAAGGAAGAAAGAAGACTAATTAAAACTACTACTACAGAAGAAAGAAGAAAGAAGAACAATCAAAGCTATTGAAGACAGAAGAAAGAAGAATAACCAAACTCAAAGAAGAAAGAAGAATAATAAAAATAAAAACTACAGAAGAAAGAAGAAAGAAGACTAATCAAAACTAGAGAAGAAAGAAGAACTAATTAAAACTGCTACTACTGAAGAGAGAAGAAAGAAGAATAATTAAAACTAAAGAAGAAAGAAGAAAGAAGAACAATCAAAGCTACTGAAGACAGAAGAAAGAAGAATAATTAAAATCAAGGAAGAAAGAAGACTAATTAAAACTAGAGAAGAAAGAAGAACTAATAAAACTGCTACTACTGAAGAGAGAAGAAAGAAGAATAATTAAAACTAAAGAAGAAAGAAGAATAAACCAAAACTACTACTACTGAAGAAAGAAGAAAGAAGACTAATTAAAACTACTGAAGAAAGAAGAAAGAAGAACAATCAAAGCTACTGAAGAGAGAAGAAGGAAGAAAACCAAAACTACTACTACTGAAGAAAGAAGAAAGAAGAATAATCCAAAACCAAATCTACTGAAGAAGGAAGAAAGAAGAATAGTCAAAACTAAAACTACTGAAGAAGGAAGAAAGAAGAATAATCAAAATAAAAACCACAGAAGAAAGAAGAAAGAAGAATAATTAAAATCACAGGAGAAAGAAGAAAGAAGACTAATTAAAACTAAAGAAGAAAGAAGAATAAACCAAAACTACTACTACTGAAGAAAGAAGAAAGAAGACTAATTAAAACTACTGAAGAAAGAAGAAAGAAGAACAATCAAAGCTACTGAAGAGAGAAGAAGGAAGAAAACCAAAACTACTACTACTGAAGAAAGAAGAAAGAAGAATAATCCAAAACCAAATCTACTGAAGAAGGAAGAAAGAAGAACAATTAAGACGACCCATATAAAACAAAAACCCCATAGGGAAAGAACCCCAAAAAACCCCAAAATCAATGAATGTCCAAAGAGAAAGTATAACACCCTAAAAAACCATATCACTGTAAAACTGACAAAAAACTAAAAGTGTTAGTAGTATTACATATTAGTGCATTCAAAAAGTTATTGTTTAGTTTGTATAAACAAACCTTCACAGTTCCCCCCATGGTTGAATATTTCATGTTAAAAACTAGAAACAGACTAGTAAATATATTGATAATTCACCATAGACAAGTGCAAGTGATCAAATTATAACTAATAAACTTTTAAAAGGTGCAGGAGTTACAGTACAAAGCAATAAACTTTAAGTTTTATGAACAGTGTCTACTTTGATAATGAAATAGTAATGTTACTAATAAAAAGCTACTAAAGCTGTATGAACATTCCATAGAATGGAATATAACTTAGATAGCCAGGGTTATACTTAAAGAGGGGGCATAAATCCTGTACAATGGGGAATTACAAAACAAATTGTTAATGTTGAGTAGTAAAAGATGATAACCATTATATGTAACCAGGATGTCAGATTCCTATTACATATAGTAATTAGATAAGTAAGAATTATCCATAAGAAATGTTAGTGTTATAATTTGTTATTTTATTGTTCATTTTAATTTAGGAATGACATATCTAAAAATAGATACCATTCCAATGTTATAGAATATTTTTTATTTATGTTATTAGGTGATATACAAAACAATGTTATTCAGAACACCAGTTTTGATATAGAGAGATGTTATATGTTAATTATATAATCAATAATTACTGTTATACCAGTCAGAGAAGGATATAAAATAACTACATTAATAAAACATTTGGAAATTAGCCACACATCAGATCTAGGCCAAAGAATGAATTTAAACTGCAGAATAATTAACAAACCTAGTCTTATAAACCAGATAAAATGACAATATTTAGGCAAGATAAACTCAACATATTAAATACTATGTAAATAAGGCTTTCTAAAGATATGGTCATTATATGAGTAAAATTATTTAATTGTCTAATAAAATACCATTAAAACTGAAATAGATTCACTGACATTATCCTAGGGGGAGTCATATACAAATGAATTGTATTAAAAAACCATCATTAATATACTAATTTGCAATAAAATAAGTGAGAATTGATAATTATATCAATTTCAAATTTAATAGAATAATAATTATATTAGGGAAAATGGCTATTATTTACTTAGAAGACAGGAAGTATAATTTTAGGCCTACCTCCCAAAAATTATAAGAAATATAATTTTCAGATAAAACTTTGTAATACTAACTTAATTACTATCAAAATAAGTAGAATAGAATAGTGAAAACGAAAATGTATTTAATATTTCAAACAGTTAAATAATAACGAAATTACATTCTAAGCATAGTGCACGAAATTAAAGTGTGTCGGAAGTTATGGCAATTTGAAACAATGTATGAGATATATTATATAGGCTAAGATTTTCATGAGACGAAGGAAATACGGACAGTTCATTATTATACCTCGAAGAGAGCACTTCATGTGAATATTTGATAGAACCAACCTTTAATGGCCGTTACGTTATAACGGAGTTCGGAATCATTTTATGTAAAATTAAATTTTTTAACTATTTTAATGAAAGTGAAGTGGTGAAGTTGACCCATGAACTACATAACACCTATAAACGAAATCACATATAACTAATTAAATGAAATAACACTGAAATCGCACCAAACACCAAGTGAAAATTCGAGGTTAACTGACACGCATAAACACCAGTAGATATACCCATTTAACAACATTTTTACACAAGTGAACTATTCCATGATACACCAGTGACAATAAACTATACCCCAGAAGATCATATACAATTGCGAAGAACATTTAACCGAAGAAAGGACATATCATTTCAACATGTACTTTGTCAACATTAGAAGCTATCAACGCGCATGCGTCAGGCGGCCATTTTGATCCAGTATCGTCACCGCAATAAGACACGACTAGACTGCTTTCTGGTTCGAATAAAATTATATATAAACTTTTATTATTAATAACTACCATTATATTGTTTAAATTTAAGACATTTTTTGAATTGTAAGTGTTATACTTTCATGTCCCTGAGCTTCTCTGGCTTTTTATATTAATAACCTTTCAAAGAACCTGTTTTTATAATACAACTGTAAAACTTCTAATATCGACCGACCCTGAGCGAGTCGATACGGCATTGTAACCTCGATTAATTAATCGACCAACTTTATTATTGTGTTTAATAAACGTTTTTGTTTGTTTTTTTGTAAATTGAAATTGATTTCTCTTATAAAAGGACATAATCTTTAATTAACCAAGAAAACTAGATAATCTTTAAAGGCAGTATATGCGAGACTACAACATTTCAAGAGTAAGAAGAAGAGAGCCGTTTTCGCCTAACTTGAAGTTAATTGGATTGTCTTTTTAACAAATTTACAGAACAGAAATTTATTACCAAAATAAACACCATACCATTATAATTATAATTACAATCAACAACCTCGATTTATTCCTAAATATTAAGCACATAAATACACCGAAAACATTTTTTCCGAAATTATTTTTTTTTATAAATATAAATTTTAAATTTATATTTTATTTCAAATTGCTACCACAGCAATATACACCGAGTGTATTTGATAACAACAAAGACCAGGAACTTTACCAAATCGACGATTCCCAGAGCGGAACGTCACTACTACACATACACAGCATAAAAATTATTCTGGGTAATATTATACCAGAACACTATATCATTACAATTATAGTATGGTTTTATTACAAAAGAGAAGATCAACAGTGAGAGCATAACGAAGACTAGAAAAGCTACGTTACTACACACATTATAAATTAAGCTATATTTTGCAATATCGTTTTATTACAAAATCGGCTAGCACAACCAGTGGGACTTACAGGAGAACACAATTAAAATACATCGATATTTATTTTATTATTCGCACCACCCACGGTTTATTACAAAATTGGCGCCCAACTAAAGGGCTGTAATTAGGGGTTGAAATTACTGTAATTACTTACCCAATTCCTAATTCAGCTTGGCAGCGGTTAGTCAGCCAGGGAATCAGGGAAGATGATGCGTCGTGCCACATCAAAGAAGAGAGCGGCGGAGGCCGAGAAAGAACTCGATATGGAGGATAAGGAGACGACCCCAGTGGAGGACGTGGAAAAGATATTAGAACGGGTGGAAGATAAACAACCAGCACCACCAGAGAAACAACCCGAAATACCCACTCAAACAGGGAACGTCGATGTCCAAGACAAGGAAGTGGAAAAATCTAATACTACAGAAGAAAGTAAAATGGACAAATTAATGGAGATGTTCATGCAAATGAGAGAAGATTTGAAAAAGGACATGGAAGAAAACAGCAAAGATTTGAAAAAGAAAATGGATGAGTGCCACCAGTCGACAATGAAGAAACTGGATGATTGGGCCAAAGAAAGGGAAGAATATCATCAAAAATGGATGGAGGAAAGGAGAGAGGACAGATTAAAAAGCGAAGAATTAAGAATGGAGAGGACCAAAGAAATTAAAAATGATAGAGAACTAAAAACGGAAGAAATACCAAACAATAAAACCATGGAACCAGTTGTAGTAGTACCTGAATTTGAAACTAACCGAAACAAGGAAAATATTAAACAAAGGAAAAGGAGAATGTATCCAAGAAATATAATGAAAACAAAGGAAGAAATGGAGATGATGAACCATGGTTTATTTGATGATGATAATATCCCTATTACCAACCATGAAGAAATCGTGAGTTCCAGGAATAATGGAAGTAGATTAAGGGTAATCTCAGAGATGGTTTACCAGCAGACAGTAGTTTACCACTGGGAAAGGACCAGAGGTAAACTGAATAAAACATGGGGACTAGATCAGTTTCAGCGAAGGACTGGACAGTGTATTCCAAAAGGATGGAAGTATGACATCCTACCAGACTGTGATGACGGCACAGATGAATCACCAGGATGTGTTCCATTAGTGTACCATCCAGGACAGTTCCAGTGTACAGGTACACTAAAATGTATTCCTTCAGGGTGGATGTGTGATGGTGAACCAGATTATGGGGCTTCAGATAAGCAAATAATTAATAATTCAGATGAAGACCCTCACAGATATTTTTCATGCAATACCACATATGGACCAGAGACGTACTGGTATATAAAACACTATGATAGAGGGAGCCGAATAAGCTTAGCAGCCAACAAAGGAATAGCAGCTACAAAAATGAAATACAAGACAAAGGCCAGAGATGTCACTAGTACCGGAACGATGAGGAAGACTACGGTCATCCGGACAATGAGAGCAACTGAAGTGACAGACTACGGTTAAGTCTAATACCATACACCTCCACAAAAAGGAAATGGATGTCATGAGAACCGACGACGGCCAAAAATCTATGTCAAAGAAAAAGAAATTATGAGCAACTGTCCAGCCTAATAAAAATCTTCAACCTGGGTATATAAAAGAAAAACAATAATGAGAAGTACATTTGAAATAAAGAAAAGAAGAGAGCTAATACCATATTTAGGGTAATAATATGATATGTTAACCATATTTATGAAAAAATATTATGAATAATTGAATGAATGGAATTTTGAATTAAATCATCAAAATTCGAAAAATCAAGTAAGAACAACTTACTACCTATTATTTAGGAAACCATTTATGAATCAAAAGAAAATGAATTTTGAATTAAATCAACTAAATTCAAAAATGAAGTAAGGGCAACTTACTACCTATTATTTAGAAAACCGTTTATGAATTAAAAAAGAAAATGAATTTTGAATTAAACCGCTAAATTCAAAAATGAAGTAATGACTACTTACTACCTATTATTTAGAAAACAATTTATGAATCAAAGAGAAAATGAATTTTGAATTAAATCACCAAAATTCAAAAATGAAGTAATGACTACTTACTAACTATTATTTAGAAAACCATTTATGAATCAAAAAGAAAATGAATTTTGAATTAAACCGCTAAATTCAAAAATGAAGTAATGACTACTTACTACCTATTATTTAGAAAACCATTTATGAATCAAAAAGAAAATGAATTTTGAATTAAACCACAAAATTCAAAAACCCAAGTAAGAACCACTTACTACCTACTATTTAAAAAAAAACAACTTTTAGAGATGAACAAGAAGAAAAGGAATTTGGATAACACATTACAAACAATTATATATGGGACCAATTCTGAAAAACTTTCGAGAATAAAGAAATGGCAGTAAAAACCACTGATACAATTAAAATGAATAAACTTATTGTGAAGTAAAATTAATGAGAATTTTATGTCAAATAAACAGAGATATTAAACATATGGCATTAATAATAAAGGAGTGCATTTGGATAAAAAGCAAGAGTAGAATAAAACTTTGAAAAAGAAAGGAAAAACTATATATAAATAAATCCATAAGAAAAAGATGATCATATAATAAATGTCAGTTATAAGAAAGACAATTAAAAGAGTAATTGAAAAAACATAATACTAGTGGAACGATTCATAAGAATTAAGAAAGAAACAAAAATATAATACAAAATATATGCTACCAATGACCAGAAGGAGATTGTGATAACAGTCAAAAAATTACAGAGAATTAAGAATTTCACACTGAATAATGAGTGATAATTATATTATACCAGCTTCCAACCACAAGGAGAAATAAAATGCCAGCAGAGCTAACCATTGAGAAAAGTAACTGAGATAGAAATTCACTAAGATAGAAATATTAATAGATCTGTTCGTATACGAAGTGAAATATCCAAAGATATTTAATTTTTTTTATAGTCATAAGGTGGACTATTATTATATAATTTTTATTAATGACTGTCTGAGATAAGTCCAGCAGTATTATTATGTATTGATCAGAGATGATTTACCTCTGTAATCAATAAATGACGTAGTATGGCCAGCAGAGTGTGAAGCCTACAGAGCCCCTCAGGACACTGCCCCAGCTAACGTGTTAGGGAATTTTAGGGAATAAATATCCCAAGGATAAAGAAACAAGTTAAGAAGAAAATGGAAAAATAAAAAAATAACGAACCTCAGATAACTATTACTATCAGTAAGAATCCAGTTAATAATGAAATATAGATCAGCTCAAAAATATAGAAGAAAAAATTTTTAGAAATGTGAAGGAAGTAAAGAAATGTAATTTATAATATAATGTCATAAGCAATTACTTCAGACAAACTAAGTATGATCTGAACTAATCACTTCTGGAAGAGAGCAATCTGTAGCGTGACAGATAATCCACACAAAAACATTACTCAATGATCATTAATAAAGCTCTAATATATGGAATATCCAGATGAGAATCAATTAAAATGCACTATTTAATAATATATTCACAAGAAAGGTTGAATAAAGAAAATTTCTGCAAATAATATAATATAATACAAATTTAAAAACCCAGAAGACTAAAAATGATAATAACAAAATTACCCAGGTAAGATAGAAGCAGGCAATTAATATACCCCGACAAGGAAACCAGACCAGAAGAAACAAAGGCATACACAGCGAAAAACTAAAGAAGAAAGAAGAATAACCAAAACTACTGAAGACAGAAGAAAGAAGAAGAATTAAAATCACAGAAGAGAGAAGAAGGAAGAATAATCATAATCAAAACTGCTGAAGACAGAAGAAAGAAGAATAATTAAAAATAAAGAAGAAAGAAGAAAGAAGAATAACCCAAACTCAAAGAAGAAAGAAGAATAATTAAAATCAAGGAAGAAAGAAGACTAATTAAAACTACTACTACAGAAGAAAGAAGAAAGAAGAACAATCAAAGCTATTGAAGACAGAAGAAAGAAGAATAACCAAACTCAAAGAAGAAAGAAGAATAATAAAAATAAAAACTACAGAAGAAAGAAGAAAGAAGACTAATCAAAACTAGAGAAGAAAGAAGAACTAATTAAAACTGCTACTACTGAAGAGAGAAGAAAGAAGAATAATTAAAACTAAAGAAGAAAGAAGAAAGAAGAACAATCAAAGCTACTGAAGACAGAAGAAAGAAGAATAATTAAAATCAAGGAAGAAAGAAGACTAATTAAAACTAGAGAAGAAAGAAGAACTAATAAAACTGCTACTACTGAAGAGAGAAGAAAGAAGAATAATTAAAACTAAAGAAGAAAGAAGAATAAACCAAAACTACTACTACTGAAGAAAGAAGAAAGAAGACTAATTAAAACTACTGAAGAAAGAAGAAAGAAGAACAATCAAAGCTACTGAAGAGAGAAGAAGGAAGAAAACCAAAACTACTACTACTGAAGAAAGAAGAAAGAAGAATAATCCAAAACCAAATCTACTGAAGAAGGAAGAAAGAAGAATAGTCAAAACTAAAACTACTGAAGAAGGAAGAAAGAAGAATAATCAAAATAAAAACCACAGAAGAAAGAAGAAAGAAGAATAATTAAAATCACAGGAGAAAGAAGAAAGAAGACTAATTAAAACTAAAGAAGAAAGAAGAATAAACCAAAACTACTACTACTGAAGGAAGAAGAAAGAAGACTAATTAAAACTACTGAAGAAAGAAGAAAGAAGAACAATCAAAGCTACTGAAGAGAGAAGAAGGAAGAAAACCAAAACTACTACTACTGAAGAAAGAAGAAAGAAGAATAATCCAAAACCAAATCTACTGAAGAAGGAAGAAAGAAGAACAATTAAGACGACCCATATAAAACAAAAACCCCATAGGGAAAGAACCCCAAAAAATCCCAAAATCAATGAATGTCCAAAGAGAAAGTATAACACCCTAAAAAACCATATCACTGTAAAACTGACAAAAAACTAAAAGTGTTAGTAGTATTACATATTAGTGCATTCAAAAAGTTATTGTTTAGTTTGTATAAACAAACCTTCACAGTTCCCCCCATGGTTGAATATTTCATGTTAAAAACTAGAAACAGACTAGTAAATATATTGATAATTCACCATAGACAAGTGCAAGTGATCAAATTATAACTAATAAACTTTTAAAAGGTGCAGGAGTTACAGTACAAAGCAATAAACTTTAAGTTTTATGAACAGTGTCTACTTTGATAATGAAATAGTAATGTTACTAATAAAAAGCTACTAAAGCTGTATGAACATTCCATAGAATGGAATATAACTTAGATAGCCAGGGTTATACTTAAAGAGGGGGCATAAATCCTGTACAATGGGGAATTACAAAACAAATTGTTAATGTTGAGTAGTAAAAGATGATAACCATTATATGTAACCAGGATGTCAGATTCCTATTACATATAGTAATTAGATAAGTAAGAATTATCCATAAGAAATGTTAGTGTTATAATTTGTTATTTTATTGTTCATTTTAATTTAGGAATGACATATCTAAAAATAGATACCATTCCAATGTTATAGAATATTTTTTATTTATGTTATTAGGTGATATACAAAACAATGTTATTCAGAACACCAGTTTTGATATAGAGAGATGTTATATGTTAATTATATAATCAATAATTACTGTTATACCAGTCAGAGAAGGATATAAAATAACTACATTAATAAAACATTTGGAAATTAGCCACACATCAGATCTAGGCCAAAGAATGAATTTAAACTGCAGAATAATTAACAAACCTAGTCTTATAAACCAGATAAAATGACAATATTTAGGCAAGATAAACTCAACATATTAAATACTATGTAAATAAGGCTTTCTAAAGATATGGTCATTATATGAGTAAAATTATTTAATTGTCTAATAAAATACCATTAAAACTGAAATAGATTCACTGACATTATCCTAAGGGGAGTCATATACAAATGAATTGTATTAAAAAACCATCATTAATATACTAATTTGCAATAAAATAAGTGAGAATTGATAATTATATCAATTTCAAATTCAATAGAATAATAATTATATTAGGGAAAATGGCTATTATTTACTTAGAAGACAGGAAGTATAATTTTAGGCCTACCTCCCAAAAATTATAAGAAATATAATTTTCAGATAAAACTTTGTAATATTAACTTAATTACTATCAAAATAAGTAGAATAGAATAGTGAAAACGAAAATGTATTTAATATTTCAAACAGTTAAATAATAACGAAATTACATTCTAAGCATAGTGCACGAAATTAAAGTGTGTCGGAAGTTATGGCAATTTGAAACAATGTATGAGATATATTATATAGGCTAAGATTTTCATGAGACGAAGGAAATACGGACAGTTCATTATTATACCTCGAAGAGAGCACTTCATGTGAATATTTGATAGAACCAACCTTTAATGGCCGTTACGTTATAACGGAGTTCGGAATCATTTTATGTAAAATTAAATTTTTTAACTATTTTAATGAAAGTGAAGTGGTGAAGTTGACCCATGAACTACATAACACCTATAAACGAAATCACATATAACTAATTAAATGAAATAACACTGAAATCGCACCAAACACCAAGTGAAAATTCGAGGTTAACTGACACGCATAAACACCAGTAGATATACCCATTTAACAACATTTTTACACAAGTGAACTATTCCATGATACACCAGTGACAATAAACTATACCCCAGAAGATCATATACAATTGCGAAGAACATTTAACCGAAGAAAGGACATATCATTTCAACATGTACTTTGTCAACATTAGAAGCTATCAACGCGCATGCGTCAGGCGGCCATTTTGATCCAGTATCGTCACCGCAATAAGACACGACTAGACTGCTTTCTGGTTCGAATAAAATTATATATAAACTTTTATTATTAATAACTACCATTATATTGTTTAAATTTAAGACATTTTTTGAATTGTAAGTGTTATACTTTCATGTCCCTGACCTTCTCTGGGTTTTTATATTAATAACCGTTCAAAGAACCTGTTTTTATAATACAACTGTAAAACTTCTAATATCGACCGACCCTGAGCGAGTCGATACGGCATTGTAACCTCGATTAATTAATCGACCAACTTTATTATTGTGTTTAATAAACGTTTTTGTTTGTTTTTTGGTAAATTAAAATTGATTTCTCTTATAAAAGGACATAATCATTAATTAACCAAGAAAACTAGATAATCTTTAAAGGCAGTATATGCGAAACTACAATATTTCAAGAGTAAGAAGAAGAGAGCCGTTTTCGCCTAACTTGAAGTTAATTGGATTGTCTTTTTAACAAATTTACAGAACAGAAATTTATTACCAAAATAAACACCATACCATTATAATTATAATTACAATCAACAACCTCGATTTATTCCTAAATATTAAGCACATAAATACACCGAAAACATTTTTTCCGAAATTATTTTTTTTTATAAATATAAATTTTAAATTTATATTTTATTTCAAATTGCTACCACAGCAATATACACCGAGTGTATTTGATAACAACAAAGACCAGGAACTTTACCAAATCGACGATTCCCAGAGCGGAACGTCACTGCTACACATACACACCATAAAAATTATTCTGGGTAATATTATACCAGAACACTATATCATTACAATTATAGTATGGTTTTATTACAAAAGTGAAGATCAACAGTGAGAGCATAACGAAGACAAGAAGACATTAGCTACGTTACTACACACATTATAAATTATGCTATATTCTGCAATATCGTTTTATTACAAAATAGGCTAGCACAACCTTTGGGACTTACAGGAGAGCACAATTGACATACACCGATATTTATTTTTACATTCTATAAATCAAGTAATATTACAATATATATATATATATATATAAAAATTTTTGGTGTTTCTTTATCATCACTAGGGCCCGGATTTTTATGTAGCAAAAAATGGCAAAATATGTACATAAATAGGAAAAATAAGGAAAATATGTAGCTAAATATGTAATATTTAAGAAATATGTAGTATTAAAATACTTTCACATCAACAATGTAATTTACATTTTACGAGAACATAACAGTGCCCTCTTTGAAAGGTTTTGAAAATAATAGGTGCTTCATTTTAAACTTTTTAAAATCACTTTCAAAACATGCAAATATATTTTGAGCAAAGTCAATGTAATCCATAAAATACTAATCAAGTTCGGGGCTGACACTAATCACCAGTTAGATTACCACTTCTGTTACAGAAAATAAGTTAACCCTCAGAATACACAGTATCTGAAAGTTCAACTCTTTGTTGAAGAGTTTACAATAAGACAGCATGCATAAGAAATGAATTACTTTTCAATTGTTTATTGTACTTTAGAAAATTTATGAAAACATATTTTAGAAAACAGTATTAAAAAAGAAATCTTGATATTATAAAATTAACAACAACAAAGTATTTTACCTATGGATTTCTGTAGTATAGGACATGTGTATAAAGTAAAAAATTGAGAATTATTAACTATTTAACAAAGTATTTTACTAGGAGAGTTGAAATTACTATAAAATTAAAGGTAGGTTTTTGACTTGAAAATCTATATTGTATATATATATATATATATGTATATATATAACTCTACTATAACTCTGCATAAGAATAAAGTGTCCATGTAATTTTTTTTTCCACTGTTTAGTTGCACAATTAATTATTAAATACTTTTCTATATTGTCTGTTGACATGGACTGTCTTCGGTCTGAGAGTATGTTTTTATATATAGAAAAGGATCTCTCGACATCACATGTCGTCACCGGCGCATGTTTATATAGAGGAATCGTACTTGGAAGAATATTCTCAATCGATTCTACAGTTTCGCCGTTACATATGCGATAAATGGTATGTAAAGTTGAGTAACCAGGGTTTCTATTCAGCACAGCATTTAATTTAGTAGAAACTTTGTCACCGACTTCACCCTGCACAGCATTTAACTTGTTAACTGCTTCTTCAACTATTCCTATGGCTTCTTGGAGAGTCAGACCTGCAGTCTCCAGTTTCTTGATACCGACTGAAATGCGTTTTGATGTACGAAACTGAACATATCACCTTAGAGTTGTTGAATGCAGACAAGGGTTCGCTCACTGACACTGCAGAATCCGGAGATAATGTTTCCACCACATGCTTCACTGCTTCAAAGTTGTCACTGTAGAAATTTACGGCTTCGATCCAGGTTCCCCATCTTGTAATTACAGGTTCTGGAGGCAGAGGTGTGTCAGTTAGCCTTTGTTTGTAGCACTGGATACGGTAAGGAGCTTTCAAGAACACCTTTTTTGTTGCTGATATTAACGTATTTACTTCGGGGAAAAGGTCTCTGACAGTTTCAGCTACTCGATGCAATCCATGAGCCAGGCATGTAACATGTAGTAGGTTGGGGTAAAACACATTTAGAGAATTACCTGCTTTTAACATGTATGCTGCTGCATCTGTATACAACAGCAGTACCTTCTCTTCTTTAACACCATTTGGCCATAACAACCTTGGCAAAATACAGCTTTATCGTCAGTTGTAAAAGCACTGTCAATCTGTACCCATGATTTTAACTTAGATGACAAAGATGATGCGGTCGGTGCCATGATAAAACAAGGATATTTGTATTTAAAACTCTTAAGAACTTGCGTTGAACAATACCGCACAATATATTATTTAAGACGTCTTTTGTCCAACAACGAGAATCCGCCAAGGCAAGAAACAAGCAAGCGCAGAAGTGTAGGCGAAAGACAAAACACTGACTTGACAATAACTTCAACACACCACACTGCACACCAGATTGTTATTTACGTGTAGGCTTACACTCCGAGAGCGTCGATAATACTGGCGTCAAAAATCACATTGTGCCCTACAATAGCATAGAGTTATATAGATATTTGTTTGTTTAGGTAGATGGAATCCGTTGCGAAGAGTATTTATTTACCGCGGACAGCACGTTCTTTCCCCCACCGAGCCTGCTGAACGTGCGAACGAAACGTAAATAAGGAGTGGGGCCGCGCATACCATTCTCATCTAACATCCCGTGCAAAATGCCTTACTTGTCGCTTGAGCTCGTAAAAAATTTTACTTCTTGAAAGTAGAATCTATGTGTGCAATTGCAACAGATGCAATATTTTGCCTTTTCTTGTAATAAATTTAATTGGACCTGATTCTGATTAATTGCACATTTGCGCATCTGAGTAATGTTGTTATAGGCCTAACTATTTTTTGCCATTTCAATTTTCAAATTGAAGTAAAGTATAGTAAAATAGCTAAAATATGTAGAAATATGTAAGATGGAGTGAAATATGTAATATGAACAAAATATGTAAAAATATGTAAAATTAAACTCGCGGATAAGACACCTATTGGTATGATTCGCCGATATCTGGCTTTTCCGTGTAAATGTGCACTCAGCATTCAAATATGTAATTACATAAAAATCCGGGCCTTATTTCATCACCTACACCTGCATAAATATGAATGTAGGGGCTACTCATTACAGTATTCACTTCCCCTTCCTTTGTATTTTGATTTGACAGCATTACAGGATGTTTACACTACCTTGTAAGCACGTATGTTTCCCCTTCTGTTTTGTCCAATATACAGTAGATTTGATAGAAATTTTAAATGAAGAAGGAAACTGCTACTTGGTAAGTTAATATGTATTGTGCTTTTAAAAGGAAAAGAGAGATAGCTACCGTTTTTCTAATTATATCAGTAGGATAGAAAACAGATATAATATAAAATGTATGAGACCCCATTAATATTAAGTATTTATCTCTAAATCACCAGTCGATTGTCTCAAAATAATGCGAAAAATTGCGAAAGAAACTACCGTGTAGTTATTTTTATCTCGCAAGGGTGTGTACGATGAACTATAGAAAAGAAACTTGTAGATAAATGTTTTTAAACAATGCCGTTTGGTTGCTAATCCCCGACCTTATAACGTTTTTATATACTTGCTTTTGTATAGAAAAGTCTTATGAAGTGAAAAGAAATTAGTAAAAGAGAATGGAAAATTCCAGGGTGAGGAAGAATATTTAACGTTACGAATTATAAAACGAAGGAGATATTACAGCTGCAATAAAGAGCAGGCAACGAATTATATCAAGGGCTCAAGAGAGAAGTAACGCAACGGAAGGCTGATTGGAATTCCTCAACTTAAATGTGAAGGAGGTATTGTATAATATTAATACTACCTGTAACTCCCGCAGACCTTCCTTTGTCATAAACCGTCTCCTCACCATTCCCGATGGACCTCCTCCCAGAAACCCCCGCCAACGGAGAAATAGAAATAATTAAGTCTCTTCGTCATACTTACTATACCTGGCTTCCTTCTTGATCACTTAACATCTTAAATTTTCCTATCTACCTATCCGGTCTTTATCCCTCTCCTTTGTGCCTCCCCGCCTTACCTTGACGCCTCTCTGACACCTCCCTCCAGCTTTGGCGTCCTGCGTTACTCGACCTCGTCTTGGCTGTCGTTTGACTTATACTTTTATTATGGCTCTTCCATCACCCATTTGGCTCTGCACACTACGTATACACATCCATACACTACACTCTATCCTGAATGCCTCCACCTACTTCGCCACCGGTCCGCGCTGCGCTGGCGTGCGACTCCTCTAAATCTCCAATCGGCGGAAGGGTGCTTGCCCCAGATCAGCCTGAGTCTTATCCTCTAAGACAAGTCTCAGACAACGCAAAAAAAGGTATAATATTATAGCCTACTGTCTACTATGACTGCGAGACGCGAATATGACAGCAGATATGCAAGAATGTAGGAGGCTACAGAAGAATAAAGGAACGGTCCAACTTCGGATATTATGGCTTAAGTAATCATATTAGAAAGGATTATTACAATTTATTTTATACACCACACAATATATGTGATAATTTTAATTTTTTATTTATCTATAAATTTTGAAACGAATTAAGACCTGTATTAACATCAACCGTTGTGTATATAATTCTTTTCACTCAGACTTTTCACAAAGTTTAGTGATATATTAAAACCATGTGTAAGATAATCAATTTTTGTGAAATCTATAATATACCCATTAAATAGCGTAGACTAGACAAGTATGATAGTAGCTTAATACAGTCTTTTTTCCGGGATGAAAGGGAAATTATAATATTGTGCGCTTAAGAATGAAACTTTTTTTGTTACTAGACCAACGTTTATGAAAATCTATTTGGCTTCATTTCTCAGATTGTAATACAATTGGAATCAATTATAGCCTATATCAAATTAAAAATGTTTGCCAAAATTATTTGTTACTAACCAAGTTTACTTTATTTTCTTAACCGATGGATTTTTGCATATCAAATTCCGTTTATTAGACATCGATTTTTCAATATAAAATTGGTCTCTAGATTACTGATTTGCGTTAATGCGTCAAAGAAAAATAGTAGTTTGATAAACCTTATTACTAAGTTTTAATGTTTGTTTACATACGGCGTTTTCAAGAAACTGTAACAGTGTTAGAATAAATAGGCCTACTTAAAAATTTGATTACATACCTGCACCTAGTTTCGTATACAGAAGCAGTGTAAAAAGTATTTTGTAAAGCTTTCTTACAAAATTATAACATAACTGAAGCCCAAATGATGTTTAAGATTTTGCACGTTAAGTCATATGAAGTTTACTTAAGAACCTGTTACGTTCAGACTTCCTGAGATACAGTTATTGAGAAGAACAAGAGTAACAGAAAGAAAGAGAGAGAGAGTGAGAGAGAGGTCAAAGTACATGATGTTTACTACAGTTGGCTACTTATAAGGAACTTGAAAATAATTAAACTTATTGTAATGTAGAAAGTTAACGAAACATGAACCAAAAGCGAGGATTATGTGCAGCAGACTCAAGAGTTTTATTAACAGGATCCAAACAGCCTTTGGTGAAACGATTATTACGTTAAATAATTTATCCGCAATTAAGAAGTGGTACATTTTGAAGAAAGGAAAAAACCGAGGATGAGGAACTTATAAGTTGCTATTAAAATATGTAACTTACCTTTTGGATACCTAATTATTTTACAAGCAAGTTACGGAAACTATAAAAAAAAATTAATTCTTAATATATAAGCCTTCACGTATTATTTCAAAAAAATTAGGTTACTGCTCACTGTGATATACGAAAAGCAAAAATATAATTAATGTAACATTGCAACTCTTCAACTCTGTAAGATATAAACTCTTCTGCTTCTGCAGGTTGTTATTTATATTATTGGTACGTGTAGAAATTTTTATGATTTTAATCAGAATGGTGAATAAATTTCCAACGGATGGGAGTCAACTTGAAACATGTTGCTTCGGTACTACTGTATACCAATAACTGAATAACTATATTCATACAAATGATATTCGGTATGAATGAGAATAATTAAAAATTCGTAATTCTCTCTCCCCCTCTCTCTTCTCCCCCTCACTCTTTCTCTGTCAATTTTCCCCATCTACCTCACTAATAGGGACAAACCTCACTACTACCTTTAATTAAACATGACTACCTCACTATTAATTTCCTTTTATTTTCATTAAGTTAGCACGGCAGGTCCTTCTGCGACTGCACCCAAAGCGCGCCTCTTTAAGTGTTTGTTGAAATGTTACACTGCTACAAACAGATTACTCAAGTGTGAATGTGTAGTCTATACGAACACAATGAATGATTAAACAAACACGCACACCACACTACCTTGGACAGGCACATGTACATATGACTGTCATCTCACGTTTCTTATTTAATTTTTATTTTAATTTTTAATACTTTTATATGTTTAATTACTATGTAATCGTTAAGGATAAATAGGAGAAATAACTCTTTTTAATGGGCTTCATTATATCAAAAAGTAATTCCTTTTTGCTGGATTCGTGAAATATTTACAATTCATCTTTATTTACGTAGGTCTTGAATGTTGTGACACCGATCCTTTGACGTATTCTCCGATCTTTATATGTACGGTATTCTTTTCCGGATGTCTCTCTTTGACTATGATCCCAGGCATTCAAAGTTTTGTGTTTGGACTCCTATGATTTTCTGGCCTACTATTATTATACATTTTTATGTGCAAGAAAGTGGCTGAAATTTCCATTTATAAACTACCTGATCCCTCTCGAACAGTCAGTGATTACTATAGACCGGGGTGACACGAGTTCTGGAAAGACACTCTAGAGAGTATCGCTGTATCTCTTCTGTACCGTTTTGCTTCTTCCATTCACTTTATGCCCACTCTATTTTTGTTAGTCTACGACAAACAATCTTTGGTATTAGATTTCTAACGACCAAAAATACTTCCAAAGAATTTGATCTTCTTGCCTGTCCTTTCAAACGGAGCACTGTTTCTATTTTAACAGGACGCACAATACCCTACAGTTTAAGAATATATAGACGAAGAAGTGTATGTAGCTGCAGTGAGGCGAACGAACCCGACAGTATCATACCGAGGTTATCTAAACGAATACCGGAGAGATGCGGACACGGAGATTTGCGAACACAAGCTATTTCCGGAGATTTGCGGACACTAGGCCTTTTGCTACCTGAGAGAGGGATGACAAAATTCCAAAAGTATTTCTATACCGGAGGTTTGCGGACAGGCCGTATCTGAGGTGCGCCCGCTTGAATACCAACAAACTTTCGTCAATTACTAAATTTTCAAATGGATTTAAGGCCTCTCTAAATTTTTTTCTTGTGTGTTCGACAATAAGCCGTATTTTTACAAGGCTATCTTGAGTAGGGGTAGAATTGTCACAAAAATGTAAAAGTGGCAGAATTAGTTTGAATCGGTCCCTAGACATAATTTGGGGAAATATCGGCATCAGTAATAGCAAATCCTTTGCCCAATATTCGTCTATTTCTAATTTGTTTACTCTTGGCATCAGCAGTGAACACGCCAAGAAGAAATTAAATTCTGCAGGCTCTCTATCTTTCCATCGGGACAATCGGGATATTAATGTCAATTTTGCGGTAACAAATTTGTAATAATTATTTAATTCTGTGCAAATGACAGAAATAAATTCTAAGGGGAAAAATATTTTAAAAAATCTAAGTGAGTTGCCGTGTCTTCGAAACTAATTCGTAATCCGCTAACTGCTTTATCAAAAGAGTGACGTTTTGTCGCAGGACTGTTGGCCGACCAATCGTAAATTCTTTTTCGCTTCTGAAGATTTCTTACCTCTTCTTCTTCTTCTTCATCATCATCTTCTCCTGCTGATGTTTCATTTTCTGATGAAGCTGCACGTGGTGTTGAACGATTATGAGAAGGCCCGGGAGCATCCATATCTTTGTCTGAGAAAATGTTGTCTTCCTCGTCACTACTCTTCATCAATAATTCCTCCTTCTCGGATTCTGTACCATTGTAAACACAATATTCACACCTACTGTTTGCTAAAGAGAATCACAAACAAGACTGAACAGATGTTCTACAGACAGAAAGTAATTATACCTTGCACCCAATGTTGAGAACAATAGCCGTGGTAAGGAATTTGAACAAAGAAAATGATTTTTCTTCATGTTTTGAGGGTAGTACAATCAGAATCTGCCCTTATCTCGAACACGATGTTTTTCGCGATAACCATACTTCCATTCCTTACGAAACATGGAAGTAAAAAAGTTGCTAGCTGAAAAAATAATAGAAGAACCTAAACATTAAGATATTAACACCATTCGTCAATTTTGTCAACCCTCTGGGGGGTCCGGTCTAGTTCATCCCTCCCGTAAATACGCCTCTAACCACGAGATGACATTGTTTACATTCTAACCGCATTAAAGTTTTGTTATTACAGTTTTCCAGTAAGCTACATTTTTCAGATTTACAGTAAATTATTATATTTACTGACAAGATGTACAAAGTGCTTTGTTTATTTATGGTCAACCATTCGTCGAGCAGGACGTAGTATGTGCCTACGCTTGGTCTGCATCTGCAATGTTTATGGGTTTTGTCAAGTCGCAGTTATTATTTTCAGCCCAACGATCCATAAATCAATCGTAAATTTACATCGTCGTAACAAAGGCTATTCAATTTTGGTTTATTACTGTGCTCTTTTTCTTATATACGCTCGCGGGCGTGCCGAAGAAGAGGACAGAATTATACACGTTGCGAGCGAAGAGGATGCCGCAACGTTTCTGGTTTCGCACAGTACTGCCTCTGAAACGGGGAATTACCCGACATTAACCTGTCCTAGCTCCTTACAAACCTGAATAATGTGTTAAACACTAACATTTGCAGTTACAATTAATATATATATAATATTTCTGTATTAATATTATAAAAATTCTGTATAATATTTACCTTATTTCTTCCGTCGTGTGACTTCGTGTTGCGTTCGATTGAATATCTTTACGCGTTTCGAAACGTGTTTTGTCTTCAGAATAAAAAAATCACTCAAAGTGAGGTCGTTAAACATCAAAATTGCAAATATTAAAACAGTTCTACACATGTCCGCATTACATGAGTGCGCACTCGAGTCTCTCGGTATTTTCCTGTTGCTTTCCTCTACTATTGGGGAGTCAAAACTGGAACCCTTGCGCTGCCAGCTCTTATCGCAATGTGGACTGTGTAAATACCCGCTTACGCTACGCAATTACTGTACGCAATAATTTTCCCATCTATATTTTTATCGTCAGTAATTAGGACCAACTGTCTGGGGAGGTGTGGTTTGTATTAGTTTACTTGCGAACAGATTTTAATACTAAACAAAATAAATGTATTTAATTATGGCAAGGAAAAAACAAAATCGTTTTAATTTTTTCCAAACCTAATGTCTATTAATCCCAAAATTGGTGGAACAGGGAAATGAAGAAACAGATCAACGATACATGGGATCTAGTCGGCGAAATAACTGACCTTTTTTCCTTTCGTTGTAAACAGAACGAAAACGTTATAGGCCTAACATACTGTTACGACATTGCAGAACAATCTACGTGTTTCTCGGCTATTCCAGTGGAATCCGGCTGTAATGCGTATGTGCGTACACATTGCTGCTACTTTGAGATGGACAATTACGTGGCACGTGTCATGAATCCGCAACGAGACCATACCGATCCGCGCGTGCTGTGTTCAAGGCCGCAATCAATTACGTTCTAGTGTTTTGTAGTAGACGCCTATTAGCGAATATTCTGGAACCTTATCGGGTACTCAGCGACGCTCAGTTCAGTTTGAGTTGCGATTGAATCGAGTGCTGTTCGAAGTAATTGTAGCGAAGTGTTTTATAATTGTGCGGGACAATTGTAATACAATACAGTAATTGTCTTTTATATTAGTTGACATTTTTATTGCGTGTGAACAATTTTTAATTGATTTGTTGCAAGAGACTATCTTGTTGATTACAAACTGTATAATTGTGATAATTTAAGCTGGTGATTAGTGATTTAATTAGTGTCTTGTATTTTGTTTTCCACTGTACCATACGACGATCAGTAGACCGTCGTAACAATACGATGTTCAATATTCTACATTTAATTTTTAGACTGTACTTTTTTTACTTGTACTTACAATTACTTTCTATTTTTAGTAGGACCAAGAAAACGCTGATAATAGCACAAGCTGGACTGAGATAATAATATTAACACTTTAATTACCAACGAAACTAAAACGCCACATTTATGTTGCCAACACCTTAAGTTGACGCGACACCAGCAGTGACTACATGTTAACAGCTGATTTTTCATTTCCCTCCCCCCGCTCAGAATTTCAAAGTAGACGTGCCCTTAGCTCTTAATACTACTATACGTAAATCGATAAATGGAGAAATTAAACATATGGTACTAGAAGAGCATGACCCCACTCGTCGAAGACGAAACATGATATAAATACACCTTGATTATTATTATTATTACGTATTATATAGTAGTATTAGATATTATATGGGAGAAATTAACAAAGTGCGAGGGGGCAGATAAAGGACAGTGAGGGATTGTGTGTAACACTGAAATTGTTGACAAGAAAAAGAAGAAACTGTACGAGTTGGCGCGCGTGCGTGCGCGCGCGCGAGAGAGAGAGTGAGTGAGTGAGTGAGTGAGTGAGAGGACTGAAAGAGAGAAACATGGGCAGAGATAAAAAAATCTGTCGCATTAAATTCACGCCAACAACATTCTTAATGTCGTAATGACACAACAGTCTATGTTTACAAAAATTACTACCGTTTTGACGACACAAATATACAGATCTAATGTGTGTTGGCAGGCTGACGCGTTCGTACTACTAATTCATTCGAAGGCTGTATTCACTCCTGTCTGTATTAAAATAATACAAATGTTGTTTTATAGTAATAATATAGTAATAATAATAATAATAATAATAATAATAATAATAATAATAATAATAACTATCACGATTTGTAGGCTTAAGCATTCATAACATAAACAGTTTTCTAACGTTCCCTCCTCTCAAGACTTCTACGAACTTTTTTTAACCTATTGATTTTACTCCATTTTTAATAATTCACCAATCCCTTCAGTTTATAACTTACTGCTTACATGTCGGAGTCATGTGATAGTATGAAACTTTTATTGAGCAGAATTCAGTATGACGGATATTCGTGGCATACCTACGGAGATGTGAAAGCAACGTAGTTTTACTTCGATTGCAGCTTGGATTCACTAAATTCTGTTGCCTTCTGTACGAGCGGGTAAATTCTATGCAGGAATGGGAAAATTATTATGTAAAAAAAAAACAGTGATCATTAAAGACAGAGGCACTGAGTGTAGGAGATCAGACCGTTGTAGGTCAAGTACTAGTAAAACCTGGAAAAGCTTATCGTCCACTACTACATATTAAGTAGGTTTAATGAAAATTATGTAAATGGAACGGATGTAATTTCGAAACTGTTAATTTCCTTCAAGTGTGTACTAAAGTAAAGAATGATACAATTTATAAGTTGGTAATTACACCAGGTAGGCTTAAACAGGTAATGCTAACAACCAGTAGCCTACTGATTCGAATGTGTGTGTGAAGAGGGCTTTTGAGTCGATAATAACGCTATTACCTACTTGACACAGAAATTCCCGTGTCACCTGCATTTTGTATTATGCAAACGTTCGGAGGATGTAAATTTTTCAACAACATTGTTGGAGTGCCAACCTTTAGAATGAACCGTTGTGGCGGAATGCAAGATTGACTTAAAGAATTCAAAAATTCTTGGAGATAGTACACTATATTTTCAATATTAAATACGGTGTTAATATATTCTTCGGACTTTTTATTATCCCCAGAAAATTTTTCCAAACTTGTATCATTATTTTCCTTCACAGATTCGATTCTTTGGGAATAACCACTTGTAATTTTTATCAAGTAAACACTTGACGTTTTGCACAGAATTTAGCAATTAATACAGTTGTACTATTTACTATGTCCCAGTTTTTCGTCAATTTCTGTGAAGCTATCGTCATTAGGAACACTACCGTCACCGAGGTGCAGTAAGTTTGTAGAAAAATCACCATCTCCTCCTCCTCCTAAATGGGCTCTCATATTGCTTTGCAAATTTAGTCTGAATAGCATTCCACATCGCCGAAGACTTTAAACACACTGAGACAATATCATCGCGGGTTCCTCTTGCAGTTACCGGTAATCTCTAGCGAGAATCCTCTGAAATAACAAATGTTACGCTACCCACTAATTTGTTACAATTTCTTAAGTCTTGGAGAGTTTGATTGACCGTTTCTATACAGTCCACAAATCGCCTTCGTTTTACCGTTCATGATTAGTTTCCGTTTTGATCGCTCTTTTTTTTGTCATGCCTCCTCTTCAATACGAATTGCTTTTTTAATAGGAGTCAGTGAGAATACTTGACTTTTTCTTCTTGGCGCATTTTTATTTTATTTTTGCAGTCGCTTTCGGATAAGGGCGAATTTATTCTGGTGTCAATTGTGATAAGGTATTAGCAGATGTCTCGTTTATTCCCGACGTGGGAGGTCCGGCTACTGTGGTCTCTTGACAATCTTTTGTTGGTGTTAATCTTCCTTCATAATTACTTTTGTCTCCTATCTCTCTGTCAATTACAGGTGAACACAGAAACTCTTCGATACTGAATATATTTTCATTTAATGGCCAAATTCCAGTTGAACTAAAACCTGCTGTCAGTTAGATGGTGTAGCTGCCTTTGAAAGAGTATCTTTTGCTAGCCCAGGTATGTCATGGTTTTACCTGGGTTTATTGTCATCCAGCTCCCAGCGGCTGCACCGAAACAGGCCATATAAACACTTGTCTAATGGCTGAAGTCAGATTGTAACGGGTATGAGGTATAAACTGTTTCATAAATAGTAAAAAAAGAGAGGCTGTAATTTATCTTGATGGATGTGCTACTCCAATACAACCTGCTGGTCCATAAATAATCAAAGTGATATCTACATAACACTCTGTGGATATAACGATAAGTGGTGGTTTCCAGCTGCCATCTATGAAAATACCACTGGTTTCACCCTTTTCCAAAGGGGTAACCCTGCTGACTTGTTTATTTCCCTTCAAACTGACAACTTTGTTAGGACAGTGCACTGTTGTTATGCTGCCTGGTTTCCTTCACATTCCAAATATTGTGACAATAAAAATGAAGGCGACTTATCACAGAATTCCAATATTGAAGAAAGTTTTATGTTATGTTTATTAAAACTAAATGCTATTGCAAAACTTGTTGCTTCAGCCTCTCTTAAAGACAACCTTGAATGTCGCTGCATGAAGCCAGTAAAACAATCTTTTACCGGCCCAGTTCACCAGAAAATCGACATTATTTTCAAACACGTATTCGGAGGCTAACATACGAATATTCTTAGGGTACAAACCATAATAACTAACAGAATAGTGCAGATCATAAGACAGAAATCTGATTTTTCTTTTTGTTCTTTCCTAAATACAAGTTGTGGAAAACGCTGAGTCTTTGTAGGGTTTGTGAGCTACATCGCCCCAGAAAGTTTTTCACTTGTACGTTTGAACCAAATATGAAAAAAAGAAAACAGAACAAAATGTTTTACTTACATTGTACCAACATACCACTTTCCTTCTGGTGAAATTGAAGGTACACCTTTAATTTTAAAATTAGTGGCTGAAGTGTAGTGCTGCTGGCCACTCTACCTTTAGTGCGTGTGTCGAACACTCACTTTAGGCAACCTATTCTACCTCCTAAATTTCCTAGGCGGCATAAAAAGGAGCCATTATTACTATTATCATTTTAAAAATTTTAGTTTTTTAGGATTTAATAAACACGTAATCTTTATTATAGGATCACAAGTAACTGACACATAATTAATTCTGAGATCTGTTAGGTTATGAATTAATTTTCTTTTAAAAGTTATAGAGAAACATAACTTGCCCTCATGTTGCCACATTGATTTTGTATTAGTATGATTCAATTGTACACTTACCATGGATCCAACAAAGTACATAGCTGTAAACACCCATAGCAAATTAGTGACAAAAAGGTTGCTTTACACGTTCTAAAATACAAAAGGGAACAAAGACTCATTTTACTGTACACTGCTATAATCAGACTGGAGGAGAATGTACTACAAGCTATAACAAAAACGTTATACAGTTGCAGAGGTGCTGCGACTAAGGGACACTTGAAGAAGTACAAAGTATCAACTTATGTCTCTCTGCTCTCCCCTATATGGTAATACTGTCTTATAACGACTGTTAAACAAATCAAATGTATTGTATACCTTTATATGTGTATTTATACACAATATATCATAAACGTTTTTTGTGGCAAAAATACCTTTATATGTGTATTTATACACAATATATCATAAAAGTTTTTGCGACAAAAATATCTGTCAAATTTTTGTATGTTGTAATGGTACATATAACACTACCAACACCAGCATACCACAAATAAGTTGAAAGCCACTACAATTAAGAATACCTACAAGGTCAAGCATACGATCATGGATAAAAAAGGAAGTATCATAAGCCAAAACCAAGTGAATTAAAATGAAGAAGGAATTACCAGTAAATGTGCAACTAAAGAAGATAAAGCAAGACTAACGACGAGACGACATACATAATTACCCAATAGATCAAACAGTGAGAAGGAAACCCATTAAAGACAAAATCAAGAAGAAACCTATTAACCGTGAGAAGGAAACCAGTGAAAACAACGCCATGAAGAAACTTATTAAGAGGTAGGAAGGAATCGGTGAAGAGAAGAAGAAAATATCCAGATCAAACACAAAAAAGGAGATAACATGAATTATAATGAACTAACATATGGCAATAAAAGAATTATTATAAAAGAAGAAAGAATAAATGGAATAAACAACATGATTTAAACCCCTAAGCTGTAAAACAAATTGACACTGACCAAAACTTATTAAGTGAATACCTTCCTTGACAATGTAATACAAACAATAATCAATAAGAATGAATTATTGAACATAAAAAGTAACAAAGAGAATGAATAATAATAAGTTCTTAGCTAAATTATGTGTAGACATGAAAAGAGGGCTATGTCCAAAACACCAATGACCAATTGTAAAGTGGAATTGATATTAGAAATAACCACTCTTTACCAATAGTAAAGACTGTAAAAGATAAACAAAATGTAATCTAATAATAACCAATAGATATACCAGTACTACATAAAGTCAAATAAATCAAATGTAATACATAAACACAAAACCGACAATAATCCATTGTTGTATATTATAACTATATGCTTGCCATAGAATGGATGCATGATGAACAAAATTATCTTGTAAACTTATCATAAAAGAGTAGGAACTAAACCAACAACATTGAATGAGGCAGAATACTATTCGAATAAGTAAATTCAAGGATTATAGCCACCCAAATACTAATAATAACAATAATAATAAATAAACCATGTTGACAGCTAGATGCAAGTAATCTTGGTTACTTTAAACCAAAGCAATTTTCAGTATAAATGCAGAATGAACTACTGCACAATAATAACAGTGCTATCAAAACAATGATAAGAGATATTCAAGCAATAATGAGAATAATTTGACAGGATTACAACCCATATAAAAAGGTAACTTCCTAAAGTATAGTAAACTCACTTAACAAACTATAGTTAAGGTAATAAAAACACAAGATGAAGAAAAAGGACACTATCAGAAGTGACAATGACCAATGCAGTATGCATAGGCCATAATAAAATGTTATTAACTATTAATGTTAGTATAATAGTAAGTATCATGTACATGTTGTGTTTATGTTAGTGTCTATACAGGAAAGTACAGAGCAACTCACCGCAGCTAATAATAGAAGAGTCAACGCAACTTCTTCAGAATCGAACTCATGAAATGGAACAAAAAACATTCTAAACTATTTAAACAAAATTAATAAACGATGTCAAAGAGTAAGTAAACCGATTTATTCATATCGGATTCAATAATAGATTGAATTGGGTAGAATAAATCAATAAACCAAAAATTAATAATAAAAACCAAAACGTTAAGAATAATAATAAAACAGACAATCTCGTCGTGCTAAAATGTTCATACACACTTTTAAGAGAAAATTACTTAAAACTTCGAATCTAACAAGAAAAATATTGTGTCGAGTATTCATAATACAAACCCTTAGATATCAAAATATAGAAATGAAAATACCCTTAGAAATGAAAATATAAGAACCAAGTAAAATGTATATTCTATAGCCGGCAGAATAAGGGAAGGACAAATAAAATAGAGGCAGGATATCAAGAGAATGGAAAACATGGGACTACCTAAACAAGTAATAAGATACAGACCTCAGGGAAGACGAGAAAAAGGGTAGTACAAGGAAAAGAGATGCCTTCAGTGAAGGCAAAACAGGCTGTAATCCTGTACCTTGACATGGAGAAGATTCCTAATACTTAATAGCACACTTAAGAACAAAATATTGGTATGGAGAATCATACACGGCTTCCATGTTCTAAGATTTATATTTAAAATCATTTTCGAAATGCAATATTTCCATTGAAACTACTTCTTTCTACTTACTGCTTCAGCCACTTACTGTGGGCACTAACGTATACCACCTCACGTTATCGCACTTGATTTTCACTGATGATGGAAGTCGATGGCACTGGCTAAACGTCTGGTTTTGCAGAAAACATTGGTCTACGGCCAAACAGGCCGGGAAGGAATTTTAAAAACAAACTGCTTCTTTGTTGTCAATAACGTAGTACATATATACAAAAAATTATCAGGTAAACTATTACGTTACAACAAAAAAATGTTTCAGGTAAACTACCCTTTCCCCGTAACCGACCTTCACCAAAATCAATAGGCCTTGAGTCCTCTATAACTCGGGCACATATGTAAAAAAATATCTGATTCTGTTTGAATTTACGGCAGTTATCGTTCGTCATGAAAAAATTTCTCTTGTTACAACATAAAATATTGCAGGTAAACTACCCCTTTTCTTAACCGATCTTCACAAAAAACAATAGGTCTTGAATACTCTACAATTCAGGGCTGTATGCAAAAAATTATTTGATTCTGTTTGAATTTGCGGCTCTTATCGTTTGCCATAAAAATCTAGACAGACACACAGACACTTTTCGAAAAATTACTTTTTTTCATGTTTTGAGGGTAGTATAATCAGAATCTGCAAAAATCTCTAACACGATTTTTTTTGCCATCACCATACTTCCATTTCCTTATGGAACATGAAAGTAAAATCAAAGTAAAATTCTGATGGCAACAAAAATCAAATATTTTATCAGAAATTGGGGATATACATTTTTGGTAGGTATTTGGTAGGCCTACTTGCATTGGACAAGGAATGTGTTATTTTCAATAGGTTAGTGATAAAAAATGACTTACAAGTAAGTTTACATTGATTTTTATTACAACATTTATACAAAACAGTTTCAATTCTAAGGTATCAATAATTAATAAATATTAAGGATAATGAACAAATTATTTCTTCAGAGAAGATACATAAAAACATTGCAAAAATAATACATATCAGACAAATATTATTACAACAAAAATACCACACAGACATTTGGGCTTTGTTACTTTATCAGTAACTATAAGATTACATTAATAAAGTACATAGAATATTTATTTACAAGAACATAATTACAAAAAGTGAAAACACCTTTGATGAAATAAACATTTTATTTATTACATCAAACATAACAAAACTCAGATGACAATATAAATGAACTAAATATAGGTTTTTCTGCGAGGGAGTGTAGGATTGATTAGGGGTTCAATTAGTTAAAATTATTAAAAAAAAAATATCATAAACTATAAATACAAAAACTAGACTGGTATGTTTACAACAAAATGAAAACTTCAAGTTACATTTAAGAGATATTCCGTGTCAAATCAACAAGTGCTACAACCTGACCCTCTTAGATTTATTTGAAATTAAGTATGCATGTAGTATTCATAAATAGTAACACAAATCAATTTTTTCACATTTTTCTGACGAAAGGTTACTGAGTAATGGGTGCTCAAAAATTAAAAAAAAAATAAAATTTTTGACTTGCGCAACAATATTGATTTGTTCACAACTTGTGTTCTAATTAAGCTAGAACAATGACATCGAGTTCATTTGAAAGCTCTTTTAAAGGGCTTTCATATGATATAAAACATAATTAGTTGAAAATATATATATTTTTTATAAACACATCATTATTGCATTTACTGAATTTTGAAAAACTGTATTTTTAAAATTCTCAAAAAAATATATGTGAAAGATATTGTTTTCCTCTACATATTCTGAAAGTTTCAACTTGGGATGAGCATGGGATCACTATCAAAAGTAATTTTATGTTTATCACGATTCTGTAAAACGTCATTCAGATCGGTGAATTATTATTATTTTTATTTTCCTACCCGTGACAATTTTTCAGAATCATAGTTGGATTTATTACTTGGCCTACAAAATTGTACTTTTCTTTCATACAAATAACTGTGTTTTAAAGCTTAGCACTAGCTAAATTAATAGCTCAAAATTAATAAATTGACGTACATATCTAAAATATATATCTTAATACAGTGATCCAGGTTTTCCGTGTACAAGCAAAAAAATCTCATTTTAAAGACTATATACAAAATGGTTGGTTGGTGTGACTATCTCCCATCTGTTTAGTATTTTGTCATCGGATAATATTCAGTCAGCTGTTGTCAACTGTTGTTGAAAGTGACCTGTACATTTTCTTTTGGTGTGACATAGCCTATAAAGTGAAAAAAATGTGATTAATTCTGAAATGTTGTGTTTTGAAATTAGCTTAAAGGTACTTTTGTACAATTCTCACAACAGTGTATAAGTTTATATGCCTACAACCAGTTAATATTGTAACGAGACATATGCGCCCAAATATTTTAGTAACCCAAAATATTAACACATGTCAATAACTGAGTGAAAGAGACAAACCAAGTGTTTCTTCTAAAAGGCCAAGCATGAAACTACATGAGCTACTCATCACCAAGGATAAACTCACAACAATAAGAGTTAATAAAACTAATGGTAACTAACAAGTGAAATAACATTGTAAGAAAAAGAAGATGCACCGAACAACGATTGTACCACAGGAACCAACAACCCAATAGTTTTCGGTCAGTAAGGAACCAATGAAGACAAGGACGAAACATACTACGAGAAAGACACCTAACAACCATGGCATAAAATATAGATTCCAAGAGCCAGTCAACTATAGAACATCTTACCAGTATATGCAATGACTGAACAACTTACAGATTGAAGAGATGGACAAGAACTGACTAACTGAGATGACCAATATACAACAGATAATATTATAAATGTATAGGACAAGATATGTTATAAAAGAATGAAAGTAACTATACTGTTAACTGAATAGAAGCTGTGAATAAAAGCATAGTAACATGTTATGCATAGCACCCATGTAACATAAAGAAGTATTAAAATTGTCTCATAATAATAACAAATATTACTCAAATAGTCAAACAATCATGTAAGATAAGAAAAGGCAATAACTAAAGAGTTATTAGTTATCATTAATAAAACCGAACCTGAGAAAATAAGGTTAAAAGAATGTAAATTTGTATCAACCTAACATACACATTGTTGGTACAAATGTCACCTAAATTCACATCTATCAGTAGGAAAAGCCTACCTAAACCAAAATGTTTTGTGCCTTAAACCAAGAAGAAATGATAAGCTTTCCACAGGTACCAATATAAGATACCCAAAATGGATTTTAAATAAGAATTTTAGTAAATAAAGTGAACCAAAACCGACCAAAAGGGGATTCACTAAGTAAAACGTGAACAAAACCACTTTATAATACCAAATAGAAGTAAAAGGTTAATGTCTATACCACAAGTAAGGTGTAATGCCACTATTGTAATAGTATAAGAATATTATAAGAAAGGACATAATGTATTATAATCGTAATTAAGAACACCTGTCATGTGACACCACGTGTAAGTAATGTTAGTCAATGATATACACTAAGGGACAGACCAGTGTACAAAAAACACTAAACCAATTATAAAGAGACTACTATGATTAAACTATTGTAACTAAATAGTAGTAGAAAGAGATAAAAGAATACCAAATAAGAATGGAAATAAGTGTACACCTCATAGTGCAAAATAGAGGTCAGAGAGAGATAACTATATAAGAATACAGCAGTTCTATAAGGAGAAATTTACCTCCAAACTTATAAATTTTGCACAATCATCTGGCGATATAAGAGCTTCTACAACAATGGACTCTGTAACAAAGAAAGAATTTTAGCTAACAGAGAAAAATAATTATCATTGCCAGTATCAACAAAAGTGCAAATTACTAAATGAAATAATTGCAATTTTATGGGAAATAATGTTATTAAACTAATTATGTACTTTATTAAGAACTTTTGTTTTCCAGCAGCTTCCAAAACTCTTTATATAAAAAATAATATAAACAAACTTATTTAGAGCTTCTAACAATACTTATCTTAAAATTATCATATGATTATACTTTCCAAAGGAAGCCCCTGATTTGAAAGCATTGACACATAATACTACTAATAAAAAATGATTCCAACTACTATGTTACTAAATTTTCTCATTTAAAATGTAAATGGGACTGTTAATAACTTTATATTGTTGTCATTAACAAGACAAAACAATCATTAATGGCTATTTTATTACAAACTTCAAAATCTCCTATAAAGCTTGCTCAATGAAATAGGACATTCCTGATGCAGAAAATTAACTTTGCCATAACACAAATTAAATAGGCTAACACCCAAACAAAAAAATGCTTTGAAAACAAAACATTAATGAAATATGGTATGAATTAATTGTGCTACATTCAAAGCTGATTTTCTTAATTGATTTAAAGTACCTATACAAGTCTAATTTGTCAAGTAAAGATAATTTAGGTAAACCTAACACTACATATGAAACAAACATTAAATCAAATATGCTAATGTTACAAAATTCACAAACAGAAAAAAAAATTTTAATTATCTATAGGCTAAATTGCTTTGATTATATTACCTTCTCCACTACATATGTTTTCCACATCAATATCATCTGATGTCGATACTACTGATGGTGCAATAATAGTCATTTTTTCCCAGTCAATTCTGGAAAGTTCAGGAGAAACCTGAAAGATCATTACAAAACTCATACATAATTTTTCACTAAGTTATAATTATTAAGAATATTAAGCTAATAATTAAGAGAATAATTTATTTTCTTAACCTAGCACAATATTTGTAGGTTAGCACTATAAATTTACAAAAAGTTAATGGATTTTGTGTAAATTTCTAAAAAAAATTAAATTTACAGCATAATCTAGTAGTTATTTTATAGTAATCTATTTTAATTTAAATGAACTCAAGTCACTATTGCTTGGTTACATCCCTGCACTGAAGATTCCTGAAAAAGATTTCTAATATAATCATACAAACTCGAAAAACAAAAACTGTTCAAATGATTAACATTGAATAATATAATCCTGATTATAACGGTATTATAACTAGCAAATACATTACGGATAATTCATCCATACTCTGTATCATTTAAAACTACTATTAAGTATAACACACCCAATAAAATATTTTAGAATATTAAGATACTAATTTTTTAAAATTTCATGTGATATTAGTTGAGTATCATTTAGGAGGTTAAACAATATAAATACAATTCTACACATTAAGTTACAGATTATAAATACAGATAATAAGAAATTAAATAAAAATAACACTATAGGCCTACATCAATTATCGGGTTTAAGAACCTGCTGCTGTAAGCAGTGATAATTTTAGTTTAGTGAGCTTTAATCAGACTTGCATGCAATAATAAATTTTACATAAGATAAAAGAACGATGCTTTATTTAGTCACCAGCAAAACCTTTTCTGTCTGCAAGTTAATATTATAAAATTTAAAAACAGCACAATTTTATTAAAAAATTTAATCGAGATTAAAATGCATGTTTAAGTCAAAAATTAAAGAAGTCACAGGTCAAATTCTCTTTTCAATTTTTCTTTAACCTGACAAATGTTAGCCCTTAATTTTTAAAGCAGAGCTGTGTTAAAACAAAATTTTTATGACAAATATATTACAATTTAATGGACTCAATGGTATGAAAGTAACTATGTGTACAAACAATTACAACAGTTTGCTTCAGTGAGGATATAGCACACATAGGCCTATATTATAAATTTTGTTATATTAGGTCTTAAAATTAACCTTAACTTTCTACCGTTAAGTCATATCTTATCAAGTAATTACGTTTCTCTGAAAAATGCTGAATTTGAAAGTATATTTAGAGTAATATAGCTGGACTGAAGAATTAAATAAAATATGTAACTAGTTAAATACGAGCAGAGTTCAAATTAAATATATTATGGTAAGGCCTATCATCTTGTGTTAGGTAGGACGACATTTTACGAATAAAATGACTTACAAATTGGATACATTACACAAATATAGGTAGGCTAGAGTAGTAATTGTCAGACTTACAGGAGTATCTATAATAAAGAAAAATTATTTAATTAAATTGCAGTCAGCGCCTTACAGGGACTTTTTTTTTAAAAATGAGTTAATTACCCCTTGGGTAATTATGAAGATTCTCATCAATGCTGATATTGCGCTGATATATTTTTATTATATTCTTCTATGTTATATAAACACGAGAAAAATAATTTTAAACGGCGGTCGAACCTATTTACGGAGACAAAAAATTAAATTTTTACTCCCATAAGAACGCATGGTGTCAGCCTAGGTATATTGTATTAATTAAATTAGAATGCTAATTTGCTCCATTATTAAATTTTGGACAGAACACAGTGATATTATGTATAGTTGGGTCTATAACAGGTAGGCCTAGTGTTACAGACCCAAAGTAATCGAGACATTCATACATAACCTAACACAGCTAATTTCCTACAAACAACGGACAACATACACTAAATAAATGATCATCTTACCTTTCATTATTATTCCTAGCGCCTCCAACATATTTTTACTTCGACTTGCAATCGCAAACACTTCATACGAATAACAAAATTCTGTCCCACACACCTTAACAAACGAAAACAAATTACCGCACAGCGCCGACTAAACAGAATAAATATGGCAGGTCGCAATATTTCGTTATACCAACTAAACAGAATAAAAACACACATACATCTTTACTATAGTAACATCTTTTTACTTCGACTTGCAATCGCAAACACTACAATACGAACAAAAAATTCTGTCCCACACACCTTAACAAACGAAAACAAATTACCTCACAGCGCCAACTAAACTAATAGCCGGTCAACAACTAAACTAATGGCCGGTCGCAATATTTCGTATACCTACTAAACAGAATAAAAACACACTTCCCTCTGTAGTGTCTGTCTTTTTTACACATGTTACAAATTTTATAGAATAATTATTACGAATGCCAATATGGCCGACTAACTACCCATATTTCATTATATACATTTGTATATCGAACAGGTTGTGATGCTTCAGCGTACAGCAAAAATACGATGTATACAAATTTGTATATGTTTTTCGTACGCTGACACACCATAACTTGGGCAAAGTAACTTCATCACCTAAAAATGTACTTATACAAGTTCGTCAAATTTGTATTAGATACCCTGGGTAAAAATTGGGGTGTGATGAAGAAATTATGCGGCGCTAAGTGTACATATATATATATATATATATTTGATATTATGTGCGCGCTCACCGTGAACACACACACACACACAAACAAACACACGCATTTATTTATTTCCTTAGTTATGATGTGTAGGATGTGCTATAAAGTTACGATGCAAGAGTTTCTTTTATTATAATTTCTAACGTACATTAAACTAAAAGATCTTCAGGAACATCGCCAGAGAAAATATTATTTTATAATGTAATTTTTTTTAATTTGTGAACAAACAAACGGTATTCGTACAAAAAATATTTTTTATTATTTTTTCAATCCGCTTTTGTGAAAAAACAAATTATTCTTTTTTTTTATCAGTGACTGTTCAGTACGTGTAATTTAACGTTTTTATTTTCATAAGTATAATATACCAATAATGACCGACTTATTTCCAGATTAAAACTTTGTTACGATTATTGTAATTGATTTATGACTGTTATCTTAAGTTAAGTAATATTCGATTTGTGTGTTATTTGTGGAATTCATATGAATTCAGAGTTATGTTACATTTATTACTAACAGAGACAGTAAGCGTGTTACTCTGGCGTGCCTGTCTAGCAGGTAAAACAAAGATAAAACTGTATTAAACAATGATAGATATTCCACAACATTTAAAACTAATAATAGTATAATAAAGACGCTTAGGTGGAATAAACATACGCTTTTAGAAAGAAAACAGGCGTCTACAAACTATCATGTAATGAATGTAATTGTTTTTACATCGGTAAAACGGGGAGGGGTTTTCTTAAACGTTTGCTTGAACATACACCTAAACAATTAAACAAATCTCAGCTTCGTCAACATAAAGTCTAACTATGCTCGCCAGTTGGTCTCAAACGACCACAATTACACGGATTTCAAGTCCAACTTGGAACCACTACGTATTTGTAAAAAGGGTCGAATGATGAATTACACTCTCGAAAGAGTTTGAAATTTACAGAACATACACGGAAACATAAACAGTAGCGGTTTTGTATTGAATGAGTTGCTGAACTTTAAATCCAATCCGCTATAGAATACCGCCTTGAACCTGCTTTATCGTACCTGGACACGCACAACCTCTTTAGAGCCCAACAATGCTCTGTAATGGCTTAAACTTTTTACGCATTACGTAACAATATGTTTTATCATCAGATCATAAAATATCCCTCGTAGGAAGTCATCATTAGTTCAAAATGCAATACCAATATGTACTGTATATGCGTCAGCAGACGCGCACATATTCACGTTTGGTCGACCACTGAGTGGTTGTTCGCCTCTATCTAATAAAGTAGGTTCAATGCAGATTTCAGAGCACACAGAAACATAAACAGTTGCGGTTTTGTACTGAATGACCAACTGAACTTTACAGCCAATCCACTATATGATACTACGGAGAACTTGCTTCATCAGATATAGGTAAAAACCGCTCAGTGGTCAACAATACGTGAATAGGTGCGCACCTACTGACGCGTACACAGTGCATAATGGTATTAGATTTTTAACCAATGACGACCTCCTACGAGGGATATTTTATGATCTGATGATAAAGCGTATGCTTTGAAACGCGTCATCTATATATAAAAAAGAAGTCACAAGGCGGATTAAAAAATCGGTATGGAGAACCATACATGACTTCCATGTCCTAAAATTTATACTTATTTAAAATCATTGAAATATTAATTAAATAAGTGGATGCTTGAGTTCTGAAAAAATTACGTATCAGCTAAAATGGTACCACCATGTCGGGTGGATTAAGACTATCCTCAACCTTCGTGAGGAAGGACTGTACTTTTGAATAAAATGTCTGTAGGTCGAACGAAGAGGTAAGCTGCGATCTGATTCCTGTAATCGCTGCGAGGGGCCGAGGGATGTCTATAGTGTTATCAAAGTCTTTCCTGCCAATACTATACTAGTCACTTTTCTTTTTTTTTTATTGAGTCTTAATTTCTTTCTTTCCACTTCTCTTCTGATTTCCTGTACGACTATTCTGTTCACCCGTATAATTACAAATTTCTCAGCAAAACATTCCTTCCTTAATACGTTTGTGTCTCCTCTTTAACACCCACCATTCTGATCCATGGCATAACGCTATATTCCACACAGGCTAGTAAATAACTAGCCATCAGGGAGGTCAAAATATTTTCAAGGAGGGGCAAACAATTTTTCAATGGAGAAAAATATTTATATATTTTTCATACATACACACATGCACGTATTAGTTTATAATTCTCATATTATAATAGAAATAAGTACACAGATTGTATTAATTGCTTTAATACAACAACACTGGCCAGCGATCCACAGGAAGCAAATCTACGTCCATCTTTTCGGCTTGCACGCGTTGTGTTGGTGTGGGTTTCGGCACTTTCCATTTAAAAAGCGTGCAAACATAAGAAAATAAACATGAGTGAGGCCAGAAACGCGAATTTTGTATGTGTGTGTGTGTGTGTGTGTGTGTGTGTGTGTGTGTGTGTGTGTGTGTGTGTGTGTCCTGCCGCCTTTTTATTGCGGTAATCACAATAATAAAACTTTGGAAAAGTAAACATTACATAATTGAGATATGCTTGCCTGCCAGAAAGATAAATTTTCACTCATACATGATTTAATTTAAAATGAAAAATATAGACTTTTGTTAAAGTGAAATGAAATGTTTCCATAGAAACTACTTCTTTGTTGTCAATAACGTAGTACACATAATTATAAAACTTATAAAAATTTACCTACTCCATCAACTACCATTTTAATTTATAACAAAAATTACGCCCTCCCCCTTCAACTACCCTTTTCATTTATAGATATTTCATCTACCTTTCTACAGTGGATTATTATGACCTTCTTTTCAGGATACTTTATTTATCAAAATTAAGCACTTTACTCTTGTTAAAACGTAAAACGTTGCAGGTAAACTACCCCTTTCCCTTAACCGATCTTCACCACAAACAATAGGCCTTGTGTCCTTTACAATTCAGGGCTGTATGCAAAAAATTATTTGATTCTGTTTAAGTTTGCGGCTGTTATCGTTTGCCATAGAAAAAAGTCTACACACACACACACACACACACACACACTTTTCGAAAAATGATTTTCTTTTAATGTTTTCATGGTAGTAGAATCAGAATCTGTCGTTATCTCGAACACGATTTTTTTCGCCACGACCATACTTCCATTTCCTTATGGAACATGGAAGTAAAAAGGTTAGTTGGTCTATCCGTATTAAGATATGTTTTTTAATTTTTAGATTATAAGTCTACATTTCTAAAAGTAGTAATTAGTTTATAATGATTCAAATAAATGTGCAGTATTATTACAGTTATTATTATTACCATTTTAAGAATATTAATTCTGACCGTATTGAACAATACATTTCCAAAAAAGCCCAGATTGGGAAATTAAAAGGAAACAAGTATATGCATCAAAGCTTAATGTTACGTCTATACCAACAATAATTCCATATGCTTTCTTTAAAACCTCTAGTCGATGGGTGATTTTTTAAGTGGAAATCCTATATTCGAACTGCTTCCATCGTAATATTTTTGTCGCTTGATTTTTCGATCCCTGAGATCTGGGGTCGTCGTCAGAAGCTGTTGCTAGGTCTTTCAACCGCCACTCACAGCTTCTGACGACGATCCCAGATTCCAGAGATCGAAATTCAAGCGACAAAATATTACTTTGGAGGCAGTCCGAATAGAAGATTTACCCATAATTCAATATGCGTACATCCAAACATAAATATACAAAACACACGTGCGCGCACACACACGCACACACACACACACACACACACATACACTGAGATTCTTGAACAGTTGAGACTAGAACAAATAATCAGACCTGTCACTAGAGCTGTTAAGTCTTCACTCCACTGTGAAATGATGCAATTAACATTCGACCTTTGTTATTTCTGTTATCATATTTTATTCAGACGTGAACCGACCAAATATGTAAATTTTGTTTGTCACAATAATTGTATTACGACAAAACTTCATTACTCCATCGCTCTCGACGACGATTTTAAACCTTACGCCGTTGGGTTTGCAATGTAAACATGAACACGCGGAGTAGAATACGTTTTACGTTGTGTTCAAGCTTCACCTTAAAGTAAAAAGTAAACACTCACATAGTGATAAACGAATTAGCTAAAGTTTGAAACTATTATTGGTTTAACACACACAGCAAACTTAACAATAGAGTTAACAATAAAGGTAAAACAAACAATGGCTTTATGAAATAACCGACACAAAGTTCTCTCCTACAAATGCAAAGTATTTCTACAAATACAGTAATTGGACAGCATCCCAATCACTTTGTTGACCTTCTCTAATGTTTCACTGTTGCAGCTCACGTGCCCTTTAAAGTTGCAAACAGAACCCAGCTGTAGTGAAGATGAAAGAGCAGAAAACCCAATGCAAACCAGAGAGAAATAACCAGAATAGGCAAAACAAAAGAGAAATGTGCAAGGAACGGAATTTTGGAAAATGAGACAGTTTTTAGTAGAGACTTACAGCTACTGTGAAGACAATAAAGTTTTCGTATAATAACAGCACCAGCCCTGGCTGTAAACTGAAGCACGACAATATTCTACTCAATATGCCGTTTTAAATATCTCGGATGTGACGTAAGCTATGAGTCTGAATCTGATATAAAAAATACAAGATAAATAAATTTATGAATATTTGTAGAACGATTCATGGAAATGTTAGAGCTAAAACAAATCACAGCACAGGAATTAAATTGTAAAAGACAACTGCTATACTCACGTTGGCGTAAGGTGTTGGTCACGACGAAAAGGAGCGAGGATTAATCGACAGTGCTGAAATACTTTAAACTATGCATTGCAAGACAGGAGAAGAAATGAGGATATAAGAGCAAAACTTGAAGTGAAAGATATAAATCCAATTATTTCAACAATGGGTGCCGGAACAGTTTTATATTACCTTGTCTTTGTAGTGAATGATAGTAATAATAATAATTAGAAGAAGAAGAAGAAGAAGAAGAAGAAGAAGAAGAAGAAGAAGAAGAAGAAGAAGAAGAAGAAGAAGAAGATTATAATGGTAGCGGTGATGATGATGATGATGATGAACACGAAGAAGAAGAAGAAGAAGAAGAAGAAGAAGAAGAAGAAAATTATAATGGTAGCGGTGATGATGATGATGATGATGATGATGATGATGAACACGAAGAAGAAGAAGAAGAAGAAGAAGAAGAAGAAGAAGAAGAAGAAGAAGAAGAAGAAGAAGAAGAAGAAGAAGAAGAAGAAGAAGAAGAAGATAAAATGTTAACTCGGCGACTGCACAAGGATGAAAGGTGGAACAAAACTATATTAACGTAGATACAGTGGCAATAAAAAAGGAGAAGAGGAAGACCATAGGTGTGTTTGGGCGGAAGATAAGACACGCCTGGCGCAAGGTAGATAAAAGTTTAAAAGTGAAGGGGAGAGAGACATCTGCCCAACGAAAAATCTTTGAATGCTGAAGAAGAAGAACAAAGGAAGTACACAGAGTATACAGTACTGGTAGTCATAATAGACGAGATAGTTGTGTGAGAGATAATCTCTATGCTCATTACAAAGAGATACACACAGCACATTAATTCGGCTTACAGCGGGGAACTACGAATATTCGGATCGGATTTAGTTACAATCCGCATTCAACTGAATATTACACGGACGAAGCTACTTTACTAACACAACGATCTGCTGCTTTATGGAGAAATGATTTTCATTCTTGTTACGTAGAAGAATATCAAGCGTATTATTTACAGTCGTAGACAGCGTAGTCGGAATTTTGACGATAATTATTGTTTTGGTTGAAAACCACGTTTTCTATAACGGGTGGGGCAATGAGAACACAATAATTTGTGTTAGCTCGTATTTAGTTTCTGTGGCAACAATTAATACACAGATGATTTTATAACCTCAATTAAAGTATGCCATTTCAGAAAACATGGCTCAATAGCAAGTTGAATATCGTGCGTTTGCTGCAAAAATAGGTTTTTGAAAGTAATGATTCCTATATAATAACACAACGACTGTTCAGAAATTATTGTAACGTTGGAAAACATGTAAGAGTTGCAGATCGCTCAAAAATATTGAACAGGGAAAACATTTAGAAACACTCCCTCAACACATAAAACAATTGGAGGAAGTGTAAAAGCAGAGCAACACGGCAGAAAACGTGGAAAGGGTAAGAGCTATTGTCACGCATAGTCCAAAAAGGTCTGCTAGGAAGCTTGCTATGGCACTGCAGGTTTCCAGTAGGTCTCTGGTATGGATTTTGCATCAGATACCTACAATTGGTGCTATTGGAGTGACATTAACCCTCAAGAACTTCATGCTGTACCTCTTCATAGCCAGCGAGTCACTGTTTGGTATGGAGTTTCTTCCCTTCATGTTTATGGACTGTATTTCTTTAAACATTATAATGAAAATTCAGTCAGTGAGAACTGAGATCAATATGTGCAAGTGCTAAACAACTTTTTCCTTCCTTAATTAAATAATCTAAGGATTGATAGTGAATTGGTCTAGTTTCAGCAGGATGGAGTTACTGCAAACAGAACATAATGGATATGTTGAGGTATGTGTTCGAAGATCGGTTGATTTCAAGATCTGGTGCAATACTTCGGTCAGTGCACTGTCTGTTTGTGATTTCTTTTAGGGCTATCTAAAGCTTAAGGTTTTCCAGTCATGACCATGTGATTTAAATCAACTCAGGCAGCGGATCATCAAAGAAATTCCGGCGATTCTGCAAGCCATGCTGCAGAAATATCATGGGTAGATTATTCAGTCGATTTGAAGAATGTGTGTCATTGGGCATCACTTGTGGAATGTTATTTTTAAACAATGAACACGACTAACTAAAATGGCATCTTATTACCTTTGTATTTATACCATATTTAACTTTAAAATGTTGTTAAATTTACTTCCCGGGCTGTTTGGCCGTGGTCTAAAGTTTTCGACAAAAACAGATGTTTCGGCATTGCCATCTGATGGCATCTTCAGTGAAAATCGAATGCGCTAACTTGACGTTGTATACGTTAGTGATCACAGCCCTGTGGTTATGGCTGGAGAAGTCCCGTGAACACCATTCCTACTTATAAATTTCCTACCGTATATTTCCTACTTATACGGGGCAGAAAACCTTATGTTTTACGTGGAAAAGAATTACGTCAAAAGAAGGGAAAAGATGTGCCTGCAGTTTGAATCACATACATTCATATCTATTTACTCTGCCAAATTTAAATAAAAATTATTGTAAATAATACGTCAGTACGTACCAGAACGTACACATAAGTTCTTAAAGACGTATTAGCGTACAAATTTACTCAGGTGTTGGTTAAGGAAAAGACGGTGCAAAATTCACGTCAGAACTTTCGCCGTCATGCATACATATGCCTGTAATCAAAACAACTCGTCTGTAGTCTCGCAAAAACAATGTTTGTTTTAAACACAATGAAGCAACTAAACAAACATGTTACCGACCATTCAACTGTACATGTTGCAGTCAGTTTTCCTTATTAGAATAATACGTTACAACTTCTCAAAAAAAAATATTACAATATGTCAACCTTAGTAACGTTCTTTAACATCTCTAAGCGGTGGGTGATTACTTACTGGTAAATTCTGTATTCGGACTGCTTTCAGCGTAATATTTTTATCGCTTGACGTTTCGATGCCCAAAGCTGACGTAATCTGAGGTTTCGTAGAGGACGTAATCTAGTATCGTCCTCAAAAGCTATGAGTAGCGGTTGAAAGACCGTGTTTGAAGACTGTACTCTGTCTTTTAACAGAGTCTTTCAACCGCCAGTCGAAGATTCTGAGGACGATCCCATATTCCAGGGATCAAAACGTTAAGCGACAAAAATATTACGATAGAAGCAGTCCGAATAGAGAATTTACCCAAAACTTAATAACGCTTAAAAATATTTTTTTAGATAATTTTACTGCAGCTCATAATCGAACAAGATTAGTCATGCAGTTTATTCGAAAGGGACACAAGTGCGCCTGTACAAGTGCCAGGCCTATCGTTTTCACGCTTCACATCGTTCTTCTTCGGTCTTGTCGTAGTCTTCAGTTACTGGTCCAAGGATGCATCGTGTTTGTGCTTGGATTTTCCAGAATTACTAAGTTAATTTTAGGTAATAAAGCATGCCGGATTGTTGCAGACAAATAAAGCAAAGTACTGTTAAGTACTGAAATTACGTTAACATAATAATGCTCTAAACTAAAATAAAATGGACAAAATTATTTGTTTTGATAATCAATTAATAAAATCAAATCATTCTGTATGTATTCAATTATTGTAATACATTATTTAAATGTAGAAATCTACTACTCTTTAGGTTAACTACCTTAAATACCTTTTTACTAAACTATGTGTTTTGAATTTTACAACATTTCGCTATTGCATTGTTGACAATACTGTTCTAAAAAAAAAATAAACCAGATAAAATGATTGTATCTTTACCGGTAGACACATGTTTGTGTTTCATAAAACTACGAAGATTCTAGTTCCATTTATTTAAGGAGCAATGGGATTACTACAATATGGAAGGTTCTCCTGTATTGGTAAACATAACGATATGCCACTCAAAGATTCGAAAAATATTACGATGGAAGTAGTCTGAATAGAGGATTTACCGAAACTTGGTAAGGTTTCAGAATACTTATTTTAGATAATTTTACTGCTGCTCATAATCAAACAAGCCTAGTTTATATAGTTTATTGGAAATTGATACATGTACGTTCCGAACAACTATTAGTCCGAACGCAGTCTAAACCAGAGTACTGGAGATTATCCGATCATGTAAACTTCGGCTTATTCTGGTCAAGAATTGTTGTAAACCTACATCAGGCACAGGCGCATACATATAGTTTTTCCTAGATTTGTTCTACGTTTGTTTTATCACCTGTTTACAGTTTTACCAGTGCGACTCGTCCGGCACATTTTGCGGAGTGACGGGTATAGCGTCTTCACTCTTCGTCTTATTCTGTCCTATCGTAGATTTCAATTACTGGTGCAAGGATCCATGTGCTCGTCCTTGGATTTACCGTATCTACCAAATTAATTTTTGATGCTGGATTGTCGCAGATAAAGCTAAGTTCTGTCAAGTTCTGAATTTAGGTTAAAAGAATAATGTTCCGAACTACAATAAAAACACCAACATTATATGTTTTGATAACCAATCAATTAAATGTAATCTTTTTGTATGTAGTAAATTATTGTAATTAATTTTAAATGCAAAAATCTACAATACTTCAGGTTAACTACCTGAAATATCTATTAAATATGTTAAGTATTTTCGATTTTACAATGTTTCGTTATTGTTGACAATACTGTTCTAATGAAAATAATTAACCAGATAAAATGATTCTTTCTTTACCGGTATACATATGTCTGTGTTTTATAAATTTTTGAAAATTCTAGTTCCATTTATTTAAGGAGCAATGGGATTACCACAATTAGAAAGGTTTTCCTGTATTGGTAAACATAACGATATTACTTCTATTATATGTACACTGTTAATAAGTAGTTAAAAACGACTTACTTAATGCCGGTGTTCTGTCTGCCAAACCTGAAGAAGTAACCTGAAAACAAAACAAAAACATATAAAACGTTAATAAACTCAAACTACTCGAATCGTATGAGATCATAACTTTGGGATTCAATCCCATATCCGCGACTATTGACCGACGGTCCATTGTTAAAAATCAACAACAGTGTATTGCAATTTGCTACGAAAACTGAATCCATGGTTTCAAAGACTATTATAGTGTTTACACTTTTTTCCTTTCACCAGACACGGAAAGAACAGTCAACACTCTCGGTCAAATGATGACTTCCGTGGTAAAGTTAAAATTCTGAGCCTTTTGGCAATGTACGTCTGCTCAATAATCCGGAAGGTAATATCAGATAACCTACTGCGTTTAATTGTTAAGTTACTTTAAATGTTAATACTTTATTATTAAGAAGTTTACACTTCTTCATTGTTTGGAGGTGTCCCCATTGTTTAAAAAAGTTTATGAATATGACAGTAGATGCAGACAATATTTTGTTTGTATAGAAAAGAAGTCTACACCAAAGGCTGCATATTTTTATGCTCCCCAGAGTAGTCGTAATGTAGGAAGACCAAGAAAAAGATTGGTCTAAAATTTAAATTCATTTCAAAATAATCGTAAATGATACTTAAGGATAGAAGAAGAAGAAGAAGAAGAAGAAGAAGAAGAAGAAGAAGAAGAAGAAGAAGAAGAAGAAGAAGGAAATGTCCAGGCGGGATCCAGTTTCTTCTTATTCGACTGGGGCATCTGATGTGTTCTGACATCCGATATTTGTTCGGCTTCTATAACATCCAGAGTCTCTTTTCTTCTCTTCAACCCAGAGGTTAGTGGACGTCCTTTAATCACAGCATATCTTCCTCCTTCTTTTACTCCATCCATATCCTCCTGCCTGAGCTTTGCCCTCCCACTAAGCCCCTAACTTATTCCCTAGATCAGTGTAGTGTGACAGTTTGAATAGCGGATTACCGGACATTTTTCTAATATAATTTTCCTTAAAATAAAAATTCTTAATCTAATTTTCCTACAATCGTTTTTCCTAAATTAATTAATTCAATGAAAATTTTTTATTAGTTTATTATTACAGTACAATAGTACGTGCTAATGCACGTAAATAATCTAATTGATTATTTTCATTTGCATATACTTCATATTTGTGTACTATTCGTCTTATTCTTTTTTCGTTGTTGATCCACTTTCTTTTGGGCCCCGCTTTGATACTTCGCCCTAAACACAACTCGTTAATAATGATTTCGGTTTCCGATTGTTCCCAACGCGGAGTATAAATCTGGTTGTTGCCTTCCTACAACCAGTCTAAACTTATTGTGCCAGCCTTCACTTGAATTGTTTGTGCGTTGAGAACCGTTCAAAGTCGCTGCATATTGATTCCATTTTTGTATTGGGTTCCTAGGTGGAACGGCTCGCCATCGTCTTCTTCCTGGATGGCCTGTGATACAAAATTCATGAAAATAATCCATTATAGGAAGTAATTCGTCAACTATTTCATCTCTAACGATTTCAAAGCAACGTTTCACATTATTTACTGGTACAAAAGCCAGAGCCATAAGCATATGAGTTTGCGTCTTTAATTGACGATCATCTGCATTATTATAAATTTCTTGCAATCCTTCGATTTGAATCTTTTTGTATATAGACTGGTTTACATGGAAAAACAGGCGGATAGAGGCACGTCTGGAAATACGTTCGTGCAGGCGTTCATAATAGGTAATTCGACATGTCACTAACATGTGTACATGTGTACCAACATCGGATAAAAACGATTTTCTAATCGGACACTTGTAGCGATGGAAACTGCCAAATTGCACGGCCTTCTTTATCAAACCTCATACTTTCAAATTTAATTTTAATTTTAATTTTAAATAAAACACAATTTTCATCTTATTCAAATTCGTATTAATTATTTTATTTTATGGTGTCTACAAAATTAACTTTATATGTAATGTTATGTTTGGACGTAACTGAAATAAATTCAAATCTCAACAGTCTGGTTGGTTATGTAAAATGTGTTAGACATAACTTACATTCAACACACAAATTCTCTCGCGCCTCAACGTAAAGTCACAATGTATATTACATAAAAAAAACAAACCTCTAATATTTCTGTAAAACGTATATAATAAATACAATAAAATAAAATAAATTTTCAGAAAAAGTCCATTATTGTGCTAATAAAGAATAATATTTAACGTAAACCATATGTGCAATATTTTTAATTTATAAAACTTTTGTATTGACACACAAAATATCGTGAATTAATCAAATATATTGAAAAACAACTGCATTTTTTTGTATTTGTGTTGAATATTACTCGTATTATTTATTCAGTAATCCTAAACAATAATAGGAAGGTTGTGTGATATGCCAATTGTTGACATTTGTAGTTACGTTACACTGGCGGACATATTCTCTGTGGAAACAATGACGAGTAATTAATCGCTGTCGCGGGCCTGTTGTGAAGAGAAAAACACAGCTGTCAACACGACAAAAACTGTTAAGTCATCGGTTTTATCCTTGTTGGCATTCGAATATAAATTTGAATTAAATAATACACACATAATATTGTAGAATTATTTTACAGAGAAACTTTATTAAGATAACACCACTTTATCAAATTAAAAAAAGTGGGGGGACAACACGAATTTACTAAGAACAACAAGAGAGTGATTAGTCCCAGTAGCAGTTTACTATACATTCTGTTACCTGATCTTTTTAATTATTTTTTTTTGAAAAAGTGATTCCGTTTTATGTGTTGATTGCCGACACACGGATAAAAAACAGCAGTTATTGAAAAGAACAGGCAAGAAGGAAGTCCCATAACTTAAAGCTGGATAATTACACGTTTAGTGGGTTGGATACGTTTCTATGTTTTTGAACAGATCTCAGTAAAGTGAACAAAGTGTCCCAAGAAATAAATAAAAGAATCATGGCTGGCAATAGAGCATATTATGCAAATCTTAATCTTTTCAAGTACAAGCTTCTGTCTCGTAAAACAAAAATCGAAATCTACAAAAGCTTGATCAGACCAGTCGTGATTATAATATTATATTATTAAATATAATTTCTTCTGCAAGTAGTTGTATTATATTTTATCATTCCAATTCAACTGATGTACTTTTCACTGAATAAATCAGTATTTCAGAGGTTTGTGAATGAGTTAACAAATAACAGAAATAATTCAATTGTAATATAAAAACTAAAAAAATCAAATTTGTTTCAATTTTAATGTAAAATAATATAAAAAAACAATCGATATTTAAATAAAATTAAATAGATTATTTGTCGCCCTTAACAAACCGTTAAATTCTTCTTGTTTCGTTTCAGTTCGATAAGTGTTTAGCCAGTGACCCGTTGTTTGATCTTCAGCCACACCCTTAACCTACGACTGTGACAGTCTTCAGTGAGTGTCTCCACTCCGCCGGTGAATTCTTGGTCATCACTTTGTATTTACAAGACGTATGGAGAGACCAGGGTCTCGTATAGAGAAGGTCCAAGCCCACAATAGATACATAAAGACGAAGGTGATGTCTGCTGCTAAACAAAAAAACATCATTGATAGTGATGATGATGATGACATTTAGATTGACTAATACCATCGCTTCCTTGGTTCCCCTTGCATCTGTGTTATATGTGTTAATTTGGCGTAAAGCAATGTTTTCTACACAATTCTTCTAATCGTACTAACATGATTGTGTGGTATACTGTGTGGACAGGGCTGATTGTGTAATCTATTGGGTTGCTAGTTGTTTATCTATGTATGCGTTCAACCTATTTTAATGTAAATATCATTTATTGTTTTGTACTTGCGATGTTGATATTTGTGTGATGCTGTTTGCTTTCAATTTATTGCGAGTGTATGTTTTTGAAAATAAAATAAATACATATACGGCCCAAGATTATACGCGTTATAAACATACGTAAACTTTAATCTCCGAGTAATGCAGATAATATTTTTAACACCTTTGTGTGTGTGTGTGTGTGTGTGTGTGTGTGTTTGCGTGTTTAATATGAAGTAAGATATATGAAATTAATATGATAAAGTCAGATTGATAATGTAAAAATATAACAAATAAAACAAGGCTTTCCATAAGTATTAAGGAAAATCTTGGAATCAATAAAAGATGGAGAACAGTACAGAAGACGCCACAATAATGAGCAGTACACACGTTTTGAGAAAATTACAGACGTAATTAGAAAAAGAAGAATTACTTTCTACGGAAATATTTAAAGAATGAATCCTGACAGACTAATAGGGATAAAATAGCTTTTTAACTATTTAAAAGGCTCAAAATGTCCAATACGTGGATAAAAAAAGATAGGTGCCATCTGGACTGACGAAAGGAGGGAGAGACATCGATCAAGAATGAAGGAGATGTGGGAGAGGAGGAAGAGAGAGGGAAAAGGGAGGAACCAGTTGAACCAAACGTACTCCACAGTGGCTCGTACGCAAAAGGAAAAAACAAAAGCTTGTGGTTTTAATAATCTTAAGTGAACAAGTAAAAAAACACAGTTAAAGTTCTGCTAGTCAGAACTGGACTCGGTACGAGAATTTGACTTTCAGGAAATCCCAGACCAATTGTACTCCTGAGGCCGAAATAATATTTCTTGGGTATGTAGCAGGCTATGTTCTCGAGATCGTAGAAGAAATGCAGATATAAGGTAGGAAGTGAATATTATGAATATATTTGATAGAATTACAGACAATAGGATATTTTGAATATCTTGACCAAATGGATGATTGCCCTATCCCTTAACAATTCTTGAATTATAACCTGAAAGGGCGAAGAGGTGGAACGCCCGAAGACGCGTTGAATTAACCAGCTCTAGCCTCTCTGCCGGACAGTAAATTTTTTGTTTTGGTTTTACCTTTTTTGAAGGTGATGATGACGACGACAATGAGTTCTGAAGAAAGGAACCAACCTAGGTCCAAATTACGGAAAAAAGTAAATCTATTCAAGTACTTGGCTAATCTTAATAAATACTCTTTCAAAATAAAGTTCCTACGGGGGCTGTGAAAGGCTAAATGACAGCCCAGAGAATCAGAAACCAAGACATCCACGTTGAGCTGATGTGTACAGCGCCGATAAACTAATAAAAACTCGTAAGCAGAACACATGAAAACAGAAAACAGAAGAACAGACCAAAGACTGCCCTGTCAGGCTCTGAAATAAAAAAAGAATAAGAAAAAGGAATACATGACGACCAGAGAAAATGTAGATTAACACAAAACTGGCAAATGCATGAACCATGTAGGAAAAATGATTACGACGGTAGGGTGAAAAGTTCCGGGTCTGACAAAGACATAGCACTACTGTGCTCATTATTTTGACCGTTTTGTATTATTTCATCCTTTGTAAGTGTAGTTTAGATAATTTCAAGCCAATGAGTTGTTTATTATTAGTGGCACAATATACCGCTGTAACCGCCACGAGCATCATTGGATGGACTGGAAATTTATGCTGTGATTAAATTTTGCTTTCATAGATTGAACTGGAACCGATATAAAAAAAAGAGCTGCATGCAAGCTGAGGGACTCTTATAAATGGAATACGACTGTTGAGCGTTGGGTTGCTGTATTTGAATGAGTCGGACAAACACAACTGACGACTCACGTGTTGGACGCCCAATTAAAGTGACTGTGCCAGCGAAAATAGAAAAAATTCCATAAAATTGTTTTGGTAGACCGTAGAATAAAAGTAACGAGATAGCTGAGGCTGCTGGTATATCAACGGAACCTGTGCGCAGTATCTTACACGACCATCTGTGTACGACAAAGCTGTGCGCTAGATGGGTACCGGGTTTGCTGGCACTTAACCAAAAACAGTTTCTAAACGATGTTCCAACCAATTGTTGTGATGACTAAAATCAAAGAATCAAAGTTCGAATTACTTTCTCAGCCACCATACTCGCCCTATTTAACCCAGAGTGACTTCTACCTCTTTCCTAACCTCAAAACTGACTCGGCGGGAAAAGATTTACTGAAGACAATCAAGTCAGCGATGCTGTAAATGACTATTTTGAGGACCTAGACAAATCGGCTCATTAGTGAACATCAGGTTTTGAACATCGCTGAAAATGTTATAGAGCTAAATAGAGATTATGTTGAAAAATAAATGCAAATTAATCCATAAAAGTGTTGTTTTCCTTTTAGGCCTGGACGTTTTCATCATCATCATCATCATCATCATCATCATCATCATCATCATCATCATCATCATCATCATCATCATCATCATCATCGTCGTCGTCGTCGTCGTCGTCGTCGTCGTCGTCGTCGTCGTCGTCGCCATTATCATCATCATCATCATCATCATCATCATCATCGTCGTCGTCGTCATCATCATCATCATCATCATCATCATACGTTCGTACAATGATGATGATGAGGTATATAGATAGATAACAGAAATAAAGTGAGACAGATACACAGACAAATAGATCGAGGGGAAGAAAGTGAATTAGGATGAGGAGAAGATAGTGAGAGCAAAATCTAGTGAAAACCACGAAACCTCTGTTTTAATAAGAAATGTCTGAATAAGATAATGAAAGGACATTCCGAACTTAAAAGACCTAACCTTCTAAGTTCCAACTAAGGGCATTCGGACTGTAGAAACCTAACCTTCTCGTTACAAATTTGGAATCCGTAAAAACAATACATGAATCATCTGTAGTGAACGTTGCAGAGAAAGTGACAACATCAGTTATTCTGTGCAAGAAACAGTTTTGAAAACTCTTCGTTACTCACCAACATATTTAACAATTATTACATTTAAATAATTAATAAAACTCAAATAATTTGAGCGATGACGGCTACGCATGTTTCCAAACATATTCTATAATTCAGGCAGAAAGTTAAGCCAATTAAATGTCTCTAATTTGGTCCCATAACATATTGATTCAGATGGCATTATCGTGTTCTTGAACCGTGTAATACGTTTGTTACAGCAACATCGTCAGTATTATTCAAGTTTTGTTATAGAAGTGGTCGAAGAATGATGCCTATATTGTTTTTTGTAATTTTCTTTGCCAATTCTGTGTACGCAGGTAATCAAAACAGGGAATTAAAAGAAAGCACTTCTTTATTTGGAATTGTAGACAAACTATGGGTAAAATATAAAAAATGCAAACTGTAAGTACTAGAATTTGAAACGATAAAATAAGCGTCAATCACAGTGCTGATACTTGCACAGGACATGCAATGTCTTGCGAACAGCAATTGGTGTATGCTGTACACTTCTACAACAATCTTGTGATTGTGTTTTTAAAATGATAATTGAATTGATATATTTGAAATTATGAGTTTATAGAATATAAAAAACTGTTTTCCTAGTAGTTGTTTATTGACTGAACAAAGCTGTACAAAGAAAATAAAATTAATTTCAATAAATTTATAAGAAGTTTCGTAACATTCAAACAACCGATAGTACGTAGTCATTGTCTAAAATGTTTCCATGGATTGGTAGTATTGTTAAAATTTAATGTACACAACATTTAGACCACTAATGTCATTTAGTACACTAAATTAGACCGCTGCAGGTGCAACAGGAACCTAACAACAATCAAACAGCAACAGGAATCTAACAATTCAAAACTAACTACCTTACATAATTTGTAATAACTAGTGTAAGTAGTGGCAAAAATAAATACTAGTACAAAGGGACATTAAACTATAAAACAATTGTAGGAGGAAAGCTTTCTTTACCTTTTCTTTTATAGTTTTTTGTATTATTTTATAATTAATTATTTTTAGACTATTCGCACATGTTGTTTGTATTAAATATTTTATTTTAAATTATTATATTTGGTTCCTCCCGTTACACCTTAAGGCGACCAAAGATTATTAGTGTTGTAAACATTGTGCACTTTAAATTTTAACAATGATAGCAGTCCGTAAAAACTCTCAAGTTATTCAAATGGTTTCGATTTAATTGTGATGTTTAATTGAACGAGCGTAGCGAGTTCTTAGTTTTATCTCAAACTTTTGGGATTTGTCTGGTCTTAAAATCTGTTTGAGGTATGGCTCACGGTTACTTTTGGATAAATCAACCTATTGATTATGACACTTCACTTATATATAATATATATATATATATATATATATATATATATATATATATTAAGGCCGACGTGTAACTTTTAATGTTGATTTACATTGACATGTAACGCGATGTTTGTTGATTTAGGCCCAACTACACCGCCTTCGAAGTTTCTTTGCAAGAATTATCCTGGTTTGCCCAGAGCGTCCGTACTGGACCCAACCAAAGTACCTAAAGACGCGAAATTCGAGGAGGGAATCTGCTGTATCAACGACGATGGCTCTCTTTACGCTGTCAAAGTGTAAGTACACAACCGCAGTATATACAACAGCCTACAGTATACAGGTGTGTAGACGTGCGCCCTTAAAGCGCATTTCTGTATGGATGGAATCTACCATTTAGTTTTACATTATTCTGTTATACATAACATTTATTACGGTTAGAGTATTCTATTTCTATACTTAATTTTTAAAGTACTTAGTATTAAAATTTTTTAGCAGACACGTGTTTACATAACAGAGGCTCACAGCTAACCAGTGGCGTATCTAGAATTTGACCTGGGGGTCCGGGGTTAGGTGGCTCCATACAAGAGAAAAACAAGTCGAGACTAATCAACATTACTACCTTTGAAGTGGGTGAAAACAGTCAAATCAAAGTAAAACTGTAAGGACACAATAAAATGACGCGTTACTGAAACATCGTTTACAAGATACTTATTGACTGAATTGCGTATTTCAAACGTAGACGCTAATGCTGTGTAACAGACCTGTTTGTATAGGTTAAAAAAGAGTTACTACTATATTAGTGTACACAGTTGAAAAAAAAAAATAATAAGGCACATGAAAAATTAAGAATCAACAAAATTCGTCAAATGTTTTGACCCTCGGGGTGGGGGGGGGGTCCTGTCCTGTTTGCTCCACCGTAAATACGCCTCTGCAGCTAACTGAAAAGTCCATACGCAAGTGAATGCGTCAAAATCAAAAAGGTCTCATCTGATTGTCTACCAAGTTACAGTACAGTTGCACGACCGGTTCCCGTAATATACAAAATGGTTGGATACTTTTCGGTCAAACCTCGTATGTATTAATTAAGGAGAAACTGAAATTTGTTACATTAACTGTCTGTTTGTTATCTGTTGAGAATTATTTTAAAGTAATTAAACTATAAAATAAAAAGTATGCATATTTTTGTTACCACAAAACCAAACTGTTTACAGCCTAGATTTATGTTTGTGTTCAAATTACATTTTACAAACTTAAGGATGTTTTTGGTTAAGTTTATACATTATTGGCATTGTAGCGTAAATATTGTGGAACAAACCAGGTTTCCCTAAGAGTTCGGACAATAAACTACATAAAACACAACCATAATATAGATGCAACATGTTATATTAATGTTTGTGTTGTTAATGTAAACATTAAGTGAGAATAATACATGTTTCAGACAGGAAGACAGTCTTCTTACTTAAACAAGGCAGTCAAATTTCTGAATGACTTCCAGAAAATCACAGTTTCCCAATTACTCACCTAATCAAACCAGTTAAATTAAAATTCCATTTTATATTGTTGACATCTGTTAAACAAATTTTGTATAATTCAAGAGTCTTTTGTAAAAACAACATGGGTGATGATGAGCATATTGCTTAATATTCTAGAAATGTTTAAAGCAGAAATCAAGCACCTTGACAGTAAGTTAATATAGTAGAGATATTTATATACAAACGCGAGCAGGCGCGCGCGCACACACACACACACACACATTATATTGCTATTAAGAACATCAGAACATATCGACATGCCTTATTGGACTTTGTTAATGCTGGGCGTATCGTTACATGTGTAAAGAGTGAATTAGCCTCTAATAATTGTATCGTAGAAGTTGGTTTAAAGCATACAATTCATAGAAAACATTTCATAATATAATGTATTGGAAAAATTATTATCATCATCTTCTTAACGGTTTTAGGCTTTAGCGGCCTGTTCCTATTCCACAGTCTACCTTTTCTTGGGCCTACCAACTTTTCTTCTGTCTCTAGGATTGTAATCTTTCGTTGTCTTCGGTATTCTACTTTCTTCCGTTCTACTTATGTGTTGAATCCATTTTATTCTGTATTCCTTAATCCTTTCATTAACGGCGAAAATATCTAAATCACTTCTTATCTCCTCATTTTTTATATTATCTCGTATATTACACCTTTTAACTGATCTCAAAAATATAATTTCTGCAGTTTGTACCTTCTGGTCATCTTTTTTCATTATGACCCATGTTTAAGAACCATACAGTAGTGTAGGTATTGCCATTGTTTTTATTTTATTTTACTTTTTAAGGGTTTCTTTTCTACATTTATTTCTCAATGTTCTCCAAAGAATTCCACACATTCTTGTGAAATTCGTCACTTTATTTTCTATATCTCTATCTTGCTCATAAGTAACGTCACGTCTAAGGTAGCTGAAATGTCTGACTTGTTCTATGCTGGAAAATGTTTGAAAACCATTCTCTTCGGGGATGACCAAGACAATTGTCTTCGCCCCTTCAGAAGACAATCTTCAGCGACCAATATACATCTTACTTAAAATAGAAAAAGAATATAACTGTAACATATCTGAATTAAAGACAAAGTAATGGCCTTTCTAGGAGATGAACTAGAAAAACTGAAAAACTGAAATATTAAAAACAAAATATGTTGAATAAGTAAATAGAAATATGTACAAAATCATAAATATAAGACAAATAAAAGGTAAACCAATTAAACAAGATTTTTAAAATTATGAGTTTTCTTATTTAATAATTGAAAACCAAAATAAAAAGCATACTAAATTAAAAGTATATGTAATTGACATGAGTCTGACCACGAAAAACTAGAGCAGTACGTACTAAAGATGGTGGTCACCACTTCGATTCACGCATTTGAAGTCAATATCTACGTTTCACATTACACGACATAATATCGTGGACAACTTCGTTGTGAATTATTTTGTTATTTTGTTTTAGTTATTCGATGTTTGTGAGTGTTGGTACTGGACCACTGAACCATCACTGAACTCTTGAACTACCCCAACAACAATGTGTGTATGCCGGAGGGGGGAAGCGCACACGACAACCCATTTCATATCACTCACATAGGCCTATACTTAATGTGCACGGAGTATACTAACAGTATTTTTAATATTTTACAGGTGTCCAACAATAATCAAACCATGCCCAAAGGGGGAAAAGCCGTTCAACAATAATCTTAAGTATCCTGCTTGTTGCGAGGAGTGTATTACATAATTTGGTGGAAATGTTTGTTTTATGGTGGTTTGTTTGTCACTGTTGGAAAAAAAATTTGTTGTTTGTTGTAAATGAAGGAGTCATTAAGTCGTCTATCAACTTGTATAATTATTTCTTTACGCAATAATAAATAAATACATTGTTAAATAAATGCTGAACAACACTTTGTCGCTTCCAGCATATATATCCGTTTTTAACCTTGTCCTCTCCTACACACTCTCTGCATTGTAAAAGGTACTACAAGTATTTTAGATTTTGTCCTAAAGTAAGCATTACTCTGAACATTAAGTTAATTTAAATATTTATTTACGCTGTTAATTTTAAGTTCAAAGTGTCCGAGATCATCCTATACTTTAGAAATAAATGGAACTTAAATACGTCTACCTTTAATAATTTGTCCAATTATTGGGGATATTATCATATTCAGGAGCGCAGTCAGTATTTCCTTTCTGGGAAGAGCGGAGGAGAGGGTTTTGATTTCTGTGAGCTAAACTACGAAAAAATAAATCCTTATTGGCTATTTATTTTGTTGAAATCAAGATGGTAAGTGTGGAAACATAACAGTTATATTAATGGACATCTAAAACTTACAGAATGTCATAATGAAGATGACATTTTACATTAGAATATAAAATAAATTGTAAAATAAATGGTATCAGAAAAGTAGTACAAGTTTTCTCTTATCTTCTGTACACCGTGGAAGTTTTGTACAAATGTTTTAAAGCTTCGCCTCAATAATTGCGTTCTGTAAATGTTTGAAGCAGTGATGACAATTTGGGTGAAAATCTGTAAATCTCACTCTGCTTCAACTTGTCTTGGGTTACATCCCTTCCTTTTGTCTTTTCTGTCTAGTCTCTCTTGATTGCCTCTTGTTCTTTTCTGACCCAACGCTATTAGAGTAATCAAGAGCTAAGGTGTCTTCCTTTTTCAATTCTAACTTCTTAATTTTGGGTAACTTAGGTGATAGGTGAGCTCTAGAAATACTAAGAAACGTTCTATATCAGAATAACTCATACAAAGCCACCAAATCCTATTTCAGAAAGAGAAGGGTGAGGGCGAATCTCCTGCGCCCCAAAACAGGGGCCTTTCGGCTAAGGTATGGTAACCCTGACAGAAGAGTCTCTGGTCCTCCTCGTAGGGGGTTGTGCAACAGGCCAGTAACCTGCTCATGTAAAACTTTGAAATACTTGTAGTATCCAAAGCAGCCTCGGAGAGAGTGCTCACTGACAATTTCAGTAAGGAAGACCAAACCCATGGCCTTTAAAAGTAAATATCTAGTGAGGGCTAAGATAGTTATAAACAACAGCACTTTAGAATAAGTGAGCCGCTTGAAATATCTCGGCTGTGGAGTAAGGTATGAAGTTGTATGGAAAAAGGGAGAAGATAAATAAATTTAGGAATATTTGTGGTACGATTCATAGAAATCTTAGAAATGAAACAAGACAAGACACAGCACACGGATTAAATTTTATAAGACAATTGCAATACTCACGTTGATTTATGCGAGTGAGGCGTGGGTCGTGACAAAAAAGGAAAGCGTGTAAAAGGAAAGATTGCTGAATTACAGTTTCTTTAAAATACTTTAAATTATACATTGCAAGATAGAATAAGGACTGAGGATATCAGAACAGAACTCGAAGTAATGGACATGAATGAAGTTATTTCAATTTACAGAAGACAATGGTGGGACCATCTGCACAGGATGACAGGAGATCGATTGGCGAAAGCGGCACTGAACTTTATAGTTCAGCCATCGGTCAAAGGGACGTGTGTCGTCCGAGGATAGGATGGGTGCCGGAACAGATTTATATATATCCCAATCCTTGAAGACGAAAAGAAAAAGAAGAAGTCTCTGAATCTCTAAGATCTGAAGATCGTATTAACGACAAAAATTTTCCATTTAAGATTAATGGCTTTTCTGGCTTCTGACTTTTAAGAAAAAACCTGAGGGATATACCGGACATAAATGAAATTAACTACAAACATTATGGCTTGCAATTAACGTTAATATCGTCTATAATTTGGCAATAAAAGTCTATTAAATATCTTTGCACACTAGTTAAGAAACCTGTCGTTAATTTTTGTGTGATGACTTTTAGTAGAGCCAACGAAAAATTAGTCCCACTTAATTCTAAATTTTGTACTCAAAATTATTAAATACCGGGCTTTTAGGCTGTGATCGGTTGCTGTAGAATCTCAATATCGTCGGCAACGTGTTCTATCCCACCCTCGGGGATCTACTTCACGCCGCAAAAAGCGATAGAGTGTTACGGCAGACCTTGGCCGAACGCTACCCCACTCGGTTGGTTTTGCCCGAAAAACGTTGTCGGTTTGTTGACAAGTCGTTTGTTAAATTTTTTTGCTCGATAAAATTTGACAGATAGTTCTTCTTGTTTTGCTATTAAATTATAATCGATTATACATGTCCTCAGAAACAAATACTTCAAAATCTCGCTTCGGTGTGCGTAAATTCGTAGTTGGTGGCAAATTTTGTTGATGAATACAGATCACTTTACCGGTAGAGAATGTAGAGCATTTGTAAACGGCTTCCTGGTCTGTGGAAATATGCCAGCAAATTCGAAGATGAATATCTAAAATATTGAGAATGGTAATTAATGTCCCGTGACTGGCATAATGGTACATTGTTAATTAAATGTGTTGTTGTTGTTATTATTATTATCATTAATTAATGTGTTGTTATCATCATAATGTGTTACGAACGGCAGGCGACAAGTTGCCGAAACTCAGTTTCAAATCTACCGTTTCGGAAGACGCAATTAACGCAGTGACTGGCGTTATAGGAAGAGGGGGAGTTGTGGAAAAGAACAATCACATGGCCTACTGATCCTTGAAGTTATGACGACAAATCTTCCGTCCCATCTACTAATTTTGCAACATTGTTATGTAGATACTGTCTAGTCCACTAATATCTCTATATACTGCTACGTTGAGGTGAAAAATAAATAACAAAAGTGGCTACGTGACTCACGGTATAGACAGCTTGACCTTGACGACAGCTGGCAAGGACAACAGTTAATAGTCTACTTAAAAATATCGTGCCGTTACTCTATAGGTGACTATTTGCATTACTTTATACCTGACAATATTTTAATAGTTTGCACTCATTTATAACAAATCATTGGTATGCTTAAATTTATACATTTTCTGAGAAGTAGTTGAATACTAAAGCTGTAAATGTAATTGTGAATTTTTTCAAACAGGTATCGAATAAGTACGCGTGCGTAAGCATTTTTTCATCCAACGGGGAACTTTATTCCAAAGCGATGACCTATACTTTTTTTTTTGCTTAACCGTTTTCTGAAAGTCCAAGTAAAATTTTAAGATCACAATCGGAGAATGTGTTGAGGAAAAGTTTCGAGATATCAAGGATGTAAGCAGAGCGGATATCTTATTTTCAAACCGATGTTTATCTCATGACAGCGGATGTTTTCAGTTCCAACTGCATACAACCCGTCCTTCCATACCCCGCCTGTCGGAACTGTTTCAAAGTCAGGCTTTCAAATTGGTACCGGCTTGTATACCCGGCGGTGCGCGAGGCTGTTCCGGTAGTTTGGAGATCATTCTAGCGGCAAAATTGCGTAATGTCAAGACGTTACTTGACCACTTTGCTGGCATCCAGACTCTCTACGTCAATGTAGTGCAAGGTGGCGAGTTATGAATACTAGATTTCAAAGCCGCCTAGTTCCAGTTCAGACTTGGCGATACATATTTAACTTGAATTATCGTATAAGGCAGATTTTGTTGATTTATAACTGTTGTTTTGTGCCTAATTAAAGTGTGTAATTATTGACCTAAGTGGTGTCAGTTATTCTGTTTCCACTGTACAACACGAAGGTTTATGTGACCGTTGTAACAATATCATGATAACATTTTAAACAATTTACTTTCTCTCCTACAATCTGTATGCTTAGCTGCATATGAAACTCAACCAAGGTTTTTAAAATAAGTTTAGTTAAGAACTTGTTATAAAGTAACTTGAGATTACAAAGATTAAGTTAGATTAAGTTAAGATTATAAAGTAATATTAAGTTATAAAGTAGTAAATGCTTCCGTATAATGTTACGTTTAGACGCACGCTCCAGTAGTATAGCATACGCGGAAATGACGCTCCGTGTTGTCAACAGTGCGTAAACTGGCACAAACGACAACTAATGACCGTGTGAAACTGATACGGACTGCAATATGGTAGGTACTGAACCGTGCAATATAGGCGATGTTTGTCTGTATGTTATAGTCAATAACACACCGGACGCTACAACGTAGGCTGCTCTCTCTAGTAAGGCGTTTTGTGTACACGAGAAAAAACGTAGTGTATACACCTGCCCCCCTGCCACAGCACTGGCGTAACTAGGTGATATAGGGACATTCCATTCGGGGGGGGGGATGAGACTTGATTATGAGGGAAATGAGACTAGCTCACTATGAGGGAATGAAGATTGGACTCACTATTGTTCAGAACAAATGAACAAATGAGACAACCATCCTTCTTCCCTTTTTTTTAGATGCTCGAGGCTGGTTGGTGAGGACCAGACTCCGCCTGTTCTGGGGCAAGCACCTTTCAGCCGTATGGGAAGGAATGTTGGATTCGCACGCCAATGCAGACCGGCCGTTGAGAGGGTGGAGGCGCCAGGAAGTAAGGAAATTGTGACTGTGTTGTTGATTGGTGTGGCAGCCTCTTGGTGAGGGTGAGGGGGTGTTTTAGTGCCAAACTACAAGACTAAGGCGACCAGGGACAAGCAGCGTGTCGGGAAGCGTCGTAATAGCGTCAAGGGATCGGTGTGGGACAGGTTATATGGGTTTTGTGTTACGCAGTTAGGTTTTGTGGAACGTAAATTATTTTATTTTATTATTTCGTTGCAAGGATTTGTTGTGGATTGTCAACGGGGCAGGGGAGTTGTGTACAGGTTGATTTTGTGTACAGGTGAGAAAGGTGTCTAGGTCAGGGAAAGATTTATATAAAGCTGTGTTGGAGGTTTTGGTGAGGAGAGAACGGCGGTATATTAACCGTACAGCTTGCCGTTCTGTGATCCTGTATGGGTCGAGTCTAGCTGGGCCTGCAGTCAGCAGGATCGGATGTGCATGTCATGATAGATCTAAGACATTCAGTGTAGATCGTGCTCAGGACTCCACTGCAGCAGCGGCCGTTTCTGCTAAGTATACGCAGCGATCGGATACGGGATCGGGCTTGGTCAGCGGTTCTTTTGATGTGCTGCCGCCAGGTGAGAGTGGTGTCAAGTGTGACTCCAAGATATTTGCACTCACGCTTCGGGATGATATTAGAAGGGCCAACACAGACTGGATATCTGAAGAAATGTCTGAAGTTACGTCCTGTTGAGTTAAAATTGTCGTTATTCCCATAAAATTGTACCCAGTTTTATACAAATTTTCACGTCACCAATACATACGACTAACATATCCGTCAAGACGAACAATTTTTTTGCGGCTGCTCATCACTATCCTTAGCCTGACTGATACAGTTTTGCACACAGTACTGTCAAACTGAAGACAGTGCTGGAACACTTGGTGTGCTGACAATTTTTGTCTTCTATTTATCAAATGGAAAAATACCGTAAAATCTATGCGTCGACTGTGAACAAGCCAACATTTTTTTTTAAATAAATGTTAAAGCCCTGAAAGTAAACTACCATTTCCTTAATAAGTTTCAAGTCTATTTTTCATGTGAACTTAATTATTAACGTTATTTTGAATGTTCATCCTCTTCTTTCACAGCACTTAATGAATATTAGTTACTACACTTTCACATGTGAAACTTACTTTGTTTATTTTCCTCGTACGTCGTTTCAGCGTGATGTTCGCCTTCCTCAGCGAGGTATGATACATTTAAGTATCTGAAATGTATACTGAAATGTATCATACCCCGCTGAGGAAGGCGAACATCATGCTGAAACGTCGTACGAGGAAAATAAACAAAGTAAGTTTCACATGTGAAAGTGTAGTATTTAATGTTCATTAATATTAACGTTCCGATAGACAAATTTATTTCTCCAGTGGGTTTGGTATTCAAGAGGGAACAATTCACAAACGGTTCGGGGAAACAATTAGCCAGAGTAACGCTGACATTGAGTCCACGTCTTCAGAGACAAAGCGTAAAGTCCCCCAGTCAACATTAATTACCTTGAATACATACACATACACACACCTGAACCAATGTTTGCAACCGTTTGGTGTTTGGTTTTCTGTCGATGGAAATTGTGCTGTGTAACAAACATAATAATAAGCAACAAGTGACTAATACAAATATTGTTGAAAAATATGTATTTTTTCTATATTTAAGGAAATACTTTACACTGTACATTGCAAGAACAATAATTTTAACTTATAGAAAACCTCGCTGCGGTAATTTGCAAACGATGATGGAGAATCGATTGCCAAAAGCGACGCTGAAATATAAAGCCATCGGTGAAAGAGGCGTGGGTCGTTTGGGGATGAGATGGGTGCCGGAACAGGTTTAGATAACCTCCTCTTAGAAGAGCAGAAGAAGACAAAAAAGAAGAGGAGAAGAAAAAGAAGAAGAAGAAAATAAAGAAGAATTTTAAATCCCAATATTTTTAAATTCAAAACCTACCGCTACATTTAAGTAGTCTTTTTTATAATTATTGTTACAACGATCACACAGATCGTTGCGGGTACAGTGGAAACTGTAAAACTGACACCAATCAAGTCACTAATAACAAAATTTAATTAGACACTAATCCGTAACAATGACCAACAATCCCGCAGTCTAGTATCGCCAGATTTTAACTGAACTGACTTTTATTTACACCCCCTCCCCCGTCGAGACTCTAGAATAATCTTCTGCGGCGTAGTTGCAGGTTACAGGCATTATAACAATCTGGATACTAGGTCAAATTCCGACGACCTTGAGCCCAACGTGCAGGGCTGCATGCCATGCAATTGAATAAGAATCAAACCGTCTAACAATTTACAGTATTACAAGTAGGCCTATTACCACAAACTGATTTCTACATAAATCCAAAATACAACAATAAACAAAAATGAAAAAGAGAAGGAGAAGAAGAAGAAGAAGAATACCAACAACAACAACAACAACAACAACAACAACAACAACAACAACAACAAGAGAGAGAAGGAGAAAAGAAGGAGAAGGAGAAGGAGAAGGAGAAGAAGAAGAAAAAGTAGAAGAAGCAGAAGACTATTATTTGGAAGAAAAGAGCGGAAGAGAAAACGGGAATAAGAGGAAAGTATCGGAATTGATAAGAATATTATCACACTTGTATTTAAATTTATTTTTAGGTACGTAAGCATAAAGGCAGAGGTGCGCTCACACGCACACACGGGCGCGCGCAGAAGTCGTGAAGTTTTCTCACTTTTTAATTAACAAGACTGACGAATTTAACGTTTAAAACCATAAATCGTACGCAATAAGTTTAGTATATTGCTTCAAAATGTTTACCCCCCCCCCCACCCACACACACAAAGCAGATCTCCGTTGATTAGATTAGTTTTCCTTGCAAAGGTCCTTCCCTGGTAGTTACTTTGGTTATTACTTTATGTTTGCTAATGATGTATATTTTTTCGTTTGCCGTTGTGCCAACAGAAGGCTTGTTACTTTTGTTATTAATAAGTTTGTAACATTATAATGTGTCTGTAGGCAACCGAGCAGATGCTCGTTTCATTTGCTAATGAACTTTAACAGACTATCGGGAAGTAGAATTTATCTGATGAATAATTATGCTAGTTACTTCATACTGTCTGTTTTCTGTTTGTTGGGTTTTCATTTTAAGATTTTAGATTTTCAGAGGTGCGTTGTAATCTAGTGAAAGAAAGATTAACAGAAATAGTTAACATACAAAGAAAACTATTTACATAATTAATTAATTTTTGTCTAAAGCTTACACGGCCGTTGCCAAAATTTTTCTAAAATTATTACTAAATACCGGGCTGTTACGTCGTGATCGGTTGCTGTATAATCTCGACATCTTCGGCAGCGTTTTGATTCCCACCCTCGGGGATCTTCTTTAGGCCGCAGAAAGCGACAGAGCGTGCAAAAAAACAGTGGCGGCAGATCTTCGCTGAACGATACCCGACACTTGTTTCGTGTAAAAGCAACCTGAAGAAATTTCTTCACATTAGGGGCAGCTTGTACATTGTTAAATGTAAAAATAATAGTATTTACAAAAACGAACAAACACGATTCAATTCAGTATAGTTTATTTAAAATTATAGGCTGAATGCACAACAACACACACTAAATATTTACTACAAAAGATGTTCATATAATATTATGTAAACAACTTTTACCAGAAACAATTGTCGGGTATCGTTCGGCAAAGGTCTGCCGGTTTTTGTACACTCTGTCGCTTGTTGGCGGCCTGAAGAATATCTTCGTGGCAGAGGGAATCGACACGTTGTCGACGATGTCGAGAATTCATAGCAACCGACCATGGACCAATAGCTCGATATTTATTAATAATTTTAGAAATAAAATTTATTTAACTCAAGAGATTATAAAACTTCATTCAGTACTGTTACAATGCTCGCACAGATTGTCGCGTTTTAACAGTGCTAATAAAGTAACTTCACATTAGAAAAATTGTTAACTGTAACTTTAGTAATTGTTTAAATTAACAACAATAACACTAACAACAATTATCACTGTGTTACTTCGGTTAATTTACGTCGCATACAAACTTTAGGTTTTACACTTTAGGAATTCAACTTTAAACAATTAGATTTTAGAGTTTAGAACTTATAATATATATTTTAAAATTTAGACATTTACTTTAGATTTTAGACTTTAGTATCGTAGACTTTAGACCTTAGACTTTTTATTTTAACTTTAGAATATTAGAATCAAGTCTTTAGATTTTAGAATTCAGACTTTAAATTTTTTTATTTTAGACCTTAGAATTTAAATTATAGCTTTAGGAAAAGAATGTCACATTTTGGAAAGATTTGGGAGTCAAATTTAGATTTTATTAAATGTTTGGGAGGCTGGAGGCTTTCATTAGTTGACTTTACTTTTTGCTAGCGGTATGTCAGCCATTTTAAAAAATTGTGCGCGATCTATTTTAATGTATCGATAATAACACGAAATTTCCGCTGGATATACAGAGTATGAATCAAGTTAGCTAGTTATTGGCAGCAGAACGACGTGTATAGGAAAAGGGCGGGTTATACGGCTGTCCTGTCGTTGCCACAGACATGTCCCCCTGTATTAATTACTTATTTACTCCCCCCTCCCCCCAAACAATAGTCAGGATATTGTTTCAAGACAGCAGGATTTATACAATATATCTCTTGCACGTGACCGACTGCAGATGACACATGGCTTCAACACCCACGTTCAGAGTAGTTCGTGGGCAATATAGTTAATATGATGACAATATGGCCTGAACTTAATTTTTATAGTTTATTTCCCAAATATTATAAACACGCGTGTGCGCACATACCAAATTTAGCTATATGTTTGATAAATAATGCACTTAATTTCCTTGTTTAAATTATGTAAAGGTTAATTTTATATGTGTTCACAGGAGAAAAATAAACATTAGGGTAGGCTTGTACATTTTAATTGTCAAAATAATAATATTTTTAAAAACGCACAAACATGACTCAATTCAGAATAGTTTATTTAAAATAACAGCTGAATCCACAGCAACTAACACTAAATATTTAATACAAAAGATGCACATATAACATTATATAATTACTCATCTTAGTCGAATTATAAAATCAGCTAATCAAAATTAACATAGTAGCTGAATAAATAAATAAAAACTATTTAGATTGTGAACTGTCATTATATTAACTCTAACAAAAAGTTTCATCAAATGTTCAAAAAATTTAATGTTAACAAATGTTTACATAGTAACGTTATATTATTAGTACGCTCTCTAAGCGGCAGAAGCCGTTTACAATTTTGAACGAAAATATAAATTATTATAATACAAATAATAATTTTTTTTATTTGTATCAACCATCTTAGGACCACATGCCAATTTAAAATCTTTATTTCTTGTTCTTTTCGTTTTCTCCAATATTTTTTCATCTTCTCACTATGTCTCTTCTTCCTGTTTTCAGTCCACTTTGAATCTGCGTTTTTCTCTCTCTTACCCTGGAATCCTTCCACTTTCAACACGTTTGCCCAAAAAACTTCTCTTTAATTGCTCCTTCTGCGTTTATATTACTTTCTCTAAATCCTTTTTGACTTCTTTAATCCAACTTGATGTTGATTTCTTTCTCCACAGATATTTGAAGATTTACTTTGTCAACCTATTGTTGTCCATTCTATATAAATGTCCAATAGTCTTCTTTTTCTTACTGCTTCTGTTATATTTTCTATACTTCGATATATTTCATCATTAATTTTTAATTTTCAACCTTCTGAAGTTTTTCGTGAGCCTAATATTTTCCTAATAATTCGTTTTTCCAATATTTCTAGTTTGTCTAAATTATAATTTAACCCTAGACATTCACTTGCATATAAATTATAAATAATAATTTATTATAACATAAATTTTAATATTAAATAATTTTTTAATTGTAGGAAAAATTACAAGAATTCAGATTAGTCTACTATTTCTTTAATAATAACCACACAATCATACAATAAACACTAAAAATTATAAATATTCGGATTTGAGAAATAATTTTCAAATTTATTCCCTTTTTTTTGTGTTTTGATGCCTAAAAGTTTTGAAATTTCCAAAACTTAACACTATATTCAGATTTAGTTATAATTAAATTTAATTTGATATCCCAAATGTATTTTTTTCTTTTGTGTAAAATTTCACCCACTTTTCGACTCTAACGTCCAAAACTTTTTTAATTTTCAAAAAAGAAAAACTATATTCAGATTGTGGTTGAAAATCCCTTTAATTTAATACTCATATAGTCTTTTTTCGATTTTTTTCCCAATTTGGTCCTCTCACAGTTTTGTCACCCATCCCCCTAATTTGGGGGTGATTAATCTACAAAAAATAAGGTTGTGTAGGGTAAAAGTACGGATACGCATGCATGTTTTACGAAAATCGGTTGATGCGTTCAAACATTATTGTGAGACAGAGACATACCCTAAACAGGCATACAGACAAACGGTCGACTTAAAACTGACAACTCGCTTTGCTCGTTCCATAATAATTTCTATAAGTAAATAAACCATTAAGGACTAAAGAACACTAGTAAACGCTTAAAGCATTTTTTATATATGACTGTTCGTTTAGAAGTTACTGTCAGTCTGTATTCGGTTGAGTAAATTTTGAACTGTTCCTGTGTAACGCCATTCTCCTGTATATGTTTTCTATAATAGTGTTACAAATGGAACCATCTAGAATAGCCGAGATAGTTCCCACCCCGTCCTTCTTCCAAGTGTGGAAGGTGTTGCCTCAGTCAAGGCCGCGTTCAAGTTTGTTCTGGAGTCTTCAAGAGGCACATGGGATACGCATTAAGTTGCCTGCAAATTGAGGGTGGAAGATTTTTTCTAGAAGGCGTGCGCTACCTATAAAAAGCCATAGCAGGCGGCTTATGAGTTCAGTTACGTGACCGATTTTTCTTAGCGCGGATCGAGTGTTTGTCGAAGTATGGTGTGAAGTGTTATTGTGATATAAATTGTGTAAAACTCTATTATTTGACATTATTATTGTGTGTGGGCGAACCTAACTGGAATTATTGTACGAGTTGATTACGAATTATTAATTGTGATAATTAAAGCTGGTTATTAGTGATTTCATTGGTGTCTTCTGTTTTGTTTACCACTGCACCATACGGCGATCCGTGTGACCGTCGTAACAATAGTTTGCGTGTGTCTGAGTTTTATAAAATAAGGCTAAGTACGAGCGCACACTTTTGGCTGTTTGTGTAAAGAAGAATCAGCGTTATTCAGTTTTTTGTGAATAACTTTGTTATTGAGGAATGGATTAATTTCAAATCAAGTCACATTTAAATTAATTATCTTTTAAAAGATCAGATTGTATATTTGGTGTAAGCTGTGTGGATAGTTGATTCTTATGGTGTTAGAAATCTATTTCAATATTTATTTAGAAAATTCAATCACTTTCTGCTACAGTCCGTTTCTTGGCGTATATAATACATTTAATATTTATAAATAAATTTACCTCAAGATATACTTTTTTTTCCTTATTAGGAAAATGTTTCTAGAGCTCCCTTGCTCTCATCTTCAGCCTTCGCGATCTTGCGTCTGGTGAAGTATTTGTGTGTTGGCTGGATGCTATTAAGGTTGTTTGTTGGTCTCTGGTATTTTAAAGTTGTATTATTGTGTGCGATTGTGGTATATGTATTTGTATTTTGTGTATTTTCGATGTTGAGTGCTTTGAATATTGTGGCATGTTTTGTATTGATTTGTATTTGTTCAGGTATTAGTTTGTTTTGTGTTTTATGTTTCAAGAAGAATGATCACTGTTGCACACCACTATATAAAAATTATCCCGATTAGCGCTTTCAAGCTTCACAGCTCATCGTCAGATCGGAATTGACAGAAATTATGTGAAAACAAACCCTTCACCCCTCTCACCACACCCTGCTCACACACAACAAGCTATAATATAAATTTCCCTTCCCCACCCCCTGAACCCTGTCCCACCATCTGTACAGTTCCATATTTTTCTAGAAAATTCCTTGTGTTTCAGTGTTGTGTGTGTGTGTGTGTGTGTGTGTGTGTGTGTGTGTGTGTGTGTGTGTGCATCCTTTTAAACTTACCCTCTTCCTCTCCACACACGTGGGTCAGTCACACACCCTTATTTTAAAACATCCAATTAGTACTATGCAATATAATTCTTAATCTTATCTACCTTTCCTCTATCATTTACTTCTTAATTATGTTTTAAAATATTTCTTCATTATCAAATTTAATTTTAATATTAATTAAATTGTCTAACCCTTTTTCTCTTTCCCTTAAGAATAAATGATAGAGGACAGATAGATAAGATTAAGAATTATATTGCATAGTACTAATTGCATGTTTTAAAATAAGGGTATGTGACTGACCCACGTGTGTGGAGAGGAAAAGGGTAAGATTAAAAGGACACACACACACACACACAACACTGAAACACAAGGAATTTTCTAGAAAAATATGTAACTGTACAGATGGTGGGACAGGGTTCAGGGGGTGGGGAAGGGAAATTTATATTATAGCTTGTTGTGTGTGAGCAGGGTGGGGTGAGAGGGGTGAATGGTTTGTTTTCACATAATTTCTGTCAATTCCGATCTGACGATGAGCTGTGAAGCTTGAAAGCGCTAATCGGGATAATTTTTATATAGTGGTGTGCAACAGTGATCATTCTGCTTGTGATTTCAACCGCTAACACAAATTTATTCATTAAACGTCTGTTTTATGTTTGTATATTTGTATATTTTCCCAAATGTTTATTATGGTGCCTTTGTGTGGTATATGTTTTATTAGTGTCACATTGGTTATGTCTGGGAATTCATGTCCTGTGTTTATTGCGTGTGGCTAAATTGGATTTATATATTTCTGGTTTTTTGTATGCGTTTAGGTGTTCAAAATAACGTTTTTTCAGCTGTATTTTTGTTTGTCCTATGTAACATTTATTGCAATCTTGCCATTCAATTTTGTATATACCGTTACTTGTTGTATTATCTTTGTTGTGTGAGCTATTTAGTTTTTGTAAATTATTTTTATTAGTTTTGTATGCTATTTTTATATCTGTGTTTTTAAATAGTTTTGTTAGTTTTGTCATTTTATTATTTATGTATGTGAATGTGGCCCATTTGTTGTTGTTGTTATTATTTATGTGTTGTTCGTTTTGATTAATTCTTAATTGTTCAGTTTTTATTTTATATTTGATTTTATTTTCTATTTTGTTCACGGTATTTTTATTGTATCCATTTTCATAACCAATTTGGTATATTATATTTCTTTCTTTGTCAGTTTCTTGTTTATTTAGGGGAATTTTGTACATTCTGTTAAATAGCGAAAAGAATGCTGCCATTTTATGTTGTGGTGGGTGGTCAGAATAATTAGGTATAATGATGTTAGTAGAAGTTGGTTTTCTATATACTGCATATTGTGTGTGGTTGTTGTATCTTGAGATGGTTATGTCTAAATAGTTGATTTTGTTATGTTTTTCTTTTTCTTCTATGAATTGTATTTTAGGATGTATGTTATTGATTTGTTTCAGTATGTTCTCTGCATTTGTGTTTTTGTTATTTGATACATATAGCCCATCATCTACATATCTTATCCGTATGCCATTTGACCCAAAAATCATATGACCCAAATGGCATATGGAAAAAATATGTAGATGATGGGCTATATGTATCAAATAACAAAAACACAAATGCAGAGAACATACTGAAACAAATCAGTAACATACATCCTAAAATACAATTCACAGAAGAAAAAGAAAAACATAACAAAATCAACTATTTAGACATAACCATCTCAAGATACAACAACCACACACAATATGCAATATATAGAAAACCAACTTCTACTAACATCATTATACCTAACTATTCTGACCACCCACCACAACATAAAATGGCAGCATTCTATTCGCTATTTAAAAGAGTGTACAAAATTCCCCTAAATAAACAAGAAACTGACAAAGAAAGAAATATAATATACCAAATTGGTTATGAAAATGGATACAATAAAAATACCGTGAACAAAATAGAAAATAAAATCAAATATAAAATAAAAACTGAACAATTAAGAATTAATCAAAACGAACAACACATAAATAATAACAACAACAACAAATGGGCCACATTCACATACATAAATAATAAAATGACAAAACTAACAAAACTATTTAAAAACACAGATATAAAAATAGCATACAAAACTAATAAAAATAATTTACAAAAACTAAATAGCTCACATAACAAAGATAATACAACAAGTAACGGTATATACAAAATTGAATGGCAAGATTGCAATAAATGTTACATAGGACAAACAAAAATACAGCTGGAAAAACGTTATTTTGAACGCCTAAACGCATACAGAAAAAACAGAAATATATAAATCCAATTTAGCCACACATGCAATAAACATAGGACATGAATTCCCAGACATAACCAATGTGGCACTAACAAAACATATACCACACAAAGGCACCATAATGAACACTTGGGAAAATTTACAAATATACAAACATAAAACACAAAACAAACTAATACCTGAACAAATAGAAATCAATACAAAACATGACACAATATTCAAATCACTCAACATCGAAAATACACAAAATACAAATAGATATACCACAATCACACACAATAATACAACTTTAAAATACCAGAGACCAACAAACAACCTTAATAGCATCCAGCCAACACACAAATACCTCACCAGACGCAAGATCGCGAAGGCTGAAGATGAGAGCACGGGAGCTCTCGAAACATGTTCCTAATAAGGAAAAAATTATATCTTGAGGTAAATTTATTTATAACTATTAAATGTATTATTTAGAAAAGTATATCTAATTACTACGTATCGCATAATGTACCGTCATAAATTTTATTAATAGCCTATTAAATTTACTTAAAATAATCATTTATCAGTATTGGGATCCCACTTAGTCTTGCCCATTTTAGGGTACCTTGGCACCACTGATTAAGTCTCTCTCTCTCTCTCTCTCTCTCTCTCTCTCTCTCTCTCTCTCTCTCTCTCTCTCTCTCTCTCTCTCTCTCTCTCTCTCTCTCTCTCTCTCTCTCACACACACACACACACACAGAGCGAAGCTCTTGTAAATAAATCCAATCGCCGATCATAAAAAAAAACCCGCAAAGTGGATGTGGTGTGACAAATTGATGCATTTTTCATGTTATCGCTGCGCCATTACGAAAGTATAAGTAAAGTTATGGACGGAGAGTGACAAAGTGTAATGAGCGTCAGGATTGATGACGCGACCAACAGGTGGCACAGGCGAATCACGTAACCTAAGCCCACCCCTTATTGATTACCACGGGTCCACCTCTGGGCCAGAGAATACAGTTCTACACCGTAATGTGATTCCATTGTTACGTCAGACTCTGGTTGTTAGATTATATTACTTATTACATTGCCTCGTTTATCACGGCCTGTATTTCAGAACAGTTTTGGTGCTCCTAGAGGAAATAAAGTGTAGCAGTAACATCTTTCGTATTGAACGAAATGAGAACAGTTTCAAATTTGCGTCCGATGACGAATTTTAAAATAAACGTTTTTTAAGGCATGGGTTCATATTCAAGAAATTTTTAAATGCAAATGAGTATATTTAACGTGTACTTACAGTCAAATAAGTAGTATTAGCTTTTTGTTGTTCTTTTTCTTTTTCCCTCCTACTACTTTGTTGTTACCATTATTATTTTAACTTTTTAATTAGCTACTAACATTTATTAGATAGGCTCACTCACTGTTATTAAACAAAACTTATTACTTGCTAAAATAATTTGCTAAAAATGATTACCATTGTTAAACAAACATTATTATTTGTTAATACAGAATTAGTAATATTTAATATTGAGACTGCTGATCATAAACTAAATTATAAAGTTATGATTAATCCAAAGAATGAATGATAAACGTTTGGTAACAGTTATATTATCACTCTTTGACCAATAAAATACATTGTTTTTTAGATTGCTTTTAGATATATGTCCGTGCTTGTGAGTGTGTGTGTGTGTGTCCTTTTCAAGGCGACTGTGGATGTTGCATAAGCGATATTCTTACATCCTAAGTAATTAATATAAACATCAAACTTGAATGTCATAAGGAGTTAATATCTTAACTGAAACTATTTCTGAAAGAATGGATAAATGTAATACATGAAATTATAATTATGCAGACCATTAGATAAATTGTCTTTCCTGCAATGAAGAAAATTTACAAACCTACTTTCAAATGAAAAATGTCTAACATTGACTTTAACTTTATTAATACCTAGTTATTTCTTTATAATCTTCCATGTGGAAAAAACAAGTCTATTTTTTCTATGACCCTATGGAATTAACGATAATTCAAGATATCGATTTATTAATGGTTGAATAAGTATATAAAGATTGATAAACATTTGGACATCCTCACATACGAGCTGTTTCCTCTATGATCCGGTGTTGGGTCTGGATTATTCATAAAATTATCTCAGGTAGGTTGTAAATAAAGAGCAGAAATATATTACTGCTAGTGTTACGCTTGTTAACACTGGGAGTGCTGAGATTCATACTAGACTAACCCTTTTAAGTTAGCCTTGCAGTACACCTCCTGGATAACTCTAATTAGTTTATAAATTGTCATTTGTTTAAAAGATGTAAAATACATGTATTTGTTTAACTTTGTCTGCACGAAACTCTTTCGACTGGTCAGGAAGAGTCTGTTATTTTTACCGGCAAAAAGAGATTTATTTAATAATAAATGTATTTAGTTTGAAACAGTAAGTTTTGCATTTTATGAAACTTACTAGTTATATGATTTGGTTTGTTTCCATTTTTTCAAAGACAGCATTCAACGGAAACAGTTTTTGGAGAGACTTCGGAATGAAGATATCAGGAAAGTATTTCAATCCTTTGATGAGATTAATGGTCTAATGGATGAGCAAATGGAGACTACATTTGAACAGAATAAATCATTATCACAATACATCATTGGCAAGATGCCGCATTCGAAGATACTCAGCCTGGGTCTACCCGCACACCTGTGTCCTATAGGTTTGTAATTCCAGACTCGAATGGCCAGTCTGGAATCTGACATTCTTTCTAAGTATTTTCCCACCGTTGTTTTACACCATTCAACCCTGCTTAAAACGCCATTTCCGTGGTGTGTATGTTACAGCTTTGTTTCTTGGTCGTTGTCCACAATTCACAAGCACAGGGCAATGCAGGGACCGCCATAACTTTGTAGAACATTAATTTTCTATCTCGACGTACATTGTTTTTAAAAATACGGTTGATTGTCTGCACAGATCGTCTGCAACTTACCTATTTTAACATTAATATCATATAGCAATATCGTTTCCCAAATAAGTTGCTCACCTGCTCTAGGATTCTATCAGTAATCATTATTTTTGCCTAATTAGCTCCTTGCATCTAAATGCCATTACCTTTGTTTTTATAGTGAACATTTTTATGTTGTATTGTTTACAAATCTGATGAAGCTTTAACAGAATACAAAAACTAAAATTGCAAAGACATCGTTGGTCTGTGTTCCTTAGTGGCGGTAGGGGAGATTACTCTTTCATTTAGGTCAGCGAAGCGAACTAATTCGTAGTAAAGCAAAGCTCACCTGGAGCTTGAGATTAACTTAGCTGCTGAACAAGGGGGAGTGAAGCTTGGGGGGATTTTTATGGTATGAGTGGGGGCGCGAGACTACATCAAATCAGCAGAGCGGACCATAACCTCAACACAGCGCTGTCAACCTAATGGGCTTGTTTGAATACCTACGCTAAGACGTCTTAATGACTTTAGCAATTTAACGTGTTCATGTCTTTGGGACGGTTCTAATCTAACAATGATTTTCTCTACCTGTTAGAGAAAACATTTCAATTGGCACTGATGATAATAACGTAAATTAGCATGATGATATCATATCGGCATACAGTAGTTAAATAAACATGTTATGTAGGGGAAAATACAAGATTGCCATGGGACTCTGACTCGCGTTATAGTGCGATTGGGTTCAATTCTGACCAACCGGGCTTAAGTCATATTATATGTACGCCTATATAATATGGAACACATATATATGTTCATGAATTATACACGAGGTTTGATCAAAAAGATTTGTAAAAATCTGTTTTTAAGCTCCATCAGATGTGCAAACAATACAATATAAAAATCTCCACTCTAAAAACAACGGCAATGGCATTTCGAGGCAAGGAGCCGATAAGAACAAAAATAATGATTAGTGATCAAATTCTAGAACAGGTGAGCTGCTTTAATTATTTGGGAAATGATATTGGCTATGTCAGGAATCAAGATATTGATACCCGTATTTTCAGAAACAAGGTACGTCGAGATACAAAATTAAAATTATACAAAGTTATGGCAGTCTCTGTACTGTCTAATGGGGGTGAATTATGGACAACAACCAAGGAACAAGATAGTAAACTATAGGCCTCGGAAATCGCGTTTTTAATAGGAGTTAAAAGGTTTTTTATAAACTTGACCGTATAAGGAATGAGGCCGTAAGAGAAGAGTTATAAGTTTTTAACTTGAATTAAAAAATTAAAAGGGTACAATTAACAAAAAAAGAACACTTAGAAAGAATGTCGGATTCCAGACTGGCCAAACAAGTCTTTAAATACAAACCTATAGGATATAGGACAGACGTGTGTGGGTAGACCCAGGAAGAGACAGCTGGAGTGGAATAGGCAGCACCTTGCTTATGCCATATTGTGAAGAAGAAGAAGAAGAAGAAGAAGAAGAAGAAGAAGAAGAAGAAGAAGAAGAAGAAGAAGAAGAAGAAGAAGAAGAAGAAGAAGAAGAAGAAGAAGAAGAAGAAGAAGAAGAAGAAGATGATGATGATGAATATAATTATTAAGAGCGGTCAGTGTCATACAGTGTTATCCGTATGCAGGGAATATGTCCGCTTAGGTAAGTTATATCTCACTCAAAGTTATAAATGGAGTATAAGCGAAAAACTTCGAGGAAGAAGGTTCCTGGTGACCAAGAGGATGTTCAAGGAAAGGAAGAAATTTCAAGCACTCCAACCACTGGGTTAAGAAGAAAAAGAAGAGAGAGGGCGTTGATGTCTTCACGTGTTTTTAGAAGTATAGAATATGTGTAAAGTTCCATTGTATGAGGTTTGATCAAAAACTTCGTGCAATTTTGCAATTTCCACCGCTACAAGTGTCCGATTAAAAAACTGTTTTTATGTGATGTTGGTATACATGTTAGTAACACTTGTCTAAAACTTTAGCTCTATAGCTTATCCACCGTTTAGATTTCACAGCCAATTGAGTAAGGTGTCCTTACGTGTATTAGGCGTTTTTTGTCATTCTACAATGCAAGATTAAAGAACATGGATTAAATTTTGTGTAAAGTGTAAGATAAACTGCTATGTCCTGGAAAACATGTTCAGAAGGCTTTTGAAAAGACCGCTGTTCTTCAAATACTACTGTAAACCCGCGGCCGTATGAGTTGAAGATCGTGGTTGTCAGTTGTAGATTTTGTTTTTGTGTTCCACGAAATTGCATCGGTAGGCGCAGTGTAAATAAAGAATACTGTTCGGACATTTTACGCCATTTGTATGAATCTATTCGTAGAAAACGGGCAGATTTACGGAAGAATAATTTATGAAAATTTCAGCTAGATAATGCGCCTCGACGCACGTCATTGCCTGTTAAGAATTTTTCCAGGCTAGATAAAAGAAAACGTCATAATGACAACACGGCAACTGTCGTATTCACCAGATGTGTCCCAACGCGATCTTTTCTTCTCTCTGTAGTGATAATTTCCATGAAAGGACAACGTTTTGCGATCGTTGAAGACTTAAAACGAATATCGCTAAGCTAGCTCAAGGCTGTACCAAAAAGTGCGTGCTTGAAGTATTTTGGAGACTGCAAAACGGCTGGCTTAATCGTGTTACATTCGACTGAGGCTACTTTGAAGGGGACAGTATAAGTGTCGATGAATGAAGGCACAATTTTTAAATAAAAACAAGAACTCTCTGAACGTTTTGATCAAACCTTGTATACGAGCGGTACTGAGTTCTGTGTTGGTTTACAAAACGGTGACAGTACATTAAGCAACCGATACGCGGTTGAGTACACTGTTATAGCGTTGAGTTGGCAGGAGAGGCAAAACCAGCCCACATCTGTGTAAATAACGCGCTGAAACAATTAATTTGAAGCGTTAATAACTTTACAACAATTCGTCACAGCTTGTTTGTGTCACAGTGGAGTAATCAATAAAACGTCAATTGACAGCGAGTTTTATCAAAGGTGTCTAGTATTTTGTTTCCACTGTACATTAAGACCGTGAGACCGTCGTAATAGTACTTAAACTAAACTTTTCCAGACTCTGAAATTAAAGAAACGAGTTAAGTTGTCTTTGTATGTTAAGGTCTGGATTATGTTGTTTTTGAGAAGCTTATAACGTTCTTCCCGCTTCGTATGGTGGGTCTCCCATTGTGTTAAACGACAGGTAACAGCAAATTGCTAACTTGACCTAAACCTTTGTGCGTAAGGGTTCATTTTCATTGCGACGTATATTATCCAAATATTTACACACCAAATTCCCTCTCTCTGTGTATTTGTCTTTTGCCCAATTAGCAGTAGGGGTTACAATAACGTGACCTTTGCTGTACCGTGCGGTCAACTCGGACCGCCATTATTATTGTTTTGCTCACAGCGTTGTTTCAACACCTCCTAAGCGCCCAAAACTATGATAAATTCAGTGTTTCACTCAGAGAAACGGTGTGACGTTTTAACACTTACAACAGTGACGGAGAACTTGCAAACAAAATTATTCATTAACAATTTAAAGAAGTTAACAATTATAGCAACACTTTCCTCCATTGAAACCAAGTGTTATTAATTGCCTCGTCTTGTCCTCCAGCGCTTCAGTCCACGGTGAGCCTTGGTCTCCCCGAGTAGTCGCCTTTAAAAACTTGGTCGTCCAGCCTCCGTCTCCAATTCCCGATAGCCATCCTTCTGAGGTCATCTTCTACGTCCTGTAGCCACTTTCTTCTAGGTCTTCTTTTCCTTTTTTGCCCATTTGCTGTCCCTCTAAGAATTGCTTCAGGCATTCTGTCGTCCTCCATGCGCATCACATGTCACAACCAGCTGATCCTCACAGATTTAATGAACCTTACTATGTCCTCGCCATCTATTAATTTTTCCAATTCTCTATTGTTCCGTATGCGACATTCTTTACCTTCTGTCTCTAGTCCAAAGATTTTTCTTATAATTCTTCTTTCAAAGACTTTTAAATTATGTATGTCACTATTAAGTAGTGTCCAAGTCTCCGCAGTCTCCGTCACAATTGGTCTTACCAAGGTCTTGTATAAACTAAGTAAGTGTTATTAATATGGTTAGTAATAGCACAAAACCTTTTATCTATTCTGAAGTTTGTGGACACAGCGTCCACAGTCTCAGCTTGACCACTAAAGATGCTACTCACTTAGAAAAAGAAAAACGTTTCTATAGCAGTTATAATGGCAATAACAACTGAACTTTACATTATACAACTCACGACATCAGCAAAATTTTGCCTAAAACCTTTAACTTTTAACACATTGTTAACCGATAGTATGTGGATACAAAATTCAAAAATTTGTGAGTGCAACATTACTAATCACAGTTTCTTAAATATGCAGTCACCAGGTACAAAGATTTGTATCTATACGAAGGTCGTCATCAGCGATGAGTTATTTTTATTAGTATGCGTAAAACTAACAGTGGTTATTATTTTTATCTAAATATAACAAAGTAGTAATCATCCAAAACAATGAATTTGAGCTCCAGACACTTATGTTCCAGTTACATAAGGTATGTTTAAATTACAACATCAACCATATTTGGCCAAAGAGAAATCAGCTGGCCATAATGTTTTGCAAATATTATTGGTTTCTGGGCAGGAAATCGCTACTATTAATGACAAGCTGTTCGTTTCACAACACCGTCCTCTAGCCTGTGTGGACACACCGGTTACAGCTTTCAGGAACTGCTTTAAAATCGAACGTCGCTATTATCGAAAGGTTTCAAACAAGGGTGATACGTGACAAAAGCGATACTCCGTGGTTCCTCAGCAACAAAATGTCTTTTACGGCCTCCATCTTCCTACAATCATCGAAACGATTGCGCTGTTCAGCGAAAATAAATCTACTACGAGGGTAAGTTGAAACGTTTGCGGAGCGACATTAATAACTTAGTGGTAGAACCAAAATTTTTAATGTATTACAAGATTCATATTTCGTTTGATGTCAGTGTGTCATCCACTCTCAATCGCCGGTCTCCCAACACTGTGTACGACATTTTTTTAAATGATTCTGGGGTTGTTTCACTTTTTGGTTGTCCACTACGGGGATCATCGTTAAGGCTCGTACGATCATGTTTAACCCACTTACAAACTATTGTTTTTGAAGGTGCAGCATCACCGTACCTTCTCGGTTGTGAATTTCAACTGATGTTACACCGTTTTTCACGAAGAATTCAATCACAGCACAATGCTTGATTTTGTCCGTTTTTGAAACAGACAAGACACTTAAATTTCGGACATTTGATAGACCATTTCAAAAGTTGGTAGAAAGGTTTTGAAATTAATAGGTGTCTATAAGAAATATGAATCTTGCGACACACGAAAAATTTTAGTTCTACCGCTAAACTATAGATATCGCTCCGCGATCTTTTCAACTGAACCTCGTAGATAAGAGCGTGCGGCACAAGATTAAATGTAACATTGCGCTTGACTTATTTGGACGTTAAGTATTTGAATGCACTGCTTACAGCATGTCGGTGTAAATTAAACATACAGAGATCCAGAGAACCACTACACTATTTAGTGTTATTTATTCTGTTTTCAATTATGCTTTTGTTGTTTTTATAGATTGATTACATAACTAAATGTAAAAATCTACAAACACAGACTGCTGATAACAAAACGTAATTGAACACCTTATCCTCTGAACACAATACATACGCTTAATTTTGTTTTTATACGACGGTCACTGCTGGGAAATGGTTGAAATTATCCCTGATTAAGATCAGTTTTGCTGTACTGTCCTCGTTATAATTGGGGAAGCGTACTGTTACAACGGTCTCTTTATCATCGTGTGGTACAGTGGAAAACAAAATAAAGACACCAATTTAGTTACTAATCAGCAGCTGTAATTAATCACAAATAGAGTTTATAATCAACTTGCACAATAACCCGAGCAAAATTTATCCACACGCAATAATAATGTCAATTAATAGAGTCTCAAACAATTATAACACAATAACACTTCACTACAATACACATCGTCAACACTTCTCGAAAACACTAGAGTGTAATTGTTTGCGGCCTTGAACACAGTGCGTGATCGGTGAAGTCTGGAACAGACTCGATTGTTGACGCATGTTAAGTGTCACGTAATTGTCTTTCTTATCAAAGTAGCAATACGTACGCACATAAACATTACAGCTCGGCTCTGCTGGGATAGCCGAGAAATATACAGAACGTTCTTTAATGGGGTAACAATGCAATTAACAGCGTTGATATGACAGGTTGCCATTTCATTATGTTTTTAACTATTTAAAAAAAAACAATCACATATGCTGAACACTGTATTAAGAATCTTTAGAACGATTTTTCATTTTAAAGTTAATTGTTTTAAAACTTTATCAAACTAAAACCAAGAGTATTTGTACTTTTTTATTAGTGTTATGGTTTAGAATTATGGTATTACAGTAACAATAAGTGGCTAAAAAACGATAATATAAACTAAGGTTAAAGAGAGGTGAATAGATAAAGAGAATGAAGAAAGAAAGAGAGAGGGAAAGAGAGAGGGAAGAGAGAGAGAGAGAGAGAGAGAGAGAGAGAGAGAGAGAGAGAGAGAGAGAGAGAGAGAGAGAGAGAAATAGGTAGAGAGAGATTCACAGAGACAGATAAACAGAGAGGCAGAGGTGGAGATTATATTACATTTAGCGCGTTGGTGTATGTTAATCGCACATCACGCTGAGATGCGACATTAAACGTGAAAAGATTTACATTATATTGAAAAGGCTCGCAGATAGAGCGCCTAGCATAAAACATTGCTTTCACAGCTGTAACAAATTCATTTATTTAATACCAGAGAAGATAACGTTCACAGCAGTCAGTCGGATTCTATCTTCGTCTCATTTCATTAACTCATTTTCTCAAGCAGATAATGCTGTTGAAAGTGGAAATTAAAATATAATTTTTGTATTGCTTACAGTTTTGGATCGCGATGTTCTAAGCCTGTCTGTCGTTTACACCGATCTTTTTGCAGAATGTTCAGCCAAATGATTTACCGGTTGGTGACCAAACCTTTAATGCGGAGACGGGGATCCACTAGTTATCCGAGATAATTGTGACACGACCTTTAAATGAAATACATCAACAGGTGTTGCAAGATTCTTCCTGATCCCAGGTATGACTTCCTGGTCGTCGTTTAGGACTTGTAAATGGTGGAAACACTGAAAGGCCTCGTCCGGAACATGACAAGTAGCAGTTTAGCAAGCAAACACGACAAGTTGTTCCCAGATAGTCTAATTTCTAACTGAAAGATTACACCTTTCTTAAAAAGGGGCCTACTAAGTACACGTAGTCCTATTCTTTCATAGATTAATAGGAATACGAAATTTTGTCCCAATCCGAAAATCCCAATATTATTAGCTCCAGGAACGCTTCCCCTAAGAACGTGTCCTGTTGGCTCTGCACGCAAGTCTTACACTCTTTGGAAACGACAGTGCCACCGCTCTTGTTTTTGCTCGAAGAAAGGATTCCCTAAGTATACGGCTGACTTACACTCTGAGAGATTCTTCAGGGATACCGACTCTGGTCCTTATCTAAAGAAGTCCACCTTCTACCGTGTGAAACAACCTTTATTAGGGCTAGGTGTCTTAATAAGCGTACAGTTGTCTCAGGGTCTGTTGCCCAACAGAAATACAAATTTTGTTCCCGATCCAAAGAGGTCCAATTATTGACCTCCACGAATGTCCATCAACACGGACCCGAGAGACGTCTAAATATTGTGTTATTGCAATGAGATCGATGATGATGATGATGATGATGAATTTTATTATTATTATTACGTTACCTGGCGCCGGGGCTGCCTAGGGCTCAATTTTGGGACCTGACCCTAGGAACGTATCCTATGAGAGAATTCTACTGGTGGAGACGCCGCCAGACACTTTCCTGGTAGGTTACGCATACGATATCGCGGAAGTGATTGTAGCACAAAACGCCAAGGATGCGCTAAAGACAGAGAAGTACAGAAAACGTACGGCTTCGGTGCAGAAAAGAGGTGCACTCAGAGTAGCGCCCTCTTACCGGTCAGTGACAGAGTCAGTAGTCCTGGTGATAGCGGGAGTGATTCCCATAGACCTGTTGGCTCTAGAGCGGAAGCATTTATTCGAAAGAGGAAAGGAAATCGGAAGGGATGCCGCAAAGTATGAAGCCAGGGAACTCACTCTCCGGCACTGGCAAGATCGTTGGGATATAGAGGATAGAGGAAGATGGACCGCAAGGCTCATACCAAACTTGAAGGAATGGATCGACCAACACGGTGAGGTCAACTACCAAGAGACCCAATTGCTGAGTGGCCACGGCAATTTTAATACCTACCTCCATAGAATGGGAAAGTTGCCAAGCCCAGCAATACGAAGACTCTCCCCATAAAGATGCCTCGCACACGTTTTTTAAATGCTGCAGATTTATAAAAGAGAGGATGGCACTGGAGATGGAGCTCGGGGAATTCACGCCCGAGAGCGTAGTTGCGCTTATGCTTCGTAGTACGGCAAAATGGGACCGCATCAATGCATTTATTCAATGGGTCCTTCTAGAAAAAAAAAGGCATGCCCAACTTGCACCTGACGGGCAGTAGAAGATGAGGAACAACTAGAAGAAGCCCGATAATAGCGCAATTTGGTCCATCCTGAAGTAATACGCTTACTGGTTCCAGGATGGATATGATTGCCTAAATTAGAGGTGGGTTTTTTAGAGGGTGAGAGTCCCACACACCAGAGGAAGTCCCACACACGGCCTCTTCTAACGATGAATAAAGCATTTTTCCCTGTACAAAAAATTTACGTTGCCTGTATGGCGGCAAGTCTTTTGAGCTGATTCACGAAATTCGTGTTCTATCTTTAGCCTCTTTCTTAAATTATCTTGTTTTTAGCTTCAAATATGTCTTCTCATTTTTATTTGCTGTCTATGTGTCTGACTAACGGATACATTATGATGATCCACATGTAACGCTTAAATTACTTACGCCATTTAAAGAAAATTTAAATTATAACTGGTACATTAGCGTTTCACTGCTGGCGTCAACTCTGGTAGCCTAATATTATGTTGAATATTCCTCGGGTTACAAGGCCCGTCCGCAACTAGAAACGTCCGCATAAAACAGACGTTTTGGCCCCACCATTGGAGGACATCTTTAGTGTTACGACTTAAAAAAGTAACTGGTACGCTCTTCACCGTAGACTTTTTTCTCAAGTCGTAACACTGAAGATGGGCTTTAATGGTGAGACCGAAACGTCTGTTTTATGCGGCTGCATTAGACCTCGGCCTAATATCCCGTGTGAACAGTCGAAATAATATTAACAGAGAAATTAAAATTATGTAAAGAAAATAAAAAGTTTACAAGAAGCGTTAAAAAGTGCATGAGAAAGACAGTGAGCGGTTGAGAGTTTGAGGCAGAGAGGAAGAGGTCGTGAAAGCAATGAAAACTTTAAGTACCAAGTTGTATGTGAGGAACAGGTGGTAGCTGTAAACCAAGTTTAAAATTAAAAGCACCGTGAAACAGAATGAGTAATAAAATGCTTACTGCGGGGGGATGCCTCGTAAACAACCAAACGTTTATCGCTGTTGTGTTTACTGTGAGGGGTTTCGTTTAGTTACAGCTGTGAAGGCAGTTTCACTACGCCGCACCTAGCTGTATCAATTAAAGTTTTATACAGGAGTTACAGTTACAATTACACATTGATAACGTGTACAAGATAATCGGGCGACCTACTACTACCAGTCAGCTAACAAACATAGGCTCTATGTAGTATAATGTTTGCAATACGTGAATGAAATATCGGTATGGAGAACCGTACATGACTTCCATGTTCTAAGATTTATATTTAAAATCATTTTGCTTGAATTCGGTTCGATAGGTGTTCCAAGTTAGGTGTATTCCTTGTAAATCGAGTTTTAAGTTTGACAAATTGAATGAAATATTTTCATAGAAACTACTTCTTTGTTGCCGATAACGTAGTACACATAAAGAAAGTATCCCCTCCCCCTTCAATAATCATTTCCATTTTAGAAAATTACCCCCTCCCCTTCAACTACCCTTTGCATTTATAGATATTTCATTTACCTTTCTACAGTGAATTATTACCACCTTCTTTTCAGGATACTTTATTTATCAAAATAAAGTACTTTACTCTTGTTAAAACGTAAAACGTTGCAGATGAACTACTCCTTCCCCTTAACCGATATTCACCAAAATCAATAGGCCATGAGTATTCTACAACTCGGCCACATATGCAAACAATTATTTGATTCTGTTTGAATTTGCGGCAGTTATATTTTGCCATAGAACAAATTCTACACACAGACAGACACACAGACACACACACACACACACTTTTCAGAAAATGACTTTTTTCTTGTTTTAAAGTTAGTACAATCAGAATCAGCCCTTATCTCGAACACGATTTTTTTCGCGATCACCATACTTCTATTTACTTACGGAACGTGGAAGTAATAACACACAATGTTATTTTAACTGAGAATGATCTTGCGGGAGAAACTATGAAACGACTGAGCGCCAAGCGCCTTAGGCCCGCACCCTACGCAACTCAATTTTTAATTCATAAATATTCAATTAATAAAGTTGTGTTAGTGGTTATAATCACGAACAGAAATTACACTGTTGCACACTACAATAAAAAATTTCCAATCTGATGATGAGCTGTGAACCTTGAAATTGCTAATCGGGATTTTTTCTATAGAGACGTACAACAGTGTAAATTCTGTTGTTAAAATTCTTGTCTTCCGGGCTGTAAGGCCGTAGTTAAAGTTGTCGATTGCAGCAGACGTTTCACCCGGGCATTTGACATCCATTTTAAGCGCTAGATTAGGCTATAAAAAGCTGACACAGATGTCACTGCCATTGACCACAGTACTGTGGTAAAAGCTGGAACAACATTGACTCCGGCCGTGTAAGCCTTCTTAGCCCGACCATCTCTTCTATGGTCGTCCAATGTTCCACCGTCCTTTCGGATAATAAACCAAAATTTGTTTTGGTATCCTGTTCTTATGCGTCCTTCAACATGGTCTGTCCAATCCTGTCTGTATTGCTTTATCCTTTCGTTTAGGTTATATATTCCAAGGATGTTCCATATATCATTATTTCTTCGTCGGCCCCTCCGTGATACTCCTAGTACTGATCGTAAAAATCTCATTTCACTAGCCCGTATCCGGTTTTGGCTCTTTGCGTTCAGCGTTGAAGTCTCACTGCCATAAAAGCCGCATGGCACTGCCATCACTTTATAAAATTCTCTTCTGACCTTTTCATTCAGCGTACTTCTTATCGTTCCACACATGCCATTAAACTTCCCTACTATTTTTTTCCACATCTATCTCACCACCATAAAACTAGTCACATACAAGGAATCTGAATAAATGCACTTGCTCAATTTGTTGATTATTCAGTACTAGTTTACATCTTACAGGAAAGCAACCTTTAAAAGCCATGGACTTAGTCTTGATAACACAAATTTCCAGACCATACAGCCTGATTATCTGCTGCAATTCATAGAGAGAGCTCTCTGCAGGCTATTGTCATTGTCTCATATTATGATCTGATGGTCTACAAGACTATACTGAGTGTGGACCAGACTATACTGCTATATTAATCACGACGCTTTATGTATGAAATATTGCGACCGAGAGGAGGGGGAGGAAGTGATTAATGCAAGTTGTAGAACAAGAAGCTGCAGCGAAACTAGAGCACACTCTAGCGTTATGCATAAGAACAAACGTGTGCAGCTTGTGTTTCCCATCCACACGTGCCATTTTACTTATCATCTTTGTTATTCTTCTCTGTACTGCTGATGTTAATGGTAGATATGGAATAACAGAAGTGGTGGCGGAGACAAATGTTTGATACTTGCACTACTCACCTCGCTAAGCATTTTTACTACTTACATCTGCTGCTCTGTACTTTATATTCATTTGTGAGTACCAACATAGTCAGATAGTACAGGACTCTCCTTTTTTGGCTTTCCTAATATTTAATGTTTTACTAAAGTATAAAATACTTGAATTTAATAAGTAAACACTTGGTATTGTTCTACAGATATTTTGTATTTTCCTGACAACCCTGATGACTTTTTATTATCCTGTTCATGAAGCTTCTGATAAAAAAGATTAAATACCTGAAAGACCAACGAATGGCGATGAATTTGAAATAGCTCAGCAAGTAATGAATATGAGGCAGAGAGAAGTGTTTCTGTATGTTACACGTAACCTTTAAGATGACATTTGTAATGGAAGTAATAATCATATTTGATTATTCATAACTGCTAACGATGGTACAGGAAATACGATCACATTACACCTTCTCAAAAATCAAGTACAGTAAATCGATGTTATGGAGCTGGGGTTGTAACTGGAGTAGCAGTGCAGCTAATTTGAGAATAGACCTTATATAGTATCGTAAAGCTACCAGTTAAAAAACATGAAAATTTGTACAAATGACAATGGGGTTACCTGGTACATTTGAGATAAATGCGGTTACAATGGAGGCACATTAAATTTAGGTTATATACAAAATATTAATTATCCCTTATAATATTTTATGTATGGCTGGCTCTAGACTAAAGCAATTGAGAAATCCTGAAGAATGTTTTGGAGATATTAATGGTATACTATTTTGCGATTTGATGCAGCTACGATCTGTCAGATGGAGGGAGTCAAGTCCTTTCATCAACCTTATCACTTACACAACACACTTTTTGGCAATTGTTTACTTTAGTAGAATTAACAGAGCATATGCGGCCATAAGGAAGCAGAATTCATTGATGTTTTGACAGCTCTGACAATTGGCAAAATATGAGCATATCGCAGTATTAATTAATACAGTAAGCAAAGAGGCAAATGGCGATTTTTCTGTAGAAAAATCTTTGAGAATTCATCTAACAAATGAACCAGTAAACAGACGCAATCGAGCTGTGCTTGAACACTTTAGATCAAAACAAATTTAAATGATTAAAATAAAGACTCAAAAGCAGATTGTTGAAGCAACACGTACCACTGATAACGTAAATTTAGATGGTATTGTTTCAAGTGATGTAAATAAGACAGGATGAATGCTGAACTAACTGAAAACATTCGTAGCTTCAAAATACAGTTACGGCACTGTTGAGGGAACAACGCTCTCTTTGGTATAATCATAGGCCTCTACAGCACTGTAGATTATGCAATTATTTATTTTGGATTAAAAATATTTGCAGAAGGCCAGACGTATATATATCTTAGTAGAGTACGGTATTTAGAAGGACTGCAAATCGAAGAGTTAGGTTGCACAAAACTAACTGGAAAAAGAATGTAACGTTATTGCAGTAGAAGAAATGGAGAGAATTACAGCTGGTAGACCAGCTTAAGATAATTTCTCTAAATATTGTAAATAATTTTAATGAAATACTATAATAAATTTATTTATTTACGAATTCGGGGTCAAAACATCCTACAACGTTGTCCGATGCTTAACCTCCATTGCTGTCTGTCGTTTTTTACGTCGTTTAGTCCTCTATCGCTCATTGATCTTCTTATGCCCTCTACCCACGTTTTCTTGGGTCTTCCTTTCTTTCTGTGCTCTCTAGGTACCGGTATCCATCTCATTGTTTTCTTTGGTAGTCGGTCTTGTCCCATTCTTTGTACGTGTCCGTACCAGATTAGTTGTTTTTCTTCAATGAAGTCGATGAATGTCTTTTGTACGCCAATTTTTTTCTTTGAGCGTTGATTTCGTATTCGCTCTAGCCTTGAAGTTCAATCAGCTTGTCTGAGAGCATACATTTCTGTAGCTTCTTACTTTCTTTTTACCTGTTCTTTTACCCTCCATGTTTTGGATCCGTACATCAACGTGCTTTTAATCATACTGTGACGATTTAAAAAAAAAAAAAATTGAAATAAAAGAAAAAAAAAATTTAAATTTAAAATCTCACATTAAAACAGAACGTAAACCCCTAAAGTAAATGATAATGTAACCCCGCCTTAATACCCAAAATAAATAGTTTTAAAACCTAAAAGAATTCTATAATAAAATTGCGATAACACCCCTTAATATTTAACCCTTCCCTGTGTACTTATATGCCTGTATCAACTTGTAAAAATCTAGTACGGACATGAAAATGACTCTGCATTGAAGCGAAAAATAATAATTATGATAATTAAATAAAAAGACGTAATAATAATAATAAGAAGAAGAAATACCTAACTCAATAAAGAAAATGTAGTATGATTAATAGTAGTTAATTAGTATGATAATAATAATAGTAAAGTACGAACTATTTTTCTCTCTCCGCGCGAACAGCTCCCTCTCCCTACTAACCGCCGCATAACCAACCCCAGTCGAGCGAGAATCAGAGACAAGGTAACAGCTTTACCATGTGTCGTAAAATAAAGTGTAAATATAAAATATTAATGACGATGTAACTGAACGTAATCTTTCATGGTGACAGACTCCACAAGTAATTGAAATGTGGTGAAATAACTAAAAGTAACTAACTTAGCCGACAGATTTTTTTAAAAAAGGAAACGAAATGTTTAAGTTGTAAAGTATGTTCTATCCAAACATTATAGAGTAACATTAGTGCAGTTAAAAGCAAAATGTAAAGTGTAAAAGAGTGAACACCGTACATCAGGAGTGCAGTAACAACGACATACTCACGAGCTTCAGGTAACAGCAGCCTTTCGTCATGATCGCAACTAAGAATCTACAAAATAAATGGAGACACCCGAACGACATCGTAGAACTTCTAGGAAACCCAAGTGAAGAGTAACAACAAGAGAACCTGCCTCTGATTCCATTGTATCAAGGTGAAACCAAACCATTATATTTTTAACAATGGCAACAAAAGCAGTATTTTTTTTTGCAAAGACTTATTCTAATCATGTAAATGTTAACATAGTAGTATCTGTAATTACAATAATGAAATAGTAATCTGATAATAGTTAAAGGTAAAAGGTAATTCGAAATTTGAGCAAACTAGTATTCCAATAGCTTGCATAATGTTGACTTACTGTAGAGCATTATTAAATTAAAACCCGGATCCGAGGTATTTGATGTAGTTAATAAATATATAATTTTATTTTGATCACTAGAGTAACATGTTAAAAGACGTAAGAGCATTTGATGCACAACTTTTGAGTAATTTATTTGTTTAATGTAATCAAACAAAATAACAATCATATTTAAAGTATTATTCAAGAAAATATAATAAAGAGATGTTATGGTTATCCAAAAGGTGAGTGAATATATCTACCAAATCCCTTGTCAATACTCCTCAATTCACGGGAGCCTTTTTAACATTTGTGTACTTATTAGGTATTGATGATTTTGTTAAGATTATGGCAGCCTGTTTAATTGACCTGAGCCAATTAACCAGGTTCCCGAATTGTTACGTTATGCGAAACGTTTCAAATGCGCCACTCTGCTTAATTGCTGAATAAATGATAATTAGCAAAATAAAATACTCTGTGTTTGTCATTTAATATGTGGTAGAATTATTCACTCTATGAATGTTAATTTAAAATACGCAAAAGGAAGAATTAAAGTAAGTAAAATCAGAATTAGGATAATGTGTTTTTATAATCATTATGTGTGAATAATAATAAATAAGTTGTGTCCTGCTTGAAAATAATTCCCTAGTCGCCAGCTATTGTCACATGGAACAATAGAGAAATATCCACCCTCGAGTTGATTTCTGCCCTTTGTACTCATAAACGAGGCCATTGTTTAAAACTAGTTTGACCTACATTCCAGCGTAACAGCTGATCGTTGTAAGTAAAGTGTTTGTCCCCTCTTGTTTAGTGTGTTACAGTTAATTGTTTAGAAGTGAATAAAGATTCCCCTTCGTGACATTCCGCTTATCTCAGTAAAGTAAGCAACTAGAATTAAAAATAATCTAGGGTTGAGTATGGGATCAACTTTAGATTATCTTAAGTATAAATAAGCGAAATAGATATAAAGAACGTAACACAGTCACAATGGCGCCGCACTGAAAAATTCTTTACAAGAGTTAAAGAAAGTAGCAGAAAACTAACTACTAGAGTTAGAGAATACAAGATGTAATCAGCCGGGCCATGATGTTGTGAGGTTACGTAAATTAGTAGTAGAAATAAAATTAAGTTAGATTTTAAGAAACAAGATAAAGGGAAGGTCACAGAAGAAAAGAAAATGAGTACCAAGATCTGATCGTTTAAATAGAATTTAATGCCAAAGGTTTAATAATAATCTCTGTTAATAAATGTTTACAATGTATTAAAGTGTATAGGAAATAATTCGAGGTAAGTTGTTTTTAAAACCCCAAAGTAATAATAAGTGATTAATAATTGCTAAATAATTCTTAAGTTAAACAAATTTGTGTAACGTGTAAATAAGCAGTAGTAAATCGTATCGCAGTAAATAAGAGAAAAGTGAATAATAATAATAAAAGTTACGTTGCGTAGTGTAAACACCCCAGTTGTGGCAAGGTAGAGAAAAGGAAGCGTGTTCAGTATTGTATTAAGCAGCCACCCTCTCAATTGTATTAAAGGTTGCTCTCCCTAAACAATGAATGCCACCGCGAGTGGATTACAATGCATTGTGTAAAGTGTCTCCCCTTCCGCAATTTTTGTCTAGTAATTGTTAAAGAGTTAAATGAAAAGTATCTTCGTGAAATTCCGCTTCTCTCAAAACAGTGATCTAAAGTGGAGTATGGGATCCTCTTTAGATTACTCTTTAGATTACATTAGAAATAAGTTTATGATATATAATCCAGAAGTGATTATACATGTTAAGTAACGAGTCACAACGGCGCCGACTGAAAAGGATAATGATGAGCCAAGAGATCATTTTTTTTAAATGCTGAAAGCTAACGTGTAGAGTTAGAGTAAGCTGATGTCAGTCGGGCCACGATATTGTGAGTTGCTGAAATTAGGGAAATTAGTATTATGAGTAAGTACTGTATTTAGTGAGAAAAAGGGAATTTCACGGAGGAGGAACATTTAAATGAGAATTAAGATCATTTAAAGAGAATTTAAAACAAATAAACCGTGCAATAATAATAAAAGATAATAATAATAAGAAATTTCATATGGAACCCCCAAGCATACTCTCGGTACATAGCTGACCAAAATTTTAGGAGTCTGTGTTGGTAAGGAGGCGGAGTATGTGACGATTTAAAAAAAAAAATTGAAATAAAAGAAAAAAAAAATTTAAATTTAAAATCTCACATTAAAACAGAACGTAAACCCCTAAAGTAAATGATAATGTAACCCCGCCTTAATACCCAAAATAAATAGTTTTAAAACCTAAAAGAATTCTATAATAAAATTGCGATAACACCCCTTAATATTTAACCCTTCCCTGTGTACTTATATGCCTGTATCAACTTGTAAAAATCTAGTACGGACATGAAAATGACTCTGCATTGAAGCGAAAAATAATAATTATGATAATTAAATAAAAAGACGTAATAATAATAATAAGAAGAAGAAATACCTAACTCAATAAAGAAAATGTAGTATGATTAATAGTAGTTAATTAGTATGATAATAATAATAGTAAAGTACGAACTATTTTTCTCTCTCCGCGCGAACAGCTCCCTCTCCCTACTAACCGCCGCATAACCAACCCCAGTCGAGCGAGAATCAGAGACAAGGTAACAGCTTTACCATGTGTCGTAAAATAAAGTGTAAATATAAAATATTAATGACGATGTAACTGAACGTAATCTTTCATGGTGACAGACTCCACAAGTAATTGAAATGTGGTGAAATAACTAAAAGTAACTAACTTAGCCGACAGATTTTTTTAAAAAAGGAAACGAAATGTTTAAGTTGTAAAGTATGTTCTATCCAAACATTATAGAGTAACATTAGTGCAGTTAAAAGCAAAATGTAAAGTGTAAAAGAGTGAACACCGTACATCAGGAGTGCAGTAACAACGACATACTCACGAGCTTCAGGTAACAGCAGCCTTTCGTCATGATCGCAACTAAGAATCTACAAAATAAATGGAGACACCCGAACGACATCGTAGAACTTCTAGGAAACCCAAGTGAAGAGTAACAACAAGAGAACCTGCCTCTGATTCCATTGTATCAAGGTGAAACCAAACCATTATATTTTTAACAATGGCAACAAAAGCAGTATTTTTTTTGCAAAGACTTATTCTAATCATGTAAATGTTAACATAGTAGTATCTGTAATTACAATAATGAAATAGTAATCTGATAATAGTTAAAGGTAAAAGGTAATTCGAAATTTGAGCAAACTAGTATTCCAATAGCTTGCATAATGTTGACTTACTGTAGAGCATTATTAAGTTAAAACCCGGATCCGAGGTATTTGATGTAGTTAATAAATATATAATTTTATTTTGATCACTAGAGTAACATGTTAAAAGACGTAAGAGCATTTGATGAACAACTTTTGAGTAATTTATTTGTTTAATGTAATCAAACAAAATAACAATCATATTTAAAGTATTATTCAAGAAAATATAATAAAGAGATGTTATGGTTATCCAAAAGGTGAGTGAATATATCTACCAAATCCCTTGTCAATACTCCTCAATTCACGGGAGCCTTTTTAACATTTGTGTACTTATTAGGTATTGATGATTTTGTTAAGATTATGGCAGCCTGTTTAATTGACCTGAGCCAATTAACCAGGTTCCCGAATTGTTACGTTATGCGAAACGTTTCAAATGCGCCACTCTGCTTAATTGCTGAATAAATGATAATTAGCAAAATAAAATACTCTGTGTTTGTCATTTAATATGTGGTAGAATTATTCACTCTATGAATGTTAATTTAAAATACGCAAAAGGAAGAATTAAAGTAAGTAAAATCAGAATTAGGATAATGTGTTTTTATAATCATTATGTGTGAATAATAATAAATAAGTTGTGTCCTGCTTGAAAATAATTCCCTAGTCGCCAGCTATTGTCACATGGAACAATAGAGAAATATCCACCCTCGAGTTGATTTCTGCCCTTTGTACTCATAAACGAGGCCATTGTTTAAAACTAGTTTGACCTACATTCCAGCGTAACAGCTGATCGTTGTAAGTAAAGTGTTTGTCCCCTCTTGTTTAGTGTGTTACAGTTAATTGTTTAGAAGTGAATAAAGATTCCCCTTCGTGACATTCCGCTTATCTCAGTAAAGTAAGCAACTAGAATTAAAAATAATCTAGGGTTGAGTATGGGATCAACTTTAGATTATCTTAAGTATAAATAAGCGAAATAGATATAAAGAACGTAACACAGTCACAATGGCGCCGCACTGAAAAATTCTTTACAAGAGTTAAAGAAAGTAGCAGAAAACTAACTACTAGAGTTAGAGAATACAAGATGTAATCAGCCGGGCCATGATGTTGTGAGGTTACGTAAATTAGTAGTAGAAATAAAATTAAGTTAGATTTTAAGAAACAAGATAAAGGGAAGGTCACAGAAGAAAAGAAAATGAGTACCAAGATCTGATCGTTTAAATAGAATTTAATGCCAAAGGTTTAATAATAATCTCTGTTAATAAATGTTTACAATGTATTAAAGTGTATAGGAAATAATTCGAGGTAAGTTGTTTTTAAAACCCCAAAGTAATAATAAGTGATTAATAATTGCTAAATAATTCTTAAGTTAAACAAATTTGTGTAACGTGTAAATAAGCAGTAGTAAATCGTATCGCAGTAAATAAGAGAAAAGTGAATAATAATAATAAAAGTTACGTTGCGTAGTGTAAACACCCCAGTTGTGGCAAGGTAGAGAAAAGGAAGCGTGTTCAGTATTGTATTAAGCAGCCACCCTCTCAATTGTATTAAAGGTTGCTCTCCCTAAACAATGAATGCCACCGCGAGTGGATTACAATGCATTGTGTAAAGTGTCTCCCCTTCCGCAATTTTTGTCTAGTAATTGTTAAAGAGTTAAATGAAAAGTATCTTCGTGAAATTCCGCTTCTCTCAAAACAGTGATCTAAAGTGGAGTATGGGATCCTCTTTAGATTACTCTTTAGATTACATTAGAAATAAGTTTATGATATATAATCCAGAAGTGATTATACATGTTAAGTAACGAGTCACAACGGCGCCGACTGAAAAGGATAATGATGAGCCAAGAGATCATTTTTTTTAAATGCTGAAAGCTAACGTGTAGAGTTAGAGTAAGCTGATGTCAGTCGGGCCACGATATTGTGAGTTGCTGAAATTAGGGAAATTAGTATTATGAGTAAGTACTGTATTTAGTGAGAAAAAGGGAATTTCACGGAGGAGGAACATTTAAATGAGAATTAAGATCATTTAAAGAGAATTTAAAACAAATAAACCGTGCAATAATAATAAAAGATAATAATAATAAGAAATTTCATATGGAACCCCCAAGCATACTCTCGGTACATAGCTGACCAAAATTTTAGGAGTCTGTGTTGGTAAGGAGGCGGAGTATGTGACGATTTAAAAAAAAAAATTGAAATAAAAGAAAAAAAAAATTTAAATTTAAAATCTCACATTAAAACAGAACGTAAACCCCTAAAGTAAATGATAATGTAACCCCGCCTTAATACCCAAAATAAATAGTTTTAAAACCTAAAAGAATTCTATAATAAAATTGCGATAACACCCCTTAATATTTAACCCTTCCCTGTGTACTTATATGCCTGTATCAACTTGTAAAAATCTAGTACGGACATGAAAATGACTCTGCATTGAAGCGAAAAATAATAATTATGATAATTAAATAAAAAGACGTAATAATAATAATAAGAAGAAGAAATACCTAACTCAATAAAGAAAATGTAGTATGATTAATAGTAGTTAATTAGTATGATAATAATAATAGTAAAGTACGAACTATTTTTCTCTCTCCGCGCGAACAGCTCCCTCTCCCTACTAACCGCCGCATAACCAACCCCAGTCGAGCGAGAATCAGAGACAAGGTAACAGCTTTACCATGTGTCGTAAAATAAAGTGTAAATATAAAATATTAATGACGATGTAACTGAACGTAATCTTTCATGGTGACAGACTCCACAAGTAATTGAAATGTGGTGAAATAACTAAAAGTAACTAACTTAGCCGACAGATTTTTTTAAAAAAGGAAACGAAATGTTTAAGTTGTAAAGTATGTTCTATCCAAACATTATAGAGTAACATTAGTGCAGTTAAAAGCAAAATGTAAAGTGTAAAAGAGTGAACACCGTACATCAGGAGTGCAGTAACAACGACATACTCACGAGCTTCAGGTAACAGCAGCCTTTCGTCATGATCGCAACTAAGAATCTACAAAATAAATGGAGACACCCGAACGACATCGTAGAACTTCTAGGAAACCCAAGTGAAGAGTAACAACAAGAGAACCTGCCTCTGATTCCATTGTATCAAGGTGAAACCAAACCATTATATTTTTAACAATGGCAACAAAAGCAGTATTTTTTTTGCAAAGACTTATTCTAATCATGTAAATGTTAACATAGTAGTATCTGTAATTACAATAATGAAATAGTAATCTGATAGTAGTTAAAGGTAAAAGGTAATTCGAAATTTGAGCAAACTAGTATTCCAATAGCTTGCATAATGTTGACTTACTGTAGAGCATTATTAAGTTAAAACCCGGATCCGAGGTATTTGATGTAGTTAATAAATATATAATTTTATTTTTATCACTAGAGTAACATGTTAAAAGATGTAATTGATGCACAACTTTTGAGTAATTTATTTGTTTAATTATTTATTTATTTAATTATTATTTGTTTAATTTATTTGTTTGTTATTTGTTTAATGTAATCAAACAAAATAACAATCATATTTAAAGTATTATTCAAGAAAATATAATAAAGAGATGTTATGGTTATCCAAAAGGTGAGTGAATATATCTACCAAATCCCTTGTCAATACTCCTCAATTCACGGGAGCATTTTTAACATTTGTGTACTTATTAGGTATTGATGATTTTGTTAAGATTATGGCAGCCTGTTTAATTGACCTGAGCCAATTAACCAGGTTCCCGAATTGTTACGTTATGCGAAACGTTTCAATACTATCGTATATTTTTTCTTCCTTCCTTTTCCAATTTCTGTGCTCCATAGAATCCCATTCAATGATCTATTTATTTGTTTTGCTTTGTTTATTCTTAATTTTATTTTAACATCATCTGTTCCTTCTTTATTAAAGTGTATTCCTAAGTACTTGTAGCTGTTGAATTTTTTTATACGTCCGTTGTTTTCTAAGATTAAATCTGTTGTTCCTTCTCAGAAACACATATACTGCGTTTTCCTATGTTCATCAGTAATCCCCATTTTTCATACTCTTCCTTTAGTTTGCGTGTCATATATTTCAAGTCTCCTTTTTCGTTTACACATATTACTTGATAGTCTGCATACTGCAGGGTGTGCAATCATGTGTCATTGTCTACTTCAATACCCATCCGTTTGCATTTATTCTTCCAATGGGTTGGAGCTTTTGGAACGTATATTTTTAAAAGCGTGAGGAAGATGCAACACGTACTCTGTCGTAATCCCTATCGTAATCCCTTGTTTAGTCTGAACGGTTCTCATACTCTATTTCCCACTTTTATTGTGGACGTCATACCGTCGTACAAGTTTTGCACAGTCCTAATAAGTGTACGGTGGATGTTGGTAACTTGAAGTAATTCCCATAGTTTTACGATAGATATATTATCGTAAGATTTCTGTAAGTCTATAAATATTAAGTGAGTTGCTCTGTTTCTTTTGTTTCAATAAATTATTCACGTATATATTTATTTGAGTTAATAAAAAGTTACTGATAATAATTATTATATAAACATTCATCATTTTTGAAATTTTAGAATAAAGATTAAAATGACTAAAAAGTAGAAAAAAAGTATTTTTAAATACGCTTTTATTTAACAATGGTTAAAAAAATGCACTAAAATAAAACAAATTAATTCTCATCATATATAATAATTAACAAATCAAATAAGTGTATTAAAAAAAAGGTACATTTTCATTGTGTATAATAATTTTAAAATTAAAACAGTACCAATTTGTTTCGCAAAATAAAAGCATGGACCGTACTTTTATTCCGAACAGGAAAAGGAACTACGTAATACTAGAGTACAATAGCTAGAAAGAGAAAACATGATTATCAACGATAGTGGGTCTATTACGTCAACAGCGTGTATTCATAGTGACTACCAAGCAGATGTTTAGAATTCTGGCGAAAGGTATAAAACATTGACGGGACGTAAGAATGGGTGAAAGATCAAATTGTGGATTAAGAGCCGTAACGGATTGAGATACAAGAAATGCTTGGAGAGAATAATAATAGTAACCACAACAGCATCAACAAAAAAATATTAATAGAAAGAGGAAAAAGATTAATAATAATAATAATAATAAGAAGAAGAAGAAGAAGAAGAAGAAGGAGAAGAAGAAGAATAAGAAGAAGAAGAAGAAGAAGAAGAAGAAGGAGGAGGAGGATGAGGAGGAGGAGGAGGAGGAGGAGGAGGAGGAGGAGAAGGAAAGAAGAAGGAGAAGGAGAAGGAGAAGGAGAAGGAGAAGGACCAGAAGAAGAAGAAGAAGAAGAAGAAGAAGAAGAAGAAGAAGAAGAAGAAGAAGAAGAAGAAGAAGAAGAAGAAGAAGAATGTTAAACTTTGTACCTTTTTAATATCTGCAATGTAACGGCATGTGCGTGCAGTGACGTCATCCCCCCGCTAAACTGCTGCCAGCATGTCCTGCACGCTCCCAGCAGTCTAGTTTAGTTGACTCCGAACGGGCAACAAGCCTTCATTCGCCGCGGCTGGGTAATTATTTCAATTCGGAATATTCCACTTCAAATTATTATTATGTTCTTCAGTGCTTATTCGTGAATATTTAGGCAATTTCAGCTTCAATTTATTATTATGACTTTCAATATTTAATTTAATTTTACTTCTCAGGCAATGTATGCCGCGCTACACTGCACGTGCCATGCAATCATTTTCATACAAACTTTAATAAACAGTTAATTCAAAGAAACAATACAGTCCACTACTTTATTTCACATCATACCAGCCAACTCATCACCTAACGTTGTAAGACCAACTCAAGATTATTTCGAGAGCGTCGAAGACGTAACATTTGGTCCTCCGGGCCGGATCAAGATTCTGATCTATATTTCATTTAATGAGCCCAAACCACATTTTGTTCAAGCCCGAATCTTCTCAAACGTAAGATTGCTGGCCGTGAGCATACACTCATTATTTTCAAAAAAAAAAACTTCATACTTGGCCGTACAAGATATTACAGGACATCATCTCTAAGACAACAAGATATTACAATTCATCGTCACTTTTCATACATCAGTGAAAATTAGAACTTTAAACCTGAACAGAGAGCTATAGCTTCAAGCATTACCCGACAAGCGGAAACAAGACTTGTGCCACCAATCCAAGGCCTGCCGGACAGGATCGCCAAGGAAACGACAGGCAACGGAACCATCTTAAACCTGCCGAGGACTCTCATAATCCAAGTGACTATGAACTTGTATTTCTTCTAGTTTTTCACTTATATAATTTTATGTACAGTAAAAATCAGTAATTAAATGCTTAAATTTTTAGTGACCGTCAATCAGTGAATGTTTTAGTGGATGGTTAGTGAGGAACAGTCAATAATACAACGTTTACCCAAACATTTACCCAATGACAATATTAATTTTTATAACATACTAATTATCAGCAACAGAATGTAACAATTACTTTAGTGTACCGACTCTTAAAAATTATCCCAGGGCGCCAGTAATAAATAAACACAATTTGACTGTTATTAATTAAGTTTTTAATAACTAATTTGTATTTACATATTACAAAATTTGTATATCATTACCTTTAATAAGTTTGCTATAAAATTTGTTTGTGCTTATTTCTTGGCTATAGATTCTTTGACTAATTGAGTCACCAAATATGAGTTACATACATTTAAATTTAATAGACAATAGTACAATAAGTGTTCATTTTATTATTTACTTGCATGTTGAATCCACTCTGCGCCGCGATGTAATCAATTCTACACGTTCCAGGCGGGTATCCGACGTTAATCGTTGAGCCCTTATCCTTGTTAGTTTTGCACTAATTGATACACTTGTTTCACAGGTATTAAACACCATTCACTTTGACAACTTAGTGATAACTACACATGTGCCGTATGCTAATACACTTGTTGAATACACAGTATATTCTTTTACAAAGCTAAGTGCGTCTAACACCAGATTAATAACTGCTTATTGATCGACCGTCCCGCACCATGACGTTGACACATTTAAATCGCAATGTATTTCGATTTAACGATTGATGCTGTGTTAAGTAAAACTTGGATATGTTATTCGATTTTAACTTATCTTCTCTAATTTCTCTGCACGTTATTCTTGTAAACGATTATTAAATGTTTATAATATGTAGCTTTCACAATACTTAATATCGCGTTACCGTGACTGACTTACGTGGCGATTGAAATATACTTAATCAAATTACTGAGAAATTATTATTGCAACTAATACGAGTCTAATATCTATAATCTCTCCGTTGACTGCCCTAACTTCTTACACTCCGTATTTTTATATTTCGCTAAAACTACCCTCACTCACTATCGACAAACTACACGCCTATTGGTCTGACTTACCGCTAAATTCAAAACTACCCAATCTGTTTAACGGAACAGCCCGCGCAAAAAATGACGCTATCCGCTATTCGTCCACAAAATGCGCGTGAACACGTGGTATGAAACTTCGCGTCACCTTCCATTTCACACATACGCTCTCTTTTGTTAGGTGCACTTAACTTTTACAACCTTAGTAAATGTTTCTTACATCCTAGCAAACAATACAGTTTTATGACGGTCCGACCCGTCCGTGACAAAATATAAATTCTTAGCCGACTTACTGGCGTCAACGCAAGGTCGTCTTTTGAATATCTATCGCTCTTTACTACATATTTTAATGTTTCTTACTTCTAAAGAAAACCACCGCTTTCTATAAATTTATCTTTCTCCCTGGGTACCATATGACTTTGTCCCCGTAAAATTGTTAAGAATACAATTTTCCGTGATATCGTCCCCCGATAGAATCATATCAAAATTTTAATAGAATTTGGGATTGATTCTATTGATGCGTCCCTAATCCCCTGCTAAAATTTTATATTACTAACAATAATTTGTTTAACCCTTGCTATAATCTAGATTTGTTTGTACATCACATTATATTATTTACTCTTAATTTATTTAACATAACATGGTAATATTAGTTAGTTTACGATCTGTTGTTATACCCTAAGTGTCAACGGCATTTCAAGGTTTGTTTACATACAGACTCTCCGTCCCACCCTTGACAAACTGGTCAAACAACTACTTTTAAAATATTTTGCTTTTCTCTCCCTTTCATCTCAACACATGTTACAATGACATTTTGCCCTAACATCTGTTTACTTTCTACTTCCCTTAACTTACTCTTACAATGTAGTACATTCATAATAACTATGCTAATATTTTTGGAATCCTTATACAATTTAATAATTAACAATGATTATCTTATTTATTACACCAGTATTCGAATCTTACAATTATTACATATGTAGACGTTGTGTGCTATTACAATCTGTTTAGTATCTATGTAGTATCAGTGTTCATGTGTGTAGTAATGGGTCCTTGCTCATAATACGGTTTTAATTGTCGTATATTAAAATTTCCTCTGATACATCCTGGTCGTCGTGCGTCTTCTAGCTGGTAGGTTGCTGTTCCGAGTTCCTTTGTTATTTTATATGGTCCTTCAAATAAATTGCAAAATTTCCCTATTATCTTCTTGTTAATATCTGAGATTGGATACGCGCGTAGCAACACCTTATCTCCTATTTGGAATTTTGAAATCTGATGAGTAGCGTTGATTCGATTTGTCCTTTTTTCTCCCTTTTCTTTTATGCGTAAGTAAATATTATGATAATTAATTGGTTGGCTTGTCGGCATCATTTCCTTGTCAAGATATTTGGTCCAGTCCCGCTCCGGTTTTCTTCCCCACTGTGCCTCGTACGGGGTGGTTTCAATTGTCTCATGGTATGTTTGATTTATACATGCTTCAACTAGATTAAGAAATTGTGCCCACTTTGTGTGTCTTTCGGAGGTCAATGCCCTAAACATGTTGCCTAATTGTCGATTGATCCTTTCGGCCAAATTAGTGCACGGATTGCGAACAGCGGTATATTTTGGTTTAATACCCATCTCCGTCAATGCTGTAAACCATCGTTGACTGGTGAACTGGGTACCGTTGTCAGTCAGTACTGCTGATGGCCTTCCCATTTCTTCACAATACAATTTAATTTTATTTATAGTGGCGGTCGTGGTGGCTTGCCTTAATTTATATAATTTTACATATTTGGTGAAGTTGTCAATCACAGTGAGTATGTACCTGACCTTGCCCGTGGATACCGGTAATGGTCCATAGTAGTCAATACTAACTAGTTCACTCTTGTTTTGGGGTATGACAGGCTGCGTTTCGCCTACCATTCGTTTAAAATGGTCCTTGCTTTTCTGGCATATTTGACAAGTTTTCGTAATTAATTTGGTAATCTTATTAACTGAGTTCCCCGTGAAATTTTCTTTGAACAGTTGATATGTACGACGATTTCCCACATGACTGTATGCCTGATGTAGTTCAGCAATCATATTGTGGCAAAGTTCATTGGTCAACATAAGTTTCCATATCCCTTTTTCGCTTCGGTATAATTTGTCATTGTGCCAACTGTATTTTTGGGCAAGTTTATGTTGTTTATTGGCTCGTATTACGTCGATAATTTGCTTCAATTTCATGTCGGCTAGTTGATAACTTCTTATATTCTTGAGCTGCTCCTTAGCCTCCTTACTGATGCGGATGTTGATAAGATTGATCTCTAACTCCTCGGTTCGATCGATTGGTTGTTCCTCGTCCATGTCTTCAGGATGCCTGCTCAGGATGTCCGCCACGATGTTATCTCGCCCTTTGCAGTGAATGATGTCGAAATCATACTCCTGTATAGCGAGAATCCATCGCGTTATGCGGGAGTTATTTAGGTGGCACTTTTTTATGAATATTAACGCCTTATTGTCAGTAATGATTGTAAAAGGCTTACCCAGTACGTAGGTCCTAAATTTTTGCAAACAGTATACAACACTCAGTAGCTCTAATTCTGTGGTGAAGTAATTACGCTCAGCTCCCCGTACCACGCGGCTTGTGTATGCGACTACTCCAATGTCGTTATTCTCGTCTAGCTGGTAAAGCTGGCCTCCCAACGCATAACTACTCGCATCCGTCTGTAGGTAGAAACGCTTGTTGGGGTCAGGATGCTTAAGAACCACTGATTCGATGAATAATTCCTTGACTCTCTCAAAATGCTGATCCATTTCCTTTGTCCATTTAAACGTGGTATTCTTTTTTAATAAGTTTAACAACGGTTGCGTCGCTTCGGCGTATTTATTGGTGAATCGGTTGTAAAAATTGGTTAAGCCCAGAAATCCTTTAAGTTGTTTTTGATTCTTTGGCTTCCGAAATTCCTGAATGGCTCTAATCTTATCTGGTGCGGCGGTAATACCCTCTGTTGTTAAGCGATATCCCAGGTAATCAATCTCTTTACGAAACAGCTGCGATTTTTTAAAGTTGACAGTTAAATTAGCTTGTTTGATGTCACGTAATAATAATTTTAAGTGCCGTAGGTGCTCTTCCACGCTATCCGAGATACATAAGCAGTCATCTACATATAAGATCGTAAATGCCTTCACTTCTTCCGACAATACTCGGTCCAAACCACGTGTTAAACTTGCTAGGCTAGTCTTCAATCCGAACGGCGTCACTGTGTACCGATAGCACTTGCCTTCGTACAAAAGCCCAGTAAAATCTCTACATTCCTGATGCAATGGGATTTGCCAAAATGAGCTACGGAGGTCAATTGTGGACATGACTTTAATGTTACCACATTTTGCCAGTATCTCGTTAATTGGAATGGCTCCCTCATGGTCTGGAACTGTTACTGAATTCAGCTTACGGGCGTCCAAACATAATCTAACCGTCTGGTCTTTCTTTACGACAGTAACCATAGGGTTGACGTATGGACTCTGGGCCCTTTCAATAACACCATGCGCCTCCATTTTCTGGATTTCTGCCTTCACTGCTTCCTTGTATCTCATCGGAATCGGCCAACCTTTCTGACAGTAGGGTGTCCGATCGGTGACTTCGAATTTATGTTGATACGAGTTAATCCTACCTGGCGTATCCCGGAATACCATTTTATTATCCATCAAAATATGCTTTAGCTCGCTCCGTTCAGCTTCGGTTATGTCTGTGATAGTTTGTACCTTCTGTCCAATCAATTCTTCGATCTCTTCATCGGCAGATGCGAGTTCTACTCGTAGTATCTCCGCTGTAGTTCCTTCCTGATTTTGGTCTCCCTGAACGATTAATCGTTTGTTGTTCAGGTCGATCACACACCCATTTTCTTCCAATAACCCTATGCCTAAGATACAATCTTTTATTAATTCTGGGACAACTACGAAGACACTATCGACTCTTAAACTTTCGATTTGGACAGTTAATAGGATTTGTTGTGTAACCCTTTTTGACTTATTGCCGGTTGCACCCTTAATTACGGTATTCGACAATTTTAACATTTCTAGATCACCCAATTCCTTTTTATTGTCTTTAAACCACTGTTCTGAGACAGCGTTTAATTGGCTCCCGGTGTCCAATAAGGCGCATGTAGACACACCGTTCAACGAGACACTTACTTCCGGACATTTATTAACTTTACATATTATGTTGACATCATCATCATCCATTAAATCATCTCTTAAATCTAGAAAAGTAGTGTTAATATATTTACTAATATTACTTAAGTCTACTTCATATTTACAGAACTTAGCTAGTTTTTTGGCATAACGGTATTAACTTTGTTACCGTTCGCACCGCTGGTCGATGGAATAGGTTCGTTCTCATTTTTAAACTTGTTTGTTCGTTTGGGGTAGTGTGAAGTGACTGGCCTACTTTCACTTTCATTTGTGCGCCCGTGCTCAGCTGGTCGCTCTCTCTCCTCTTCAACCCTCGTCCATGATTTACGATCTCGCCGTCCGTCATAGTACCCTCGGCTCGCCTCTCTGGTGTCACTTCTCAGACTCATAAATTCTAACAAGACCTGCTCGAATTCATTGATTGTCACTACACCACGAGTAATTATCGCAACTCTTATTTCATGCGGATAATGTTTAGTAATTTTTCTAATTAAATACTTATCAGGTATTGGCGGAATTAATTGACGGTTTTCTAACAGTTTACGCTCTAAATACTGGATCATGTTCATTCCATTCTCGGCGTGATACCTTCCGAATTCCAGTTCATTGCGTACTCTCTCTTGAATGACGTCATTCCAATATTTACTTATAAATGCGTCAGTGAAGTCCACAAAATTGTTAATGTTATCTTTTACTAACCTCCACCACACTGCTGCCTCTCCTTCAAGGTGTCTTGCTATCCACTTGATGTTTCCAGCATCTTGATAATGTTCTCTGAATATTTCATTCAATTCTTTAATAAATTCCATCGGGAAATCACCCGTGCCATTATATTTTATGTCCTTCACCTGTTCGTTTGTCAGGCTCCGATTACATGGTGTGTTGCTTATAGACGCTAGTTTAGTTCGTACTTCCTGTTGTATTTGTTGTAATTTAAGGTGTGTCTCGTCAGACTTGCTGTTGATTTTAGTTTCCAACTCTTTCAGTTTTTCGACCTTTAATTCATTTATAGCTGCCGTGTTATCTGCACATCTTTGATTGTTTACACTTACTGTTTCAATAATTATTTCCAAATTATTATTGTATTTTTCGTCAAGTTCTTTAATTTGTTGTTTTGTATTGGCACTAATTTCGGTACTAATCTTATCACAATTTTCTTCGATCTTATTATCAATATCTACTCTAAACTCCTGGAGAATTTTTTGGTTATTTGCTCTCTCTTGATTGAGTTGCGTGAATACTTAATTTCTTAGTTCCATATTTTGTTTGTGCAATCTGCTCTGATAATTGTTGCATTTGTTGTTTGTGTTGTGTCGCTTGTTGTGTTAGCTGTTGTGTTGTTTTTTCCGCCAGTTCTTTTATTTGTTCTTTTGTTTCTTTCGATTGTTGTTCAAGTCGTTGTGTTTGTTGTAATAGTTGTTCTTTTGTTTCTTTCGATTGTTGTTCAATTCGTTGTGTTTGTTGTACTAGTTGTTGGAGTATTGTACATATATAGGTGTCTTTGTTTTTCTCTGGTAATGTCTGATATACTGGTCTCTCTCTAACCTCTATTAGTGTTTCTTGTGTAATATGTTGTGTTTCTGCATTTTCTTCGTTCAGTCCCCGCGTCCTTGATTCTTCATTCCCCATTGAAATGTGTGCGATCGTCTGCGAATCTCCTATCTGATTGTTTATATCAAAGTCCATTTCGTTACCGTGGGATGTTGTTTCTGTATTCATGTTATTGTTTTTTCCGTGCGTGTTGTTCTGTGTGTTAATGTTTTTCCTACTCTTACTCCGCGTAATCATACAACTATATCTTATATTATCGTTATTCTTAATTCTATTTTATTCTTATTTTACTATTCTATTAGTGACTCAATAGTCCCACGTTCCGGGCGACCGAATGTAATACACTTTTAAATAGGCCTTAATAAAAGTTCACGTTACTATTATACATACTACACTCGGCCTACGAGCATGTGAAAAGTAAGAGTTTATCAAGCTAATTTACCCAATGCCAATATTAATTTTTATAACATACTAATTATCAGCAACAGAATGTAACAATTACTTTAGTGTACCGACTCTTAAAAATTATCCCAGGGCGCCAGTAATAAATAAACACAATTTGACTGTTATTAATTAAGTTTTTAATAACTAATTTGTATTTACATATTACAAAATTTGTATATCATTACCTTTAATTAGTTTGCTATAAAATTTGTTTGTGCTTATTTCTTGGCTATAGATTCTTTGACTAATTGAGTCACCAAATATGAGTTACATACATTTAAATTTAATAGACAATAGTACAATAAGTGTTCATTTTATTATTTACTTGCATGTTGAATCCACTCTGCGCCGCGATGTAATCAATTCTACACGTTCCAGGCGGGTATCCGACGTTAATCTATGTGCCCTTATCCTTGTTAGTTTTGCACTAATTGATACACTTGTTTCACAGGTATTAAACACCATTCACTTTGACAACTTAGTGATAACTACACATGTGCCGTATGCTAATACACTTGTTGAATACACAGTATATTCTTTTACAAAGCTAAGTGCGTCTAACACCAGATTAATAACTGCTTATTGATCGACCGTCCCGCACCATGACGTTGACACATTTAAATCGCAATGTATTTCGATTTAACGATTGATGCTGTGTTAAGTAAAACTTGGATATGTTATTCGATTTTAACTTATCTTCTCTAATTTCTCTGCACGTTATTCTTGTAAACGATTATTAAATGTTTATAATATGTAGCTTTCACAATACTTAATATCGCGTTACCGTGACTGACTTACGTGGCGATTGAAATATACTTAATCAAATTACTGAGAAATTATTATTGCAACTAATACGAGTCTAATATCTATAATCTCTCCGTTGACTGCCCTAACTTCTTACACTCCGTATTTTTATATTTCGCTAAAACTACCCTCACTCACTATCGACAAACTACACGCCTATTGGTCTGACTTACCGCTAAATTCAAAACTACCCAATCTGTTTAACGGAACAGCCCGCGCAAAAAATGACGCTATCCGCTATTCGTCCACAAAATGCGCGTGAACACGTGGTATGAAACTTCGCGTCACCTTCCATTTCACACATACGCTCTCTTTTGTTAGGTGCACTTAACTTTTACAACCTTAGTAAATGTTTCTTACATCCTAGCAAACAATACAGTTTTATGACGGTCCGACCCGTCCGTGACAAAATATAAATTCTTAGCCGACTTACTGGCGTCAACGCAAGGTCGTCTTTTGAATATCTATCGCTCTTTACTACATATTTTAATGTTTCTTACTTCTAAAGAAAACCACCGCTTTCTATAAATTTATCTTTCTCCCTGGGTACCATATGACTTTGTCCCCGTAAAATTGTTAAGAATACAATTTTCCGTGATATCGTCCCCCGATAGAATCATATCAAAATTTTAATAGAATTTGGGATTGATTCTATTGATGCGTCCCTAATCCCCTGCTAAAATTTTATATTACTAACAATAATTTGTTTAACCCTTGCTATAATCTAGATTTGTTTGTACATCACATTATATTATTTACTCTTAATTTATTTAACATAACATGGTAATATTAGTTAGTTTACGATCTGTTGTTATACCCTAAGTGTCAACGGCATTTCAAGGTTTGTTTACATACAGACTCTCCGTCCCACCCTTGACAAACTGGTCAAACAACTACTTTTAAAATATTTTGCTTTTCTCTCCCTTTCATCTCAACACATGTTACAATGACATTTTGCCCTAACATCTGTTTACTTTCTACTTCCCTTAACTTACTCTTACAATGTAGTACATTCATAATAACTATGCTAATATTTTTGGAATCCTTATACAATTTAATAATTAACAATGATTATCTTATTTATTACACCAGTATTCGAATCTTACAATTATTACATATGTAGACGTTGTGTGCTATTACAATCTGTTTAGTATCTATGTAGTATCAGTGTTCATGTGTGTAGTAATGGGTCCTTGCTCATAATACGGTTTTAATTGTCGTATATTAAAATTTCCTCTGATACATCCTGGTCGTCGTGCGTCTTCTAGCTGGTAGGTTGCTGTTCCGAGTTCCTTTGTTATTTTATATGGTCCTTCAAATAAATTGCAAAATTTCCCTATTATCTTCTTGTTAATATCTGAGATTGGATACGCGCGTAGCAACACCTTATCTCCTATTTGGAATTTTGAAATCTGATGAGTAGCGTTGATTCGATTTGTCCTTTTTTCTCCCTTTTCTTTTATGCGTAAGTAAATATTATGATAATTAATTGGTTGGCTTGTCGGCATCATTTCCTTATCAAGATATTTGGTCCAGTCCCGCTCCGGTTTTCTTCCCCACTGTGCCTCGTACGGGGTGGTTTCAATTGTCTCATGGTATGTTTGATTTATACATGCTTCAACTAGATTAAGAAATTGTGCCCACTTTGTGTGTCTTTCGGAGGTCAATGCCCTAAACATGTTGCCTAATTGTCGATTGATCCTTTCGGCCAAATTAGTGCACGGATTGCGAACAGCGGTATATTTTGGTTTAATACCCATCTCCGTCAATGCTGTAAACCATCGTTGACTGGTGAACTGGGTACCGTTGTCAGTCAGTACTGCTTATGGCCTTCCCATTTCTTCACAATACAATTTAATTTTATTTATAGTGGCGGTCGTGGTGGCTTGCCTTAATTTATATAATTTTACATATTTGGTGAAGTTGTCAATCACAGTGAGTATGTACCTGACCTTGCCCGTGGATACCGGTAATGGTCCATAGTAGTCAATACTAACTAGTTCACTCTTGTTTTGGGGTATGACAGGCTGCGTTTCGCCTACCATTCGTTTAAAATGGTCCTTGCTTTTCTGGCATATTTGACAAGTTTTCGTAATTAATTTGGTAATCTTATTAACTGAGTTCCCCGTGAAATTTTCTTTGAACAGTTGATATGTACGACGATTTCCCACATGACTGTATGCCTGATGTAGTTCAGCAATCATATTGTGGCAAAGTTCATTGGTCAACATAAGTTTCCATATCCCTTTTTCGCTTCGGTATAATTTGTCATTGTGCCAACTGTATTTTTGGGCAAGTTTATGTTGTTTATTGGCTCGTATTACGTCGATAATTTGCTTCAATTTCATGTCGGCTAGTTGATAACTTCTTATATTCTTGAGCTGCTCCTTAGCCTCCTTACTGATGCGGATGTTGATAAGATTGATCTCTAACTCCTCGGTTCGATCGATTGGTTGTTCCTCGTCCATGTCTTCAGGATGCCTGCTCAGGATGTCCGCCACGATGTTATCTCGCCCTTTGCAGTGAATGATGTCGAAATCATACTCCTGTATAGCGAGAATCCATCGCGTTATGCGGGAGTTATTTAGGTGGCACTTTTTTATGAATATTAACGCCTTATTGTCAGTAATGATTGTAAAAGGCTTACCCAGTACGTAGGTCCTAAATTTTTGCAAACAGTATACAACACTCAGTAGCTCTAATTCTGTGGTGAAGTAATTACGCTCAGCTCCCCGTACCACGCGGCTTGTGTATGCGACTACTCCAATGTCGTTATTCTCGTCTAGCTGGTAAAGCTGGCCTCCCAACGCATAACTACTCGCATCCGTCTGTAGGTAGAAACGCTTGTTGGGGTCAGGATGCTTAAGAACCACTGATTCGATGAATAATTCCTTGACTCTCTCAAAATGCTGATCCATTTCCTTTGTCCATTTAAACGTGGTATTCTTTTTTAATAAGTTTAACAACGGTTGCGTCGCTTCGGCGTATTTATTGGTGAATCGGTTGTAAAAATTGGTTAAGCCCAGAAATCCTTTAAGTTGTTTTTGATTCTTTGGCTTCCGAAATTCCTGAATGGCTCTAATCTTATCTGGTGCGGCGGTAATACCCTCTGTTGTTAAGCGATATCCCAGGTAATCAATCTCTTTACGAAACAGCTGCGATTTTTTAAAGTTGACAGTTAAATTAGCTTGTTTGATGTCACGTAATAATAATTTTAAGTGCCGTAGGTGCTCTTCCACGCTATCCGAGATACATAAGCAGTCATCTACATATAAGATCGTAAATGCCTTCACTTCTTCCGACAATACTCGGTCCAAACCACGTGTTAAACTTGCTAGGCTAGTCTTCAATCCGAACGGCGTCACTGTGTACCGATAGCACTTGCCTTCGTACAAAAGCCCAGTAAAATCTCTACATTCCTGATGCAATGGGATTTGCCAAAATGAGCTACGGAGGTCAATTGTGGACATGACTTTAATGTTACCACATTTTGCCAGTATCTCGTTAATTGGAATGGCTCCCTCATGGTCTGGAACTGTTACTGAATTCAGCTTACGGGCGTCCAAACATAATCTAACCGTCTGGTCTTTCTTTACGACAGTAACCATAGGGTTGACGTATGGACTCTGGGCCCTTTCAATAACACCATGCGCCTCCATTTTCTGGATTTCTGCCTTCACTGCTTCCTTGTATCTCATCGGAATCGGCCAACCTTTCTGACAGTAGGGTGTCCGATCGGTGACTTCGAATTTATGTTGATACGAGTTAATCCTACCTGGCGTATCCCGGAATACCATTTTATTATCCATCAAAATATGCTTTAGCTCGCTCCGTTCAGCTTCGGTTATGTCTGTGATAGTTTGTACCTTCTGTCCAATCAATTCTTCGATCTCTTCATCGGCAGATGCGAGTTCTACTCGTAGTATCTCCGCTGTAGTTCCTTCCTGATTTTGGTCTCCCTGAACGATTAATCGTTTGTTGTTCAGGTCGATCACACACCCATTTTCTTCCAATAACCCTATGCCTAAGATACAATCTTTTATTAATTCTGGGACAACTACGAAGACACTATCGACTCTTAAACTTTCGATTTGGACAGTTAATAGGATTTGTTGTGTAACCCTTTTTGACTTATTGCCGGTTGCACCCTTAATTACGGTATTCGACAATTTTAACATTTCTAGATCACCCAATTCCTTTTTATTGTCTTTAAACCACTGTTCTGAGACAGCGTTTAATTGGCTCCCGGTGTCCAATAAGGCGCATGTAGACACACCGTTCAACGAGACACTTACTTCCGGACATTTATTAACTTTACATATTATGTTGACATCATCATCATCCATTAAATCATCTCTTAAATCTAGAAAAGTAGTGTTAATATATTTACTAATATTACTTAAGTCTACTTCATATTTACAGAACTTAGCTAGTTTTTTGGCATAACGGTATTAACTTTGTTACCGTTCGCACCGCTGGTCGATGGAATAGGTTCGTTCTCATTTTTAAACTTGTTTGTTCGTTTGGGGTAGTGTGAAGTGACTGGCCTACTTTCACTTTCATTTGTGCGCCCGTGCTCAGCTGGTCGCTCTCTCTCCTCTTCAACCCTCGTCCATGATTTACGATCTCGCCGTCCGTCATAGTACCCTCGGCTCGCCTCTCTGGTGTCACTTCTCAGACTCATAAATTCTAACAAGACCTGCTCGAATTCATTGATTGTCACTACACCACGAGTAATTATCGCAACTCTTATTTCATGCGGATAATGTTTAGTAATTTTTCTAATTAAATACTTATCAGGTATTGGCGGAATTAATTGACGGTTTTCTAACAGTTTACGCTCTAAATACTGGATCATGTTCATTCCATTCTCGGCGTGATACCTTCCGAATTCCAGTTCATTGCGTACTCTCTCTTGAATGACGTCATTCCAATATTTACTTATAAATGCGTCAGTGAAGTCCACAAAATTGTTAATGTTATCTTTTACTAACCTCCACCACACTGCTGCCTCTCCTTCAAGGTGTCTTGCTATCCACTTGATGTTTCCAGCATCTTGATAATGTTCTCTGAATATTTCATTCAATTCTTTAATAAATTCCATCGGGAAATCACCCGTGCCATTATATTTTATGTCCTTCACCTGTTCGTTTGTCAGGCTCCGATTACATGGTGTGTTGCTTATAGACGCTAGTTTAGTTCGTACTTCCTGTTGTATTTGTTGTAATTTAAGGTGTGTCTCGTCAGACTTGCTGTTGATTTTAGTTTCCAACTCTTTCAGTTTTTCGACCTTTAATTCATTTATAGCTGCCGTGTTATCTGCACATCTTTGATTGTTTACACTTACTGTTTCAATAATTATTTCCAAATTATTATTGTATTTTTCGTCAAGTTCTTTAATTTGTTGTTTTGTATTGGCACTAATTTCGGTACTAATCTTATCACAATTTTCTTCGATCTTATTATCAATATCTACTCTAAACTCCTGGAGAATTTTTTGGTTATTTGCTCTCTCTTGATTGAGTTGCGTGAATACTTAATTTCTTAGTTCCATATTTTGTTTGTGCAATCTGCTCTGATAATTGTTGCATTTGTTGTTTGTGTTGTGTCGCTTGTTGTGTTAGCTGTTGTGTTGTTTTTTCCGCCAGTTCTTTTATTTGTTCTTTTGTTTCTTTCGATTGTTGTTCAAGTCGTTGTGTTTGTTGTAATAGTTGTTCTTTTGTTTCTTTCGATTGTTGTTCAATTCGTTGTGTTTGTTGTACTAGTTGTTGGAGTATTGTACATATATAGGTGTCTTTGTTTTTCTCTGGTAATGTCTGATATACTGGTCTCTCTCTAACCTCTATTAGTGTTTCTTGTGTAATATGTTGTGTTTCTGCATTTTCTTCGTTCAGTCCCCGCGTCCTTGATTCTTCATTCCCCATTGAAATGTGTGCGATCGTCTGCGAATCTCCTATCTGATTGTTTATATCAAAGTCCATTTCGTTACCGTGGGATGTTGTTTCTGTATTCATGTTATTGTTTTTTCCGTGCGTGTTGTTCTGTGTGTTAATGTTTTTCCTACTCTTACTCCGCGTAATCATACAACTATATCTTATATTATCGTTATTCTTAATTCTATTTTATTCTTATTTTACTATTCTATTAGTGACTCAATAGTCCCACGTTCCGGGCGACCGAATGTAATACACTTTTAAATAGGCCTTAATAAAAGTTCACGTTACTATTATACATACTACACTCGGCCTACGAGCATGTGAAAAGTAAGAGTTTATCAAGCTAATTTACCCAATGCCAATATTAATTTTTATAACATACTAATTATCAGCAACAGAATGTAACAATTACTTTAGTGTACCGACTCTTAAAAATTATCCCAGGGCGCCAGTAATAAATAAACACAATTTGACTGTTATTAATTAAGTTTTTAATAACTAATTTGTATTTACATATTACAAAATTTGTATATCATTACCTTTAATTAGTTTGCTATAAAATTTGTTTGTGCTTATTTCTTGGCTATAGATTCTTTGACTAATTGAGTCACCAAATATGAGTTACATACATTTAAATTTAATAGACAATAGTACAATAAGTGTTCATTTTATTATTTACTTGCATGTTGAATCCACTCTGCGCCGCGATGTAATCAATTCTACACGTTCCAGGCGGGTATCCGACGTTAATCTATGTGCCCTTATCCTTGTTAGTTTTGCACTAATTGATACACTTGTTTCACAGGTATTAAACACCATTCACTTTGACAACTTAGTGATAACTACACATGTGCCGTATGCTAATACACTTGTTGAATACACAGTATATTCTTTTACAAAGCTAAGTGCGTCTAACACCAGATTAATAACTGCTTATTGATCGACCGTCCCGCACCATGACGTTGACACATTTAAATCGCAATGTATTTCGATTTAACGATTGATGCTGTGTTAAGTAAAACTTGGATATGTTATTCGATTTTAACTTATCTTCTCTAATTTCTCTGCACGTTATTCTTGTAAACGATTATTAAATGTTTATAATATGTAGCTTTCACAATACTTAATATCGCGTTACCGTGACTGACTTACGTGGCGATTGAAATATACTTAATCAAATTACTGAGAAATTATTATTGCAACTAATACGAGTCTAATATCTATAATCTCTCCGTTGACTGCCCTAACTTCTTACACTCCGTATTTTTATATTTCGCTAAAACTACCCTCACTCACTATCGACAAACTACACGCCTATTGGTCTGACTTACCGCTAAATTCAAAACTACCCAATCTGTTTAACGGAACAGCCCGCGCAAAAAATGACGCTATCCGCTATTCGTCCACAAAATGCGCGTGAACACGTGGTATGAAACTTCGCGTCACCTTCCATTTCACACATACGCTCTCTTTTGTTAGGTGCACTTAACTTTTACAACCTTAGTAAATGTTTCTTACATCCTAGCAAACAATACAGTTTTATGACGGTCCGACCCGTCCGTGACAAAATATAAATTCTTAGCCGACTTACTGGCGTCAACGCAAGGTCGTCTTTTGAATATCTATCGCTCTTTACTACATATTTTAATGTTTCTTACTTCTAAAGAAAACCACCGCTTTCTATAAATTTATCTTTCTCCCTGGGTACCATATGACTTTGTCCCCGTAAAATTGTTAAGAATACAATTTTCCGTGATATCGTCCCCCGATAGAATCATATCAAAATTTTAATAGAATTTGGGATTGATTCTATTGATGCGTCCCTAATCCCCTGCTAAAATTTTATATTACTAACAATAATTTGTTTAACCCTTGCTATAATCTAGATTTGTTTGTACATCACATTATATTATTTACTCTTAATTTATTTAACATAACATGGTAATATTAGTTAGTTTACGATCTGTTGTTATACCCTAAGTGTCAACGGCATTTCAAGGTTTGTTTACATACAGACTCTCCGTCCCACCCTTGACAAACTGGTCAAACAACTACTTTTAAAATATTTTGCTTTTCTCTCCCTTTCATCTCAACACATGTTACAATGACATTTTGCCCTAACATCTGTTTACTTTCTACTTCCCTTAACTTACTCTTACAATGTAGTACATTCATAATAACTATGCTAATATTTTTGGAATCCTTATACAATTTAATAATTAACAATGATTATCTTATTTATTACACCAGTATTCGAATCTTACAATTATTACATATGTAGACGTTGTGTGCTATTACAATCTGTTTAGTATCTATGTAGTATCAGTGTTCATGTGTGTAGTAATGGGTCCTTGCTCATAATACGGTTTTAATTGTCGTATATTAAAATTTCCTCTGATACATCCTGGTCGTCGTGCGTCTTCTAGCTGGTAGGTTGCTGTTCCGAGTTCCTTTGTTATTTTATATGGTCCTTCAAATAAATTGCAAAATTTCCCTATTATCTTCTTGTTAATATCTGAGATTGGATACGCGCGTAGCAACACCTTATCTCCTATTTGGAATTTTGAAATCTGATGAGTAGCGTTGATTCGATTTGTCCTTTTTTCTCCCTTTTCTTTTATGCGTAAGTAAATATTATGATAATTAATTGGTTGGCTTGTCGGCATCATTTCCTTATCAAGATATTTGGTCCAGTCCCGCTCCGGTTTTCTTCCCCACTGTGCCTCGTACGGGGTGGTTTCAATTGTCTCATGGTATGTTTGATTTATACATGCTTCAACTAGATTAAGAAATTGTGCCCACTTTGTGTGTCTTTCGGAGGTCAATGCCCTAAACATGTTGCCTAATTGTCGATTGATCCTTTCGGCCAAATTAGTGCACGGATTGCGAACAGCGGTATATTTTGGTTTAATACCCATCTCCGTCAATGCTGTAAACCATCGTTGACTGGTGAACTGGGTACCGTTGTCAGTCAGTACTGCTTATGGCCTTCCCATTTCTTCACAATACAATTTAATTTTATTTATAGTGGCGGTCGTGGTGGCTTGCCTTAATTTATATAATTTTACATATTTGGTGAAGTTGTCAATCACAGTGAGTATGTACCTGACCTTGCCCGTGGATACCGGTAATGGTCCATAGTAGTCAATACTAACTAGTTCACTCTTGTTTTGGGGTATGACAGGCTGCGTTTCGCCTACCATTCGTTTAAAATGGTCCTTGCTTTTCTGGCATATTTGACAAGTTTTCGTAATTAATTTGGTAATCTTATTAACTGAGTTCCCCGTGAAATTTTCTTTGAACAGTTGATATGTACGACGATTTCCCACATGACTGTATGCCTGATGTAGTTCAGCAATCATATTGTGGCAAAGTTCATTGGTCAACATAAGTTTCCATATCCCTTTTTCGCTTCGGTATAATTTGTCATTGTGCCAACTGTATTTTTGGGCAAGTTTATGTTGTTTATTGGCTCGTATTACGTCGATAATTTGCTTCAATTTCATGTCGGCTAGTTGATAACTTCTTATATTCTTGAGCTGCTCCTTAGCCTCCTTACTGATGCGGATGTTGATAAGATTGATCTCTAACTCCTCGGTTCGATCGATTGGTTGTTCCTCGTCCATGTCTTCAGGATGCCTGCTCAGGATGTCCGCCACGATGTTATCTCGCCCTTTGCAGTGAATGATGTCGAAATCATACTCCTGTATAGCGAGAATCCATCGCGTTATGCGGGAGTTATTTAGGTGGCACTTTTTTATGAATATTAACGCCTTATTGTCAGTAATGATTGTAAAAGGCTTACCCAGTACGTAGGTCCTAAATTTTTGCAAACAGTATACAACACTCAGTAGCTCTAATTCTGTGGTGAAGTAATTACGCTCAGCTCCCCGTACCACGCGGCTTGTGTATGCGACTACTCCAATGTCGTTATTCTCGTCTAGCTGGTAAAGCTGGCCTCCCAACGCATAACTACTCGCATCCGTCTGTAGGTAGAAACGCTTGTTGGGGTCAGGATGCTTAAGAACCACTGATTCGATGAATAATTCCTTGACTCTCTCAAAATGCTGATCCATTTCCTTTGTCCATTTAAACGTGGTATTCTTTTTTAATAAGTTTAACAACGGTTGCGTCGCTTCGGCGTATTTATTGGTGAATCGGTTGTAAAAATTGGTTAAGCCCAGAAATCCTTTAAGTTGTTTTTGATTCTTTGGCTTCCGAAATTCCTGAATGGCTCTAATCTTATCTGGTGCGGCGGTAATACCCTCTGTTGTTAAGCGATATCCCAGGTAATCAATCTCTTTACGAAACAGCTGCGATTTTTTAAAGTTGACAGTTAAATTAGCTTGTTTGATGTCACGTAATAATAATTTTAAGTGCCGTAGGTGCTCTTCCACGCTATCCGAGATACATAAGCAGTCATCTACATATAAGATCGTAAATGCCTTCACTTCTTCCGACAATACTCGGTCCAAACCACGTGTTAAACTTGCTAGGCTAGTCTTCAATCCGAACGGCGTCACTGTGTACCGATAGCACTTGCCTTCGTACAAAAGCCCAGTAAAATCTCTACATTCCTGATGCAATGGGATTTGCCAAAATGAGCTACGGAGGTCAATTGTGGACATGACTTTAATGTTACCACATTTTGCCAGTATCTCGTTAATTGGAATGGCTCCCTCATGGTCTGGAACTGTTACTGAATTCAGCTTACGGGCGTCCAAACATAATCTAACCGTCTGGTCTTTCTTTACGACAGTAACCATAGGGTTGACGTATGGACTCTGGGCCCTTTCAATAACACCATGCGCCTCCATTTTCTGGATTTCTGCCTTCACTGCTTCCTTGTATCTCATCGGAATCGGCCAACCTTTCTGACAGTAGGGTGTCCGATCGGTGACTTCGAATTTATGTTGATACGAGTTAATCCTACCTGGCGTATCCCGGAATACCATTTTATTATCCATCAAAATATGCTTTAGCTCGCTCCGTTCAGCTTCGGTTATGTCTGTGATAGTTTGTACCTTCTGTCCAATCAATTCTTCGATCTCTTCATCGGCAGATGCGAGTTCTACTCGTAGTATCTCCGCTGTAGTTCCTTCCTGATTTTGGTCTCCCTGAACGATTAATCGTTTGTTGTTCAGGTCGATCACACACCCATTTTCTTCCAATAACCCTATGCCTAAGATACAATCTTTTATTAATTCTGGGACAACTACGAAGACACTATCGACTCTTAAACTTTCGATTTGGACAGTTAATAGGATTTGTTGTGTAACCCTTTTTGACTTATTGCCGGTTGCACCCTTAATTACGGTATTCGACAATTTTAACATTTCTAGATCACCCAATTCCTTTTTATTGTCTTTAAACCACTGTTCTGAGACAGCGTTTAATTGGCTCCCGGTGTCCAATAAGGCGCATGTAGACACACCGTTCAACGAGACACTTACTTCCGGACATTTATTAACTTTACATATTATGTTGACATCATCATCATCCATTAAATCATCTCTTAAATCTAGAAAAGTAGTGTTAATATATTTACTAATATTACTTAAGTCTACTTCATATTTACAGAACTTAGCTAGTTTTTTGGCATAACGGTATTAACTTTGTTACCGTTCGCACCGCTGGTCGATGGAATAGGTTCGTTCTCATTTTTAAACTTGTTTGTTCGTTTGGGGTAGTGTGAAGTGACTGGCCTACTTTCACTTTCATTTGTGCGCCCGTGCTCAGCTGGTCGCTCTCTCTCCTCTTCAACCCTCGTCCATGATTTACGATCTCGCCGTCCGTCATAGTACCCTCGGCTCGCCTCTCTGGTGTCACTTCTCAGACTCATAAATTCTAACAAGACCTGCTCGAATTCATTGATTGTCACTACACCACGAGTAATTATCGCAACTCTTATTTCATGCGGATAATGTTTAGTAATTTTTCTAATTAAATACTTATCAGGTATTGGCGGAATTAATTGACGGTTTTCTAACAGTTTACGCTCTAAATACTGGATCATGTTCATTCCATTCTCGGCGTGATACCTTCCGAATTCCAGTTCATTGCGTACTCTCTCTTGAATGACGTCATTCCAATATTTACTTATAAATGCGTCAGTGAAGTCCACAAAATTGTTAATGTTATCTTTTACTAACCTCCACCACACTGCTGCCTCTCCTTCAAGGTGTCTTGCTATCCACTTGATGTTTCCAGCATCTTGATAATGTTCTCTGAATATTTCATTCAATTCTTTAATAAATTCCATCGGGAAATCACCCGTGCCATTATATTTTATGTCCTTCACCTGTTCGTTTGTCAGGCTCCGATTACATGGTGTGTTGCTTATAGACGCTAGTTTAGTTCGTACTTCCTGTTGTATTTGTTGTAATTTAAGGTGTGTCTCGTCAGACTTGCTGTTGATTTTAGTTTCCAACTCTTTCAGTTTTCGACCTTTAATTCATTTATAGCTGCCGTGTTATCTGCACATCTTTGATTGTTTACACTTACTGTTTCAATAATTATTTCCAAATTATTATTGTATTTTTCGTCAAGTTCTTTAATTTGTTGTTTTGTATTGGCACTAATTTCGGTACTAATCTTATCACAATTTTCTTCGATCTTATTATCAATATCTACTCTAAACTCCTGGAGAATTTTTTGGTTATTTGCTCTCTCTTGATTGAGTTGCGTGAATACTTAATTTCTTAGTTCCATATTTTGTTTGTGCAATCTGCTCTGATAATTGTTGCATTTGTTGTTTGTGTTGTGTCGCTTGTTGTGTTAGCTGTTGTGTTGTTTTTTCCGCCAGTTCTTTTATTTGTTCTTTTGTTTCTTTCGATTGTTGTTCAAGTCGTTGTGTTTGTTGTAATAGTTGTTCTTTTGTTTCTTTCGATTGTTGTTCAATTCGTTGTGTTTGTTGTACTAGTTGTTGGAGTATTGTACATATATAGGTGTCTTTGTTTTTCTCTGGTAATGTCTGATATACTGGTCTCTCTCTAACCTCTATTAGTGTTTCTTGTGTAATATGTTGTGTTTCTGCATTTTCTTCGTTCAGTCCCCGCGTCCTTGATTCTTCATTCCCCATTGAAATGTGTGCGATCGTCTGCGAATCTCCTATCTGATTGTTTATATCAAAGTCCATTTCGTTACCGTGGGATGTTGTTTCTGTATTCATGTTATTGTTTTTTCCGTGCGTGTTGTTCTGTGTGTTAATGTTTTTCCTACTCTTACTCCGCGTAATCATACAACTATATCTTATATTATCGTTATTCTTAATTCTATTTTATTCTTATTTTACTATTCTATTAGTGACTCAATAGTCCCACGTTCCGGGCGACCGAATGTAATACACTTTTAAATAGGCCTTAATAAAAGTTCACGTTACTATTATACATACTACACTCGGCCTACGAGCATGTGAAAAGTAAGAGTTTATCAAGCTAATTTACCCAATGCCAATATTAATTTTTATAACATACTAATTATCAGCAACAGAATGTAACAATTACTTTAGTGTACCGACTCTTAAAAATTATCCCAGGGCGCCAGTAATAAATAAACACAATTTGACTGTTATTAATTAAGTTTTTAATAACTAATTTGTATTTACATATTACAAAATTTGTATATCATTACCTTTAATAAGTTTGCTATAAAATTTGTTTGTGCTTATTTCTTGGCTATAGATTCTTTGACTAATTGAGTCACCAAATATGAGTTACATACATTTAAATTTAATAGACAATAGTACAATAAGTGTTCATTTTATTATTTACTTGCATGTTGAATCCACTCTGCGCCGCGATGTAATCAATTCTACACGTTCCAGGCGGGTATCCGACGTTAATCGTTGAGCCCTTATCCTTGTTAGTTTTGCACTAATTGATACACTTGTTTCACAGGTATTAAACACCATTCACTTTGACAACTTAGTGATAACTACACATGTGCCGTATGCTAATACACTTGTTGAATACACAGTATATTCTTTTACAAAGCTAAGTGCGTCTAACACCAGATTAATAACTGCTTATTGATCGACCGTCCCGCACCATGACGTTGACACATTTAAATCGCAATGTATTTCGATTTAACGATTGATGCTGTGTTAAGTAAAACTTGGATATGTTATTCGATTTTAACTTATCTTCTCTAATTTCTCTGCACGTTATTCTTGTAAACGATTATTAAATGTTTATAATATGTAGCTTTCACAATACTTAATATCGCGTTACCGTGACTGACTTACGTGGCGATTGAAATATACTTAATCAAATTACTGAGAAATTATTATTGCAACTAATACGAGTCTAATATCTATAATCTCTCCGTTGACTGCCCTAACTTCTTACACTCCGTATTTTTATATTTCGCTAAAACTACCCTCACTCACTATCGACAAACTACACGCCTATTGGTCTGACTTACCGCTAAATTCAAAACTACCCAATCTGTTTAACGGAACAGCCCGCGCAAAAAATGACGCTATCCGCTATTCGTCCACAAAATGCGCGTGAACACGTGGTATGAAACTTCGCGTCACCTTCCATTTCACACATACGCTCTCTTTTGTTAGGTGCACTTAACTTTTACAACCTTAGTAAATGTTTCTTACATCCTAGCAAACAATACAGTTTTATGACGGTCCGACCCGTCCGTGACAAAATATAAATTCTTAGCCGACTTACTGGCGTCAACGCAAGGTCGTCTTTTGAATATCTATCGCTCTTTACTACATATTTTAATGTTTCTTACTTCTAAAGAAAACCACCGCTTTCTATAAATTTATCTTTCTCCCTGGGTACCATATGACTTTGTCCCCGTAAAATTGTTAAGAATACAATTTTCCGTGATATCGTCCCCCGATAGAATCATATCAAAATTTTAATAGAATTTGGGATTGATTCTATTGATGTGTCCCTAATCCCCAGCTAAAATTTTATATTACTAACAATAATTTGTTTAACCCTTGCTATAATCTAGATTTGTTTGTACATCACATTATATTATTTACTCTTAATTTATTTAACATAACATGGTAATATTAGTTTGTTTACGATCTGTTGTTATACCCTAAGTGTCAACGGCATTTCAAGGTTTGTTTACATACAGACTCTCCGTCCCACCCTTGACAAACTGGTCAAACAACTACTTTTAAAATATTTTGCTTTTCTCTCCCTTTCATCTCAACACATGTTACATTGACATTTTGCCCTAACATCTGTTTACTTTCTACTTCCCTTAACTTACTCTTACAATGTAGTACATTCATAATAACTATGCTAATATTTTTGGAATCGTTATACAATTTAATAATTAACAATGATTATCTTATTTATTACACCAGTATTCGAATCTTACAATTATTACATATGTAGACGTTGTGTGCTATTACAATCTGTTTAGTATCTATGTAGTATCAGTGTTCATGTGTGTAGTAATGGGTCCTTGCTCATAATACGGTTTTAATTGTCGTATATTAAAATTTCCTCTGATACATCCTGGTCGTCGTGCGTCTTCTAGCTGGTAGGTTGCTGTTCCGAGTTCCTTTGTTATTTTATATGGTCCTTCAAATAAATTGCAAAATTTCCCTATTATCTTCTTGTTAATATCTGAGATTGGATACGCGCGTAGCAACACCTTATCTCCTATTTGGAATTTTGAAATCTGATGAGTAGCGTTGATTCGATTTGTCCTTTTTTCTCCCTTTTCTTTTATGCGTAAGTAAATATTATGATAATTAATTGGTTGGCTTGTCGGCATCATTTCCTTGTCAAGATATTTGGTCCAGTCCCGCTCCGGTTTTCTTCCCCACTGTGCCTCGTACGGGGTGGTTTCAATTGTCTCATGGTATGTTTGATTTATACATGCTTCAACTAGATTAAGAAATTGTGCCCACTTTGTGTGTCTTTCGGAGGTCAATGCCCTAAACATGTTGCCTAATTGTCGATTGATCCTTTCGGCCAAATTAGTGCACGGATTGCGAACAGCGGTATATTTTGGTTTAATACCCATCTCCGTCAATGCTGTAAACCATCGTTGACTGGTGAACTGGGTACCGTTGTCAGTCAGTACTGCTGATGGCCTTCCCATTTCTTCACAATACAATTTAATTTTATTTATAGTGGCGGTCGTGGTGGCTTGCCTTAATTTATATAATTTTACATATTTGGTGAAGTTGTCAATCACAGTGAGTATGTACCTGACCTTGCCCGTGGATACCGGTAATGGTCCATAGTAGTCAATACTAACTAGTTCACTCTTGTTTTGGGGTATGACAGGCTGCGTTTTGCCTACCATTCGTTTAAAATGGTCCTTGCTTTTCTGGCATATTTGACAAGTTTTCGTAATTAATTTGGTAATCTTATTAACTGAGTTCCCCGTGAAATTTTCTTTGAACAGTTGATATGTACGACGATTTCCCACATGACTGTATGCCTGATGTAGTTCAGCAATCATATTGTGGCAAAGTTCATTGGTCAACATAAGTTTCCATATCCCTTTTTCGCTTCGGTATAATTTGTCATTGTGCCAACTGTATTTTTGGGCAAGTTTATGTTGTTTATTGGCTCGTATTACGTCGATAATTTGCTTCAATTTCATGTCGGCTAGTTGATAACTTCTTATATTCTTGAGCTGCTCCTTAGCCTCCTTACTGATGCGGATGTTGATAAGATTGATCTCTAACTCCTCGGTTCGATCGATTGGTTGTTCCTCGTCCATGTCTTCAGGATGCCTGCTCAGGATGTCCGCCACGATGTTATCTCGCCCTTTGCAGTGAATGATGTCGAAATCATACTCCTGTATAGCGAGAATCCATCGCGTTATGCGGGAGTTATTTAGGTGGCACTTTTTTATGAATATTAACGCCTTATTGTCAGTAATGATTGTAAAAGGCTTACCCAGTACGTAGGTCCTAAATTTTTGCAAACAGTATACAACACTCAGTAGCTCTAATTCTGTGGTGAAGTAATTACGCTCAGCTCCCCGTACCACGCGGCTTGTGTATGCGACTACTCCAATGTCGTTATTCTCGTCTAGCTGGTAAAGCTGGCCTCCCAACGCATAACTACTCGCATCCGTCTGTAGGTAGAAACGCTTGTTGGGGTCAGGATGCTTAAGAACCACTGATTCGATGAATAATTCCTTGACTCTCTCAAAATGCTGATCCATTTCCTTTGTCCATTTAAACGTGGTATTCTTTTTTAATAAGTTTAACAACGGTTGCGTCGCTTCGGCGTATTTATTGGTGAATCGGTTGTAAAAATTGGTTAAGCCCAGAAATCCTTTAAGTTGTTTTTGATTCTTTGGCTTCCGAAATTCCTGAATGGCTCTAATCTTATCTGGTGCGGCGGTAATACCCTCTGTTGTTAAGCGATATCCCAGGTAATCAATCTCTTTACGAAACAGCTGCGATTTTTTAAAGTTGACAGTTAAATTAGCTTGTTTGATGTCACGTAATAATAATTTTAAGTGCCGTAGGTGCTCTTCCACGCTATCCGAGATACATAAGCAGTCATCTACATATAAGATCGTAAATGCCTTCACTTCTTCCGACAATACTCGGTCCAAACCACGTGTTAAACTTGCTAGGCTAGTCTTCAATCCGAACGGCGTCACTGTGTACCGATAGCACTTGCCTTCGTACAAAAGCCCAGTAAAATCTCTACATTCCTGATGCAATGGGATTTGCCAAAATGAGCTACGGAGGTCAATTGTGGACATGACTTTAATGTTACCACATTTTGCCAGTATCTCGTTAATTGGAATGGCTCCCTCATGGTCTGGAACTGTTACTGAATTCAGCTTACGGGCGTCCAAACATAATCTAACCGTCTGGTCTTTCTTTACGACAGTAACCATAGGGTTGACGTATGGACTCTGGGCCCTTTCAATAACACCATGCGCCTCCATTTTCTGGATTTCTGCCTTCACTGCTTCCTTGTATCTCATCGGAATCGGCCAACCTTTCTGACAGTAGGGTGTCCGATCGGTGACTTCGAATTTATGTTGATACGAGTTAATCCTACCTGGCGTATCCCGGAATACCATTTTATTATCCATCAAAATATGCTTTAGCTCGCTCCGTTCAGCTTCGGTTATGTCTGTGATAGTTTGTACCTTCTGTCCAATCAATTCTTCGATCTCTTCATCGGCAGATGCGAGTTCTACTCGTAGTATCTCCGCTGTAGTTCCTTCCTGATTTTGGTCTCCCTGAACGATTAATCGTTTGTTGTTCAGGTCGATCACACACCCATTTTCTTCCAATAACCCTATGCCTAAGATACAATCTTTTATTAATTCTGGGACAACTACGAAGACACTATCGACTCTTAAACTTTCGATTTGGACAGTTAATAGGATTTGTTGTGTAACCCTTTTTGACTTATTGCCGGTTGCACCCTTAATTACGGTATTCGACAATTTTAACATTTCTAGATCACCCAATTCCTTTTTATTGTCTTTAAACCACTGTTCTGAGACAGCGTTTAATTGGCTCCCGGTGTCCAATAAGGCGCATGTAGACACACCGTTCAACGAGACACTTACTTCCGGACATTTATTAACTTTACATATTATGTTGACATCATCATCATCCATTAAATCATCTCTTAAATCTAGAAAAGTAGTGTTAATATATTTACTAATATTACTTAAGTCTACTTCATATTTACAGAACTTAGCTAGTTTTTTGGCATAACGGTATTAACTTTGTTACCGTTCGCACCGCTGGTCGATGGAATAGGTTCGTTCTCATTTTTAAACTTGTTTGTTCGTTTGGGGTAGTGTGAAGTGACTGGCCTACTTTCACTTTCATTTGTGCGCCCGTGCTCAGCTGGTCGCTCTCTCTCCTCTTCAACCCTCGTCCATGATTTACGATCTCGCCGTCCGTCATAGTACCCTCGGCTCGCCTCTCTGGTGTCACATCTCAGACTCATAAATTCTAACAAGACCTGCTCGAATTCATTGATTGTCACTACACCACGAGTAATTATCGCAACTCTTATTTCATGCGGATAATGTTTAGTAATTTTTCTAATTAAATACTTATCAGGTATTGGCGGAATTAATTGACGGTTTTCTAACAGTTTACGCTCTAAATACTGGATCATGTTCATTCCATTCTCGGCGTGATACCTTCCGAATTCCAGTTCATTGCGTACTCTCTCTTGAATGACGTCATTCCAATATTTACTTATAAATGCGTCAGTGAAGTCCACAAAATTGTTAATGTTATCTTTTACTAACCTCCACCACACTGCTGCCTCTCCTTCAAGGTGTCTTACTATCCACTTGATGTTTCCAGCATCTTGATAATGTTCTCTGAATATTTCATTCAATTCTTTAATAAATTCCATCGGGAAATCACCCGTGCCATTATATTTTATGTCCTTCACCTGTTCGTTTGTCAGGCTCCGATTACATGGTGTGTTGCTTATAGACGCTAGTTTAGTTCGTACTTCCTGTTGTATTTGTTGTAATTTAAGGTGTGTCTCGTCAGACTTGCTGTTGATTTTAGTTTCCAACTCTTTCAGTTTTTCGACCTTTAATTCATTTATAGCTGCCGTGTTATCTGCACATCTTTGATTGTTTACACTTACTGTTTCAATAATTATTTCCAAATTATTATTGTATTTTTCGTCAAGTTCTTTAATTTGTTGTTTTGTATTGGCAATAATTTCGGTACTAATCTTATCACAATTTTCTTCGATCTTATTATCAATATCTACTCTAAACTCCTGGAGAATTTTTTGGTTATTTGCTCTCTCTTGATTGAGTTGCGTGAATACTTAATTTCTTAGTTCCATATTTTGTTTGTGCAATCTGCTCTGATAATTGTTGCATTTGTTGTTTGTGTTGTGTCGCTTGTTGTGTTAGCTGTTGTGTTGTTTTTTCCGCCAGTTCTTTTATTTGTTCTTTTGTTTCTTTCGATTGTTGTTCAAGTCGTTGTGTTTGTTGTAATAGTTGTTCTTTTGTTTCTTTCGATTGTTGTTCAATTCGTTGTGTTTGTTGTACTAGTTGTTGGAGTATTGTACATATATAGGTGTCTTTGTTTTTCTCTGGTAATTTCTGATATACTGGTCTCTCTCTAACCTCTACTAGTGTTTCTTGTGTAATATGTTGTGTTTCTGCATTTTCTTCTTTCAGTCCCCGCGTCCTTGATTCTTCATTCCCCATTGAAATGTGTGCGATCGTCTGCGAATCTCCTATCTGATTGTTTATATCAAAGTCCATTTCGTTACCGTGGGATGTTGTTTCTGTATTCATGTTATTGTTTTTTCCGTGCGTGTTGTTCTGTGTGTTAATGTTTTTCCTACTCTTACTCCGCGTAATCATACAACTATATCTTATATTATCGTTATTCTTAATTCTATTTTATTCTTATTTTACTATTCTATTAGTGACTCAATAGTCCCACGTTCCGGGCGACCGAATGTAATACACTTTTAAATAGGCCTTAATAAAAGTTCACGTTACTATTATACATACTACACTCGGCCTACGAGCATGTGAAAAGTAAGAGTTTATCAAGCTAATTTACCCAATGCCAATATTAATTTTTATAACATACTAATTATCAGCAACAGAATGTAACAATTACTTTAGTGTACCGACTCTTAAAAATTATCCCAGGGCGCCAGTAATAAATAAACACAATTTGACTGTTATTAATTAAGTTTTTAATAACTAATTTGTATTTACATATTACAAAATTTGTATATCATTACCTTTAATAAGTTTGCTATAAAATTTGTTTGTGCTTATTTCTTGGCTATAGATTCTTTGACTAATTGAGTCACCAAATATGAGTTACATACATTTAAATTTAATAGACAATAGTACAATAAGTGTTCATTTTATTATTTGCTTGCATGTTGAATCCACTCTGCGCCGCGATGTAATCAATTCTACACGTTCCAGGCGGGTAGCCGACGTTAATCGTTGAGCCCTTATCCTTGTTAGTTTTGCACTAATTGATACACTTGTTTCACAGGTATTAAACACCATTCACTTTGACAACGTAGTGATAACTACACATGTGCCGTATGCTAATACACTTGTTGAATACACAGTATATTCTTTTACAAAGCTAAGTGCGTCTAACACCAGATTAATAACTGCTTATTGATCGACCGTCCCGCACCATGACGTTGACACATTTAAATCGCAATGTATTTCGATTTAACGATTGATGCTGTGTTAAGTAAAACTTGGATATGTTATTCGATTTTAACTTATCTTCTCTAATTTCTCTGCACGTTATTCTTGTAAACGATTATTAAATGTTTATAATATGTAGCTTTCACAATACTTAATATCGCGTTACCGTGACTGACTTACGTGGCGATTGAAATATACTTAATCAAATTACTGAGAAATTATTATTGCAACTAATACGAGTCTAATATCTATAATCTCTCCGTTGACTGCCCTAACTTCTTACACTCCGTATTTTTATATTTCGCTAAAACTACCCTCACTCACTATCGACAAACTACACGCCTATTGGTCTGACTTACCGCTAAATTCAAAACTACCCAATCTGTTTAACGGAACAGCCCGCGCAAAAAATGACGCTATCCGCTATTCGTCCACAAAATGCGCGTGAACACGTGGTATGAAACTTCGCGTCACCTTCCATTTCACACATACGCTCTCTTTTGTTAGGTGCACTTAACTTTTACAACCTTAGTAAATGTTTCTTACATCCTAGCAAACAATACAGTTTTATGACGGTCCGACCCGTCCGTGACAAAATATAAATTCTTAGCCGACTTACTGGCGTCAACGCAAGGTCGTCTTTTGAATATCTATCGCTCTTTACTACATATTTTAATGTTTCTTACTTCTAAAGAAAACCACCGCTTTCTATAAATTTATCTTTCTCCCTGGGTACCATATGACTTTGTCCCCGTAAAATTGTTAAGAATACAATTTTCCGTGATATCGTCCCCCGATAGAATCATATCAAAATTTTAATAGAATTTGGGATTGATTCTATTGATGCGTCCCTAATCCCCTGCTAAAATTTTATATTACTAACAATAATTTGTTTAACCCTTGCTATAATCTAGATTTGTTTGTACATCACATTATATTATTTACTCTTAATTTATTTAACATAACATGGTAATATTAGTTAGTTTACGATCTGTTGTTATACCCTAAGTGTCAACGGCATTTCAAGGTTTGTTTACATACAGACTCTCCGTCCCACCCTTGACAAACTGGTCAAACAACTACTTTTAAAATATTTTGCTTTTCTCTCCCTTTCATCTCAACACATGTTACAATGACATTTTGCCCTAACATCTGTTTACTTTCTACTTCCCTTAACTTACTCTTACAATGTAGTACATTCATAATAACTATGCTAATATTTTTGGAATCCTTATACAATTTAATAATTAACAATGATTATCTTATTTATTACACCAGTATTCGAATCTTACAATTATTACATATGTAGACGTTGTGTGCTATTACAATCTGTTTAGTATCTATGTAGTATCAGTGTTCATGTGTGTAGTGATGGGTCCTTGCTCATAATACGGTTTTAATTGTCGTATATTAAAATTTCCTCTGATACATCCTGGTCGTCGTGCGTCTTCTAGCTGGTAGGTTGCTGTTCCGAGTTCCTTTGTTATTTTATATGGTCCTTCAAATAAATTGCAAAATTTCCCTATTATCTTCTTGTTAATATCTGAGATTGGATACGCGCGTAGCAACACCTTATCTCCTATTTGGAATTTTGAAATCTGATGAGTAGCGTTGATTCGATTTGTCCTTTTTTCTCCCTTTTCTTTTATGCGTAAGTAAATATTATGATAATTAATTGGTTGGCTTGTCGGCATCATTTCCTTGTCAAGATATTTGGTCCAGTCCCGCTCCGGTTTTCTTCCCCACTGTGCCTCGTACGGGGTGGTTTCAATTGTCTCATGGTATGTTTGATTTATACATGCTTCAACTAGATTAAGAAATTGTGCCCACTTTGTGTGTCTTTCGGAGGTCAATGCCCTAAACATGTTGCCTAATTGTCGATTGATCCTTTCGGCCAAATTAGTGCACGGATTGCGAACAGCGGTATATTTTGGTTTAATACCCATCTCCGTCAATGCTGTAAACCATCGTTGACTGGTGAACTGGGTACCGTTGTCAGTCAGTACTGCTGATGGCCTTCCCATTTCTTCACAATACAATTTAATTTTATTTATAGTGGCGGTCGTGGTGGCTTGCCTTAATTTATATAATTTTACATATTTGGTGAAGTTGTCAATCACAGTGAGTATGTACCTGACCTTGCCCGTGGATACCGGTAATGGTCCATAGTAGTCAATACTAACTAGTTCACTCTTGTTTTGGGGTATGACAGGCTGCGTTTCGCCTACCATTCGTTTAAAATGGTCCTTGCTTTTCTGGCATATTTGACAAGTTTTCGTAATTAATTTGGTAATCTTATTAACTGAGTTCCCCGTGAAATTTTCTTTGAACAGTTGATATGTACGACGATTTCCCACATGACTGTATGCCTGATGTAGTTCAGCAATCATATTGTGGCAAAGTTCATTGGTCAACATAAGTTTCCATATCCCTTTTTCGCTTCGGTATAATTTGTCATTGTGCCAACTGTATTTTTGGGCAAGTTTATGTTGTTTATTGGCTCGTATTACGTCGATAATTTGCTTCAATTTCATGTCGGCTAGTTGATAACTTCTTATATTCTTGAGCTGCTCCTTAGCCTCCTTACTGATGCGGATGTTGATAAGATTGATCTCTAACTCCTCGGTTCGATCGATTGGTTGTTCCTCGTCCATGTCTTCAGGATGCCTGCTCAGGATGTCCGCCACGATGTTATCTCGCCCTTTGCAGTGAATGATGTCGAAATCATACTCCTGTATAGCGAGAATCCATCGCGTTATGCGGGAGTTATTTAGGTGGCACTTTTTTATGAATATTAACGCCTTATTGTCAGTAATGATTGTAAAAGGCTTACCCAGTACGTAGGTCCTAAATTTTTGCAAACAGTATACAACACTCAGTAGCTCTAATTCTGTGGTGAAGTAATTACGCTCAGCTCCCCGTACCACGCGGCTTGTGTATGCGACTACTCCAATGTCGTTATTCTCGTCTAGCTGGTAAAGCTGGCCTCCCAACGCATAACTACTCGCATCCGTCTGTAGGTAGAAACGCTTGTTGGGGTCAGGATGCTTAAGAACCACTGATTCGATGAATAATTCCTTGACTCTCTCAAAATGCTGATCCATTTCCTTTGTCCATTTAAACGTGGTATTCTTTTTTAATAAGTTTAACAACGGTTGCGTCGCTTCGGCGTATTTATTGGTGAATCGGTTGTAAAAATTGGTTAAGCCCAGAAATCCTTTAAGTTGTTTTTGATTCTTTGGCTTCCGAAATTCCTGAATGGCTCTAATCTTATCTGGTGCGGCGGTAATACCCTCTGTTGTTAAGCGATATCCCAGGTAATCAATCTCTTTACGAAACAGCTGCGATTTTTTAAAGTTGACAGTTAAATTAGCTTGTTTGATGTCACGTAATAATAATTTTAAGTGCCGTAGGTGCTCTTCCACGCTATCCGAGATACATAAGCAGTCATCTACATATAAGATCGTAAATGCCTTCACTTCTTCCGACAATACTCGGTCCAAACCACGTGTTAAACTTGCTAGGCTAGTCTTCAATCCGAACGGCGTCACTGTGTACCGATAGCACTTGCCTTCGTACAAAAGCCCAGTAAAATCTCTACATTCCTGATGCAATGGGATTTGCCAAAATGAGCTACGGAGGTCAATTGTGGACATGACTTTAATGTTACCACATTTTGCCAGTATCTCGTTAATTGGAATGGCTCCCTCATGGTCTGGAACTGTTACTGAATTCAGCTTACGGGCGTCCAAACATAATCTAACCGTCTGGTCTTTCTTTACGACAGTAACCATAGGGTTGACGTATGGACTCTGGGCCCTTTCAATAACACCATGCGCCTCCATTTTCGGGATTTCTGCCTTCACTGCTTCCTTGTATCTCATCGGAATCGGCCAACCTTTCTGACAGTAGGGTGTCCGATCGGTGACTTCGAATTTATGTTGATACGAGTTAATCCTACCTGGCGTATCCCGGAATACCATTTTATTATCCATCAAAATATGCTTTAGCTCGCTCCGTTCAGCTTCGGTTATGTCTGTGATAGTTTGTACCTTCTGTCCAATCAATTCTTCGATCTCTTCATCGGCAGATGCGAGTTCTACTCGTAGTATCTCCGCTGTAGTTCCTTCCTGATTTTGGTCTCCCTGAACGATTAATCGTTTGTTGTTCAGGTCGATCACACACCCATTTTCTTCCAATAACCCTATGCCTAAGATACAATCTTTTATTAATTCTGGGACAACTACGAAGACACTATCGACTCTTAAACTTTCGATTTGGACAGTTAATAGGATTTGTTGTGTAACCCTTTTTGACTTATTGCCGGTTGCACCCTTAATTACGGTATTCGACAATTTTAACATTTCTAGATCACCCAATTCCTTTTTATTGTCTTTAAACCACTGTTCTGAGACAGCGTTTAATTGGCTCCCGGTGTCCAATAAGGCGCATGTAGACACACCGTTCAACGAGACACTTACTTCCGGACATTTATTAACTTTACATATTATGTTGACATCATCATCATCCATTAAATCATCTCTTAAATCTAGAAAAGTAGTGTTAATATATTTACTAATATTACTTAAGTCTACTTCATATTTACAGAACTTAGCTAGTTTTTTGGCATAACGGTATTAACTTTGTTACCGTTCGCACCGCTGGTCGATGGAATAGGTTCGTTCTCATTTTTAAACTTGTTTGTTCGTTTGGGGTAGTGTGAAGTGACTGGCCTACTTTCACTTTCATTTGTGCGCCCGTGCTCAGCTGGTCGCTCTCTCTCCTCTTCAACCCTCGTCCATGATTTACGATCTCGCCGTCCGTCATAGTACCCTCGGCTCGCCTCTCTGGTGTCACTTCTCAGACTCATAAATTCTAACAAGACCTGCTCGAATTCATTGATTGTCACTACACCACGAGTAATTATCGCAACTCTTATTTCATGCGGATAATGTTTAGTAATTTTTCTAATTAAATACTTATCAGGTATTGGCGGAATTAGTTGACGGTTTTCTAACAGTTTACGCTCTAAATACTGGATCATGTTCATTCCATTCTCGGCGTGATACTTTCCGAATTCCAGTTCATTGCGTACTCTCTCTTGAATGACGTCATTCCAATATTTACTTATAAATGCGTCAGTGAAGTCCACAAAATTGTTAATGTTATCTTTTACTAACCTCCACCTCACTGCTGCCTCTCCTTCAAGGTGTCTTGCTATCCACTTGATGTTTCCAGCATCTTGATAATGTTCTCTGAATATTTCATTCAATTCTTTAATAAATTCCATCGGGAAATCACCCGTGCCATTATATTTTATGTCCTTCACCTGTTCGTTTGTCAGGCTCCGATTACATGGTGTGTTGCTTATAGACGCTAGTTTAGTTCGTACTTCCTGTTGTATTTGTTGTAATTTAAGGTGTGTCTCGTCAGACTTGCTGTTGATTTTAGTTTCCAACTCTTTCAGTTTTTCGACCTTTAATTCATTTATAGCTGCCGTGTTATCTGCACATCTTTGATTGTTTACACTTACTGTTTCAATAATTATTTCCAAATTATTATTGTATTTTTCGTCAAGTTCTTTAATTTGTTGTTTTGTATTGGCACTAATTTCGGTACTAATCTTATCACAATTTTCTTCGATCTTATTATCAATATCTACTCTAAACTCCTGGAGAATTTTTTGGTTATTTGCTCTCTCTTGATTGAGTTGCGTGAATACTTAATTTCTTAGTTCCATATTTTGTTTGTGCAATCTGCTCTGATAATTGTTGCATTTGTTGTTTGTGTTGTGTCGCTTGTTGTGTTAGCTGATGTGTTGTTTTTTCCGCCAGTTCTTTTATTTGTTCTTTTGTTTCTTTCGATTGTTGTTCAAGTCGTTGTGTTTGTTGTAATAGTTGTTCTTTTGTTTCTTTCGATTGTTGTTCAATTCGTTGTGTTTGTTGTACTAGTTGTTGGAGTATTGTACATATATAGGTGTCTTTGTTTTTCTCTGGTAATGTCTGATATACTGGTCTCTCTCTAACCTCTACTAGTGTTTCTTGTGTAATATGTTGTGTTTCTGCATTTTCTTCTTTCAGTCCCCGCGTCCTTGATTCTTCATTCCCCATTGAAATGTGTGCGATCGTCTGCGAATCTCCTATCTGATTGTTTATATCAAAGTCCATTTCGTTACCGTGGGATGTTGTTTCTGTATTCATGTTATTGTTTTTTCCGTGCGTGTTGTTCTGTGTGTTAATGTTTTTCCTACTCTTACTCCGCGTAATCATACAACTATATCTTATATTATCGTTATTCTTAATTCTATTTTATTCTTATTTTACTATTCTATTAGTGACTCAATAGTCCCACGTTCCGGGCGACCGAATGTAATACACTTTTAAATAGGCCTTAATAAAAGTTCACGTTACTATTATACATACTACACTCGGCCTACGAGCATGTGAAAAGTAAGAGTTTATCAAGCTAATTTACCCAATGCCAATATTAATTTTTATAACATACTAATTATCAGCAACAGAATGTAACAATTACTTTAGTGTACCGACTCTTAAAAATTATCCCAGGGCGCCAGTAATAAATAAACACAATTTGACTGTTATTAATTAAGTTTTTAATAACTAATTTGTATTTACATATTACAAAATTTGTATATCATTACCTTTAATAAGTTTGCTATAAAATTTGTTTGTGCTTATTTCTTGGCTATAGATTCTTTGACTAATTGAGTCACCAAATATGAGTTACATACATTTAAATTTAATAGACAATAGTACAATAAGTGTTCATTTTATTATTTGCTTGCATGTTGAATCCACTCTGCGCCGCGATGTAATCAATTCTACACGTTCCAGGCGGGTAGCCGACGTTAATCGTTGAGCCCTTATCCTTGTTAGTTTTGCACTAATTGATACACTTGTTTCACAGGTATTAAACACCATTCACTTTGACAACGTAGTGATAACTACACATGTGCCGTATGCTAATACACTTGTTGAATACACAGTATATTCTTTTACAAAGCTAAGTGCGTCTAACACCAGATTAATAACTGCTTATTGATCGACCGTCCCGCACCATGACGTTGACACATTTAAATCGCAATGTATTTCGATTTAACGATTGATGCTGTGTTAAGTAAAACTTGGATATGTTATTCGATTTTAACTTATCTTCTCTAATTTCTCTGCACGTTATTCTTGTAAACGATTATTAAATGTTTATAATATGTAGCTTTCACAATACTTAATATCGCGTTACCGTGACTGACTTACGTGGCGATTGAAATATACTTAATCAAATTACTGAGAAATTATTATTGCAACTAATACGAGTCTAATATCTATAATCTCTCCGTTGACTGCCCTAACTTCTTACACTCCGTATTTTTATATTTCGCTAAAACTACCCTCACTCACTATCGACAAACTACACGCCTATTGGTCTGACTTACCGCTAAATTCAAAACTACCCAATCTGTTTAACGGAACAGCCCGCGCAAAAAATGACGCTATCCGCTATTCGTCCACAAAATGCGCGTGAACACGTGGTATGAAACTTCGCGTCACCTTCCATTTCACACTACGCTCTCTTTCGTTAGGTGCACTTAACTTTTACAACCTTAGTAAATGTTTCTTACATCCTAGCAAACAATACAGTTTTATGACGGTCCGACCCGTCCGTGACAAAATATAAATTCTTAGCCGACTTACTGGCGTCAACGCAAGGTCGTCTTTTGAATATCTATCGCTCTTTACTACATATTTTAATGTTTCTTACTTCTAAAGAAAACCACCGCTTTCTATAAATTTATCTTTCTCCCTGGGTACCATATGACTTTGTCCCCGTAAAATTGTTAAGAATACAATTTTCCGTGATATCGTCCCCCGATAGAATCATATCAAAATTTTAATAGAATTTTGGATTGATTCTATTGATGCGTCCCTAATCCCCTGCTAAAATTTTATATTACTAACAATAATTTGTTTAACCCTTGCTATAATCTAGATTTGTTTGTACATCACATTATATTATTTACTCTTAATTTATTTAACATAACATGGTAATATTAGTTAGTTTACGATCTGTTGTTATACCCTAAGTGTCAACGGCATTTCAAGGTTTGTTTACATACAGACTCTCCGTCCCACCCTTGACAAACTGGTCAAACAACTACTTTTAAAATATTTTGCTTTTCTCTCCCTTTCATCTCAACACATGTTACAATGACATTTTGCCCTAACATCTGTTTACTTTCTACTTCCCTTAACTTACTCTTACAATGTAGTACATTCATAATAACTATGCTAATATTTTTGGAATCCTTATACAATTTAATAATTAACAATGATTATCTTATTTATTACACCAGTATTCGAATCTTACAATTATTACATATGTAGACGTTGTGTGCTATTACAATCTGTTTAGTATCTATGTAGTATCAGTGTTCATGTGTGTAGTAATGGGTCCTTGCTCATAATACGGTTTTAATTGTCGTATATTAAAATTTCCTCTGATACATCCTGGTCGTCGTGCGTCTTCTAGCTGGTAGGTTGCTGTTCCGAGTTCCTTTGTTATTTTATATGGTCCTTCAAATAAATTGCAAAATTTCCCTATTATCTTCTTGTTAATATCTGAGATTGGATACGCGCGTAGCAACACCTTATCTCCTATTTGGAATTTTGAAATCTGATGAGTAGCGTTGATTCGATTTGTCCTTTTTTCTCCCTTTTCTTTTATGCGTAAGTAAATATTATGATAATTAATTGGTTGGCTTGTCGGCATCATTTCCTTGTCAAGATATTTGGTCCAGTCCCGCTCCGGTTTTCTTCCCCACTGTGCCTCGTACGGGGTGGTTTCAATTGTCTCATGGTATGTTTGATTTATACATGCTTCAACTAGATTAAGAAATTGTGCCCACTTTGTGTGTCTTTCGGAGGTCAATGCCCTAAACATGTTGCCTAATTGTCGATTGATCCTTTCGGCCAAATTAGTGCACGGATTGCGAACAGCGGTATATTTTGGTTTAATACCCATCTCCGTCAATGCTGTAAACCATCGTTGACTGGTGAACTGGGTACCGTTGTCAGTCAGTACTGCTGATGGCCTTCCCATTTCTTCACAATACAATTTAATTTTATTTATAGTGGCGGTCGTGGTGGCTTGCCTTAATTTATATAATTTTACATATTTGGTGAAGTTGTCAATCACAGTGAGTATGTACCTGACCTTGCCCGTGGATACCGGTAATGGTCCATAGTAGTCAATACTAACTAGTTCACTCTTGTTTTGGGGTATGACAGGCTGCGTTTCGCCTACCATTCGTTTAAAATGGTCCTTGCTTTTCTGGCATATTTGACAAGTTTTCGTAATTAATTTGGTAATCTTATTAACTGAGTTCCCCGTGAAATTTTCTTTGAACAGTTGATATGTACGACGATTTCCCACATGACTGTATGCCTGATGTAGTTCAGCAATCATATTGTGGCAAAGTTCATTGGTCAACATAAGTTTCCATATCCCTTTTTCGCTTCGGTATAATTTGTCATTGTGCCAACTGTATTTTTGGGCAAGTTTATGTTGTTTATTGGCTCGTATTACGTCGATAATTTGCTTCAATTTCATGTCGGCTAGTTGATAACTTCTTATATTCTTGAGCTGCTCCTTAGCCTCCTTACTGATGCGGATGTTGATAAGATTGATCTCTAACTCCTCGGTTCGATCGATTGGTTGTTCCTCGTCCATGTCTTCAGGATGCCTGCTCAGGATGTCCGCCACGATGTTATCTCGCCCTTTGCAGTGAATGATGTCGAAATCATACTCCTGTATAGCGAGAATCCATCGCGTTATGCGGGAGTTATTTAGGTGGCACTTTTTTATGAATATTAACGCCTTATTGTCAGTAATGATTGTAAAAGGCTTACCCAGTACGTAGGTCCTAAATTTTTGCAAACAGTATACAACACTCAGTAGCTCTAATTCTGTGGTGAAGTAATTACGCTCAGCTCCCCGTACCACGCGGCTTGTGTATGCGACTACTCCAATGTCGTTATTCTCGTCTAGCTGGTAAAGCTGGCCTCCCAACGCATAACTACTCGCATCCGTCTGTAGGTAGAAACGCTTGTTGGGGTCAGGATGCTTAAGAACCACTGATTCGATGAATAATTCCTTGACTCTCTCAAAATGCTGATCCATTTCCTTTGTCCATTTAAACGTGGTATTCTTTTTTAATAAGTTTAACAACGGTTGCGTCGCTTCGGCGTATTTATTGGTGAATCGGTTGTAAAAATTGGTTAAGCCCAGAAATCCTTTAAGTTGTTTTTGATTCTTTGGCTTCCGAAATTCCTGAATGGCTCTAATCTTATCTGGTGCGGCGGTAATACCCTCTGTTGTTAAGCGATATCCCAGGTAATCAATCTCTTTACGAAACAGCTGCGATTTTTTAAAGTTGACAGTTAAATTAGCTTGTTTGATGTCACGTAATAATAATTTTAAGTGCCGTAGGTGCTCTTCCACGCTATCCGAGATACATAAGCAGTCATCTACATATAAGATCGTAAATGCCTTCACTTCTTCCGACAATACTCGGTCCAAACCACGTGTTAAACTTGCTAGGCTAGTCTTCAATCCGAACGGCGTCACTGTGTACCGATAGCACTTGCCTTCGTACAAAAGCCCAGTAAAATCTCTACATTCCTGATGCAATGGGATTTGCCAAAATGAGCTACGGAGGTCAATTGTGGACATGACTTTAATGTTACCACATTTTGCCAGTATCTCGTTAATTGGAATGGCTCCCTCATGGTCTGGAACTGTTACTGAATTCAGCTTACGGGCGTCCAAACATAATCTAACCGTCTGGTCTTTCTTTACGACAGTAACCATAGGGTTGACGTATGGACTCTGGGCCCTTTCAATAACACCATGCGCCTCCATTTTCGGGATTTCTGCCTTCACTGCTTCCTTGTATCTCATCGGAATCGGCCAACATTTCTGACAGTAGGGTGTCCGATCGGTGACTTCGAATTTATGTTGATACGAGTTAATCCTACCTGGCGTATCCCGGAATACCATTTTATTATCCATCAAAATATGCTTTAGCTCGCTCCGTTCAGCTTCGGTTATGTCTGTGATAGTTTGTACCTTCTGTCCAATCAATTCTTCGATCTCTTCATCGGCAGATGCGAGTTCTACTCGTAGTATCTCCGCTGTAGTTCCTTCCTGATTTTGGTCTCCCTGAACGATTAATCGTTTTGTTGTTCAGGTCGATCACACACCCATTTTCTTCCAATAACCCTATGCCTAAGATACAATCTTTTATTAATTCTGGGACAACTACGAAGACACTATCGACTCTTAAACTTTCGATTTGGACAGTTAATAGGATTTGTTGTGTAACCCTTTTTGACTTATTGCCGGTTGCACCCTTAATTACGGTATTCGACAATTTTAACATTTCTAGATCACCCAATTCCTTTTTATTGTCTTTAAACCACTGTTCTGAGACAGCGTTTAATTGGCTCCCGGTGTCCAATAAGGCGCATGTAGACACACCGTTCAACGAGACACTTACTTCCGGACATTTATTAACTTTACATATTATGTTGACATCATCATCATCCATTAAATCATCTCTTAAATCTAGAAAAGTAGTGTTAATATATTTACTAATATTACTTAAGTCTACTTCATATTTACAGAACTTAGCTAGTTTTTTGGCATAACGGTATTAACTTTGTTACCGTTCGCACCGCTGGTCGATGGAATAGGTTCGTTCTCATTTTTAAACTTGTTTGTTCGTTTGGGGTAGTGTGAAGTGACTGGCCTGCTTTCACTTTCATTTGTGCGCCCGTGCTCAGCTGGTCGCTCTCTCTCCTCTTCAACCCTCGTCCATGATTTACGATCTCGCCGTCCGTCATAGTACCCTCGGCTCGCCTCTCTGGTGTCACTTCTCAGACTCATAAATTCTAACAAGACCTGCTCGAATTCATTGATTGTCACTACACCACGAGTAATTATCGCAACTCTTATTTCATGCGGATAATGTTTAGTAATTTTTCTAATTAAATACTTATCAGGTATTGGCGGAATTAATTGACGGTTTTCTAACAGTTTACGCTCTAAATACTGGATCATGTTCATTCCATTCTCGGCGTGATACCTTCCGAATTCCAGTTCATTGCGTACTCTCTCTTGAATGACGTCATTCCAATATTTACTTATAAATGCGTCAGTGCAGTCCACAAAATTGTTAATGTTATCTTTTACTAACCTCCACCACACTGCTGCCTCTCCTTCAAGGTGTCTTGCTATCCACTTGATGTTTCCAGCATCTTGATAATGTTCTCTGAATATATAATTCAATTCTTTAATAAATTCCATCGGGAAATCACCCGTGCCATTATATTTTATGTCCTTCACCTGTTCGTTTGTCAGGCTCCGATTACATGGTGTGTTGCTTATAGACGCTAGTTTAGTTCGTACTTCCTGTTGTATTTGTTGTAATTTAAGGTGTGTCTCGTCAGACTTGCTGTTGATTTTAGTTTCCAACTCTTTCAGTTTTTCGACCTTTAATTCATTTATAGCTGCCGTGTTATCTGCACATCTTTGATTGTTTACACTTACTGTTTCAATAATTATTTCCAAATTATTATTGTATTTTTCGTCAAGTTCTTTAATTTGTTGTTTTGTATTGGCACTAATTTCGGTACTAATCTTATCACAATTTTCTTCGATCTTATTATCAATATCTACTCTAAACTCCTGGAGAATTTTTTGGTTGTTTGCTCTCTCTTGATTGAGTTGCGTGAATACTTAATTTCTTAGTTCCATATTATGTTTGTGCAATCTGCTCTGATAATTGTTGCATTTGTTGTTTGTGTTGTATCGCTTGTTGTGTTAGCTGTTGTGTTGTTTTTTCCGCCAGTTCTTTTATTTGTTCTTTTGTTTCTTTCGATTGTTGTTCAAGTCGTTGTGTTTGTTGTAATAGTTGTTCTTTTGTTTCTTTCGATTGTTGTTCAATTCGTTGTGTTTGTTGTACTAGTTGTTGGAGTATTGTACATATATAGGTGTCTTTGTTTTTCTCTGGTAATGTCTGATATACTGGTCTCTCTCTAACCTCTACTAGTGTTTCTTGTGTAATATGTTGTGTTTCTGCATTTTCTTCGTTCAGTCCCCGCGTCCTTGATTCTTCATTCCCCATTGAAATGTGTGCGATCGTCTGCGAATCTCCTATCTGATTGTTTATATCAAAGTCCATTTCGTTACCGTGGGATGTTGTTTCTGTATTCATGTTATTGTTTTCTCCGTGCGTGTTGTTCTGTGTGTTAATGTTTTTCCTACTCTTACTCCGCGTAATCATACAACTATATCTTAAATTATCGTTATTCTTAATTCTATTTTATTCTTATTTTACTATTCTATTAGTGACTCAATAGTCCCACGTTCCGGGCGACCGAATGTAATACACTTTTAAATAGGCCTTAATAAAAGTTCACGTTACTATTATACATACTACACTCGGCCTACGAGCATGTGAAAAGTAAGAGTTTATCAAGCTAATTTACCCAATGCCAATATTAATTTTTATAACATACTAATTATCAGCAACAGAATGTAACAATTACTTTAGTGTACCGACTCTTAAAAATTATCCCAGGGCGCCAGTAATAAATAAACACAATTTGACTGTTATTAATTAAGTTTTTAATAACTAATTTGTATTTACATATTACAAAATTTGTATATCATTACCTTTAATAAGTTTGCTATAAAATTTGTTTGTGCTTATTTCTTGGCTATAGATTCTTTGACTAATTGAGTCACCAAATATGAGTTACATACATTTAAATTTAATAGACAATAGTACAATAAGTGTTCATTTTATTATTTGCTTGCATGTTGAATCCACTCTGCGCCGCGATGTAATCAATTCTACACGTTCCAGGCGGGTAGCCGACGTTAATCGTTGAGCCCTTATCCTTGCTAGTTTTGCACTAATTGATACACTTGTTTCACAGGTATTAAACACCATTCACTTTGACAACGTAGTGATAACTACACATGTGCCGTATGCTAATACACTTGTTGAATACACAGTATATTCTTTTACAAAGCTAAGTGCGTCTAACACCAGATTAATAACTGCTTATTGATCGACCGTCCCGCACCATGACGTTGACACATTTAAATCGCAATGTATTTCGATTTAACGATTGATGCTGTGTTAAGTAAAACTTGGATATGTTATTCGATTTTAACTTATCTTCTCTAATTTCTCTGCACGTTATTCTTGTAAACGATTATTAAATGTTTATAATATGTAGCTTTCACAATACTTAATATCGCGTTACCGTGACTGACTTACGTGGCGATTGAAATATACTTAATCAAATTACTGAGAAATTATTATTGCAACTAATACGAGTCTAATATCTGTAATCTCTCCGTTGACTGCCCTAACTTCTTACACTCCGTATTTTTATATTTCGCTAAAACTACCCTCACTCACTATCGACAAACTACACGCCTATTGGTCTGACTTACCGCTAAATTCAAAACTACCCAATCTGTTTAACGGAACAGCCCGCGCAAAAAATGACGCTATCCGCTATTCGTCCACAAAATGCGCGTGAACACGTGGTATGAAACTTCGCGTCACCTTCCATTTCACACTACGCTCTCTTTTGTTAGGTGCTCTTAACTTTTACAACCTTAGTAAATGTTTCTTACATCCTAGCAAACAATACAGTTTTATGACGGTCCGACCCGTCCGTGACAAAATATAAATTCTTAGCCGACTTACTGGCGTCAACGCAAGGTCGTCTTTTGAATATCTATCGCTCTTTACTACATATTTTAATGTTTCTTACTTCTAAAGAAAACCACCGCTTTCTATAAATTTATCTTTCTCCCTGGGTACCATATGACTTTGTCCCCGTAAAATTGTTAAGAATACAATTTTCCGTGATAAGACTTATGATAGGTTGTTTATATCTTCAAATTATCTTTAAGAAAGCGAGCAAATTATAGTATGACAGAACTTAATTTATACAGTATTACAATTTAAATTACTAAATATAATGTTATTTTAGTTAATTAAACAAACAGTAACCAACAATTGGATATTACAGTAGATTGGTACATAAATTGTTTATACCTACAACAGTCAACATATAGCAAAGTAATATATTACCTATAACTAAAACAGATTAGGTGTTGTTCACTACGTAATTATTAAAAGTTATTTTTACCATGTTTCACTGCCTACTGGTGTTAGCAAACAATCATAATTTAGAAACATACAATTTACACAATATTGTAAAACATTACGACTTAAATGAGATAGTTGACAAAGGTTACAAACAAAAGTTTCTGGTAAATTTTACTAACAGGTAAACTTGGATAATACGGTAGTTGTAATCATATTGTAAAATATAGTCAAGAGTACTATAGAATAATGTAATTTATGTATGTGTCCACAATCACCCTTCTCTTTCACCCATGCACCCCCCGCCAGTCCTCATAGCCTCTCACTCTAACCTGAAATCGATCTATCACTCACTATCACCCCACTCACTCACTCACTCTCTCTCTCTCTCTCTCTCTCTCTCTCTCTCTCTCTCTCTCTCTCTCTTCTACATCTCACTTACTGTCTCCCTTCTTCCCTCTCTCACTCTTCCACCCTTCGCTCTCACACACTCTCTCTCTCTCCCTCTCATTATCTCTCTTCATTCACTCTCCCTCTTTCACTCTCTCTCTCTCACTCTCTCTCTCTCTCTCTCTCTCATTCACTCTCTCTCCCTCTCTCTCACACTCTCTCTCTCGGTCTCTCTCTCTCTCTCCCTCTCATTTGTCATTGTCCACGATTGGCACTCTAAAACACTCACCATTTTTATTACACTATCATCCTCATATAAATAGAGAATTTATGCACACGATAACAGAAACGATTGACCAACTTGTATTAAAGGGTTACAGACTTTATAACACAACATTATAGATAACAGATCTATTATATGAAAATGGTTATTACTTAATATTTACATTTTGGTCAATGTTATTTACCTGGAACTTGGACTATACAGAGTACCATAGTCAATGTAGTTCAAATATATGTCGGTCATAATCTCTCTCACATGCTCCCTCAATCTCTCTCTCTCTCTCTCTCTCTCTATTCTAAACAGATATATACCACAAATCTAACACGTAGACGTGTACATACACACACGCTAGAATTACATATGGACACACACACAACAAAACAACCTCACAAGTCAACTACACATTCGAGAATCCATACATAAATATAACACTATTTTATTCACTTATTTTTATCATCTAAGTGTAAATTATTCACAACGGAGATGCCCACTGTACTGAGTTTAAAACTGACCGACTATGTGTCTAAATAATATGATCAGTGAGACACTTACAATTGTAGCTGACGCCAAACACACAACTGTAAAATTTCCCTGACCAACACCTTATTATAAAGCAGAACAGATGACCCTTGTACATTTGTAGGAAATTAAGTAACATGTGTTCGGAAGACAGTTGAGAAAGATTTGCACTAGGGGGGAGTGTGACACTAATTAATAACCATTTTCATATAATAGATCTGTTATCTATAATGTTGAGTTATAAAGTCTGTAACCCTTTAATACTAGTTGGTAAATCATTTCTGTTATCGTGTGCATAAATTCTCTATTTATATGAGGATGATAGTGTAATAAAAATGGTGAGTGTTTTAGAGTGCCAATCGTGGACAATGACAAATGAGAGGGAGAGAGAGAGTGAGAGAGAGGGAGAGGGAGTGAATGAGAGAGAGAGAGTGAATGAAGAGAGATAATGAGAGGGATAGAGAGAGTGTGTGAGAGCGAAGGGTGGAAGAGTGAGAGAGGGAAGAATGGAGACAGTGAGTGAGATGTAGAAGAGAGAGAGAGAGAGAGGGTGGGAGGGAGGGAGGGAGGGAGGGAGGGAGGGAGAGAGAGAGAGAGAGAGAGAGAGAGAGAGAGAGAGAGAGAGAGAGAGAGAGAGAGAGAGAGAGAGAGAGAGAGAGAGGGTGAGTGTGTGAGTGGGGTGATAGTGAGTGATAGATCGATTTCAGGTTAGAGTGAGAGGCTGTGAGGACTGGCGGGGGGAGCATGGGTGAAAGAGAAGGGTGATTGTGGACACATACATAAATTACATTATTCTATAGTACTCTTGACTATATTTTACAATATGATTACAATTACCGTATTATCCAAGTTTACCTGTTAGTAAAATTTACCAGAAACTTTTGTTTGTAACCTTTGTCAACTATCTGATTTAAGTCGTAATGTTTTACAATATTGTGTAAATTGTATGTTTCTAAATTATGATTGTCTGCTAACACCAGTAGGGAGTGAAACATGGTAAAAATAACTTTTAATAATTACGTAGTGAACATCCCCTAATCTGTTTTAGTTATAGGTAATATATTACTTTGCTATATGTTGACTGTTGTAGGTATAAACAATTTATGTACCAATCTACTGTAATATCCAATTGTTGGTTACTGTTTGTTTAATTAATTAAAATAACATTATATTTAGTAATTTAAATTGTAATACTGTATAAACTAAGTTCTCTCATACTATAATTTGCTCGCTTTCTTAAAGATAATTTGAAGATGTAAACAACCTATCATAAGTCTTCACATAAAAAATGATACATACATACGCACGCACACACTCACATCACCAACATGTTCACCCAAATATTTAATTGTTTCGTTATGTTTGATATTTCTATTGTATTTCATACACAGGTCCTGAAGATGACAATAAATATTGTCGAAACGTCGACGCAAAATAACTAAAAGTTGTATTATTGACCGATCCTCACTAACCATCCACTAAAACATTAAAAATCAGTAATATTTACAAAATAATTTTTATATAAACAGAAATTTGTTTCAAGTGACCATAGACCTGTATTTTCACATAAATTTTCACTTATACAATTTTACAAGAATTCAGTCAGAAACTTAAATAATGTGATGAAGCTATATGTATATTTTTACTTTAAATGAGTCATATTTTCAAATAATTTTCATATAACTATTTATTGAAAAATAAGTACCTATTACAATAAGGAATTAGATTAAGTTATATACCGATCACTGGCTGCCGCATTATATCATAATTGGATAAAGTACGCAAATTGCATTAATTGTTCACCTGTTCTGTATTTATTTATCTGTTTCGGATCACAGCTTGCAGTTCAATCATGACTGATGTGAAAGTTTATTTAAAAAACGTGGCACAATTAAGGCCTCTATATCCCGTATAAACACCTTCGCGGACAATTTCGATCCTGAATTAAATGATCACCATGCTTTAAAAATTAAACTTCGTCACTTGATGGAGTTGTCCGCGAAGTATGATGAAATTCAGACCCAAATTGAGGCTGATGAATCTGATTTCACATCGGTAAGTGACAGGGTTCAGACAGAGGATGATATCTGTATTAGTGAGTGTAAGCTGCACAATTTATTAGAACGTGTAGAAGAGGTGAACAAAAAACCATTAAATCAAGCGGAAATTACGCCAGTTAAAACATCCCCATTATTCAGTTAGAGCCAATTAAATTGCCCTGCTTCTCAGGCAACATTATTGATTGGCAGCATTATTACAACATGTTCTTGGAGTTAGTGCACCTCAGAACGTACCTGACGGACATCCAGAAATTGCATTATTTGCATTCGTCACTAAGGGACGAGGCTTTAAATGTAATAAAGTCACTCCCAATCACCCATGATAATTATGCGGTAGCCATTCAGCTATTGAAGGCCAGGTATGATAGTAAATTAATTGTCTCAGCGTATCATATAGGGAATGTCTTGGGCATGAAGGCCATTCAGCAAGAGTCCATGGTTGGCATTTCAAAATTTATTGACAAAATCACCGCAAATATAAACGCTTTGAATTCATTGAGTTTACCTGTAAATACTTTTGAAATTATTTTGGTTCAATATTTAACGCAGAAACTCGATAACCAGACATGCCGACTATAGAAGGAAAGTCTATCCGACGAGCCATTCCCTAATTTCAACAATTTTATTAAATTTTTAAATGGTAGAAGGCAATTAATGCAAAACGTCGGCGCCTCGACCAGTTCAGCAAACAGAATACAAGTTAGCGATAAGATTCCCTATCGCAAGACTATTAAACCCGTTGAGCTCACTAGGTCAACATTTCATACTCATATCAACAATAATATTTGTCAGCTGTGTCGCGGTAAACATAGACTCTCTGAATGCCCACAATTCGTGGCTATATCTCCCTTTGAGCGAAAAAACATTTTACTCAAATACAAACTTTGCTTAAATTGCATGCGTCCAGGCCATGAGCCCTCACACTGTCCTTCCAAATTTTCTTGTAGGACATGTTCTAAACGACATCATACAATGATCCACATAGCAGGCAGTAACACTTCAAGCAGGGGCAACAATCAATTTTCCCTCAAATTACAAACAAACAAATCCATTCTATTATCTACCGCTGTCTGCACGACAACGGACCAAGCCGGTAGGAAGCATCCAGTAAGGATTCTATTAGATTCAGGATCTCAAGCAAACTTCTGTACTATGAGTTTCGCGTGCCGCATGGGTCTAAAATTAACCAAGTCTCAATTACCCATCACTGGTATAAACAATTCCTTATGTCAAGCTGACTGTAGTACAAGGGTAAGGCTGAATTCTCGTTACAAGGATTTCAATCTGAACGTGCATTGCGCTGTGCTTTCCAGTATTACGAATAATCTCCCTGCAGAATCGTTTGATATCTCATCCCTAAATATACCAAAAAACATATTCCTAGCTGACCCGCAACTGAACTTTTCTTCACAAATCGAAATATTACTTGGTGCCCAGTACTATTTACAATTGATTGAACCGATCAAATTCATCCGCAGCCCACATTTTCGCATAATACAGGAGACAAAATTGGGAGTCATCTTCGCTGGTAACCTGCCTTTTAATGTCGACATGACAAAACCTGTTTCATCATTTATAGCGTGCGAAGATAACAATGCCATTTCATCGCAATTAAAAGACTTCTGGCAATTGGAGGACGCTGCAGTCCGTACTCCCTCAGTTGAGGACTCACAATGCGAAAGTCATTTTATCGCTAACACTTTCCGCAATAATAGTGGTAGATTTGTGGTGTCCCTACCTCGCAGAGTATACAACTCTCATTTGGGCGATTCTCTTCCCGGAGCTATTCGCAGATTTCAATCACTGGAACTTAAGTTCAAGCAGAACCCTGCTCTTCATAAAGACTATAGTAAATTCATGCAGGAATTTTTAACTCTGGGTCACATGTCTTTGCTTGATTCTTACGATTTGTCAGTCGATAAGTCAGACACCTTGTACTTACCGCACCATTCGGTTTTTAAAGGCTCTAGTATAACCACCAAATTGCGAGTTGTTGTCGACGGCTCTGCCAAAACAACAAATAATTTGTCCTTAAACGACACATTAATGGTTGGTCCCACGGTCCAGCAGGATCTTTTTTCGATTATGTCTCGGTTTAGAACGCACCGATACGTCCTCATTTCGGACATTGAAAAAATGTACCGTCAAATTTTAGTTACTCCCAGGGAATCTAATTTGCAACGAATTGTTTGGCGCGACGCCCCCCATAGGGAACTTCAACACTACGCCTTGAGGACAGTCACATATGGGACTGCAAGCGCTTCATTTCTGGCCACAAGATGCTTGGCACAAATAGCCAAGGAGAACAAAACTCAACACCCTATAGACTGTTCTTCTATCGCGAACGATTTCTATGTGGACGATCTCATGAACCGGCTCAGATAACCCACACATCTTATCGCAAATGAAGTCCGACATTACAGATTTATTAAGTCAATACGGGTTTACTTTGCACAAGTGGTTTTCCAATGATCAAACCATTATAACTTAACCCGCCAACTCTTCCCTTGACTTTAATAAGGATCAAACTATACGTAGTTTGGGTATTCTATGGGACATTAAGGATGATAGTTTCATATATAGTTTCAAAGAAATTTCGAAGTGGAGATATTTAGCAAGAGAAGGGTATTATCCGTTATCGCCGGAATTTACGACCCATTAGGACTTATTGGCCCGGTTACATTTTGGTGCAAGCATTTCATGCAGATACTGTGGTTAACCGGAACAAGTTGGGACGACCCCCTGTCAGACACATTATCTAATCAATGGGTAGAGCTTTATGCTCAGTTGATATCAGACACTTATTTTAAGATTCCAAGATCCGTAAAGAATTTAAATAATTCCCAAATCATTTCATTTCAAATCCATGGGTTTGCCGACGCTTCAGTAAAGGGTTACGCGTGCTGCATTTATGTGCGAACGGTGTATTCTAACCACAGCATTTCATCAAACTTATTATGCTCTAAATCTAGAGTCGCCCCCTTAAAGCGGGTAACATTACCCCGACTTGAATTTTGCGCCTGTCTCTTATTGGCTCAGTTGGTTTCCAAGGTTGTAAACGCTGTGAGTTATAAATTTGACGAATTGTATTTTTACTCCGACTCAATGATCGCCTTACACTGGATTTACCAGCAGTCTTCCAGATGGAAGGATTTGGAACTCTTTCCGCGTTGCGGAGATACAGCGACTCACTGCAAAGGGTACCTGGCATCATGTCTCCTCACATGACAACCTTGCTGACATCCTATCGCGTGGTTGTCTACCCCGCTTTTTACACTGTCACCCACAATGGTGGTATGATCCATCCTGGTTGTCCAATGAGTCATCATCATGGCCCACCAGTGCTTTCGATGCCCTTTCACCCTGCACTCATCCCGATCTTGATCAAGAAAAACGTAAACAAGTCCAAACCACACTGGTTGCCACATCATCTAGGCCTAATTACTTTGAAAACTACTCTTCGCTTTCAAAACTTCTTCGTGTATTTTCTTACTGCCTTCAATTCACTCGGAACTCTAGACTTCCCATAGCTGACAGAAACACTTCTTTTTTAACTTCCCATGAGCTACATGGCACACTTTTGATTTTTATTCGTCAGTCCCAGCGATCGCACTTTAATATCGAAATCAAGGAACTAGAGGCACAAAGCTCTATCCCTAATAATAGCAAAATTCTTTCACTTAATCCCTTTCTGGACAATACGGGGATATTACGCGTGGGCGGACGCCTTCAGTACTCCCAGCTCACCTATGACAGCAAACACCAAATCATACTCCACCCGCATTCTGATCTCAGTAAACTAATCATAGAAGGCGAGCATCTTCGTCTACTCCATGCAGGGGTACAATTGACGCAGTACTCTCTACGTCAGAAATACTGGATAATCAATGATAAATCGTACATACGTTCAGTAATACACAAATGCATCACTTGCTTTCGATTCCGTGCAAGGGGCTCAAGCCAATTATTAGGACAATTGCGCTCTTCCCGAGTTACTCCTGCTAAGCCATTTTCTCAATGTGTAGTCGACTACGCCGGTCCCTGTATTTATACGTCAGGGCGGGCAGCGTTCCAAATCAATTTCAAAGGCTTATATTTCTCTATTATATGCATGGCCACTAAGGCCATTCACCTTGAATTAGTTTCAGATCTCACCTCAGACGCTTTCATAGCAGCCTTAAGACGTTTTATAGCTCGTAGAGGCATCCCTTCACAGATATTTTCTGACAATGGTACAAATTTTCGTCGTGCTAGCAGTACACTTCACGACTTATACAATCTTCTCCAATCAAACGAATTTGAACAGACTACCCAGGACTTCACCAGTGCCCAAGGAATCAAACGGTCCTTTATTCCCCCGTCAGCACCTCATTTCGGTGGCCTGTGGGAGAGTGGAGTCAAGAGCGTCAAGTTTCATTTGCGGCACGTTGTCGGCAGAACCATTCTCACGTTTGAAGAGTATTACACCATTTTGACTCAAATTGAGTCCTGCCTCAACTCGCGCCCCTTGTTCGCCATCTCAAATGACTCTAGGGATCCCGAGCCTTTGACTCCAGCGCACTTCTTGGTTGGTTCTCCACTCACTTCACTCCCGGAACCTGACTATGCCGAAGTTAAAATTGGTCGTTTGGGTAGATGGCAACTGCTGCAAAGTTTCACCCGCTCTATATACGAAAGAGGTGGTCAAGGGATTATTTGCACCAGTTGCAACAACGCAACAGATGGCGTCTCCAGTCAAAAAATTTGGCTTCCGGACAACTTGTCCTTATATTGGAAGAAAATCCCCCCCCTGCAGTAGAAACGCGGTGTAGTAACTCAGGTCCATTTGGGTCAGGATTCCGTAGTGCGCGTTGCGGATGTTCGCACCGCAACCGGCATCCTACGTAGGCCCATTCACAAATTATGCCCACTTCCAGTGGCCTTAGATTAATTACACTAACGTTCAAACGACATGTATTATTGACTTGAACTTTTATCGCATTCTCGTGCTACATGCCCGGAACTTACCCCGGGCGATCGCATTCTTGTCATTTGTTATTCTTATTATATTATTATTATGTCTTTGTATTATCGTATTATTATGCATTATTGAATTTGGGTGTCATTATTCTAGTATTATGCATGTCAATTATTATGTTTTTTTATTATTGTATTGTTATGTATCCTTATCATATTATTATGTGTTATTGAATTTTTGGGGTCATTATTCTACTATTATGTAATGTCAATTATTATGCACTGTCAATTATTATGTCTGTCTTATTCTCATATTATTATGTATTACTATGTCTTGATGCAATCAAGACATATGTATCACTTATGATGCACTATTCATATAATAACTTAAACTACAAAATCGCCCGATTTTGTGCGGGCAGTATGTTAAACTTTGGACCTTTTTAATATCTGCAATATAACGGTGTGTGCGTGCAGTGACGTCATCCCCACGCTAAAGTGCTGCCAGCGTGTCCTGCACGCTCACAGCAGCCTAGTATAGTCAACTGTTAAACTCCGAACGGGCAACAGGCCTTCATTCGCCGCGGCTAGGTAATTATTTCAATTCGGAATATTCCACTTCAAATTATTATTATGCTCTTCAGTGCTTAATTCATTAATACTTAGGCAATTTCAGCTTCAATTTATTATTATGACTTTCAATATTTAATTTAATTCTACTTCTCAGGCAATGTATGCCGCGCTACACTGCACTGCCATGCAATCATTTTCATACAAACTTTAATAAACAGTTAATTCAAAGAAAAAATACAGCCCACTACTTTATTTCACATCATACCAGCCAACTCATCACCTAACGTTGTAAGACCAACTCAAGATTATTTCGAGAGCGTCGAAGACGTAACAAAGAAGAAGAAGAAGAAGAAAGTTTAATTGTCTATATATTCCAAGCTGACAATTGACATCTTGTACCCTCCAGTTTTTGAATTCACTTTTATCCTTTATAAATATTGTAGAATCAGCATGTTAAAAAAAAACGTTGGTGACATGACCGCCCTGTTATGACATTAGGTTGAGTAAACGAAAATGTTCTGTTATAAAACGGATTTAAACAGAGTTCGTAATAAAACAAGTGCAAGGCACAAATGAACTGTGGTTTTTGGCGTACTAGAAAACTTGCAAAGTCTAATAAAAATGTATCTCTTTGTTTCAAACCTGTGTTCCATTGTTAGAGGATCTACTGTAGCTAGACGTTTTTATGAAAGGCAAACAAAAAACAAAATGAGTAGATTCTCTTACAAGCTATTGGATATTAATTTTTTTGAATGTTGTTAAAGATGTTTACTTAATTCCCGTATACGTTAGGAATAGGAACTCGCATTACCAATTAACATACTATAACGCAACACTCTTATAAGGCAGGGGACCAAACGACTGTAGGCATTCAATACGGTAGCAAATGTGTTTGTTAAGTGCACAGCAGTATCGCCTCGGCCCGCGGGGCATCAATTATTGAACGCGTCACAAGCAGCCGTTCGTTCCAATTGTTTACAGCTGAATAATATTGTTAAACACGACTAACATGTTAACATAGATTTAATCCATCCGAAACGTGTAAATAACTACATCAGCTACCTGACAATACAGTATTATAGTTTAAAGAGTCCAAAAACACAGGATACTCCTAAGTGTATTGGATAGTTCAGGAAACGCCATTAATGTCCTGGACTCGATAAACGAAATTCCCTGACATTTAACCCTTCTCTCTCCTCAGTAGTGAAAAGGGGAAACGTTTTCCTATACAAATAGTACAAACAAGCGGATAACGAATACAGGGACCGAGTATATGGGATAAGGGATTCCCTTTTAGCACTTGTCAACGGCCTCCAAGGAGGGTGGACGAATGGCTAAAAGGGTACGGAACTTTGTATGAGAAACCATCCCTCAAGGCAAATGAACTGTGAAATCAACGACGCAGGGTAGGGAAGGTAACGAGGCCACAGCTCCATTAAAGATCCTATAGAATATCCTTTATTTTAAGAATGTCAAAAATAGTGGACCAGTCTCTAGTTAGATATACCGGAGTAATGGTCCACCAGTTGGATCTTCAGATGAGACAACTCGACAATATATATGCAAACAAAGATTATGAGAACGTAGAACAGTAACGTAGAATGTAAGGCCTACGAAGAATGGGAAACTAGAAAATCTTATGCTGGAAATGGAAAGATTGGGCTGTTGATATTTTAGGAATTTGCAAGGCTAAACAGAAGGGATTTTGGAGCGGTGATTTTAGCATTCTGTTCTAAGTAAACGAAGAGGAAAATGGACGAGTCGACGTTGCATTCAAAAGAATTTAGGTCGCAGTGCAATTACAATTTGTGGTTGCAGTGAAAGAAGTGTAATGCTGACAACTGAAACAACGCCAATAGATGTGGTGTTAGTTCAGGTTTATATGGTAAGTACTGATTAACAAGGCAAACGGCTAGGGGGTATATACGAGAAGACTGACAAATACCTAATGAAAGTTGAAGACGGGGCTGATCTTTTTATTCTGGGTGGAGATGCAGTGGTTGGAGAGGGAGAAAAAGGAGATACTGTAGCGGTTATCGTCGATAGAAAGAGTGCCTGATGATGAGGTGAAAGAAGAGTGCTGATTGGAACCACTGTAGAAAGCTGAAGTAGGTTGGCCACCCGCTACGTTAATCAAACTCGTCCACCACAGTAATCGAGGGAATTAAAATGGACATAGTGGGAGGTCAAAGTACATAGATGAGATAAAAAGGGGAAGAAGGTATGTGCTGATTAAGAGATTGTCTACTGAAGGAAAGAAATTGTAAGCCCAGTTGCTACCGCTGGGTTGATGAGGAGGAGGAGGAGGAGGAGAAGAAGAAGAAGAAGGAATGCAGGTTACGAATACAGGTTAAAAACTTATATACTTATAGCGGATTAACATGGCGAATGATGAGCGTACAGCATAGTGCTCCAAACACGTTAAATACAGAAGCTGTAGGCTACTAATAATGTTTTTATATTTTAACAGCGGGGCAGCGTACGTGCAGCTTGTCACACAATATTCCACGATACTTTACTATGTGTGTAAACAATGAAATAGTTAACATTAATGATCGGCTAATCGTGCTAACAAATGTAAATTGAAAAGCACAAAGCAGAAACTGTACAAAGTGTATTAGTTAAACATAGATCAGCTGAGTTCTTCGCCGTGATATCAGCGACACGTAATAACAAGAACACAGAGAATTCACACAGTGAACATAGAGAACTATTCGTTGTAATATATTAGTGTATCGTTAATTTAAGTATTAATGAGTTAACAAGCTTTGTAGAATTGCAAAGGTGTTTATAATTATAACTTAGAGATAACATTCCTAAATCAGTAGTGACCGTCGATTAATAAATATTTAGCGATGAGCGGTCAATTAGCATAGACACAATTTTTAAACTTGTTTCGAGAATATTTATTCCATCATCAGAACAATTGTTGTTGAATTGTTATGACTCAAACACACAATTGAACGTTTTTCATCTCTAAACATAACTTGAATTACACTTTTGACTTTAAAACCGGGCTTATATAACAGAACTGTAGGTAGGCACATATTAAAAACATAATTTTGTAGTAAAATAGATAAAATGAGTACAGAATTGATGAAAACAAAATAAGTAGAAAAGGAATAATATAAAACAATAAATATAACTTTAATTTAAGCCGATAAAATTACAATATATTGTTGTTTTAATTAAAGCATTAGGCAATATGACTCTAATTCATAAACGATAATGATAAAATTTAATATGTAAATTTCTTACAATATATTTCAAACAAACATTACATAAACAAACAAAAATTATAATGAACACCGGTGATCAGATTTTAAACACTGACTGTAGAAAAACTAATAATATACACTGAATTAAATTTGTATAGTTTCTGAAATTTTTCAAATTTCACCCTAAGTGGTGTTTTTATATTTTAATAACTGAGAATAACTCATTACTTTGTAACAATTGGAAAGAAATGGTGAGATAACGTTTGATGATGACAGTAAAACGGGTCAGGCCGTCAACGTAACTGCCATTAGTAACAAAGAAAATTACAATTACAAAAAAATTAAAAAGTACCAAAAGAAAACAAGAAAGACAAGAACTAATAGAAGAAATATCGACAGATTAAGACTAATAAGGGAAAGGAGGTGAACAAGAACGGAAAGAAGTAGAAGAAGAACAAAAGTAAGAAACTGAAAACAACAAGAAGAAAAAAATAACAATATATTAACATGAGTATAACAATAAAAAACAATATTTCAATCATAAATAAGATTAAGATTATATAATGAAAATAAGATGTAAAGTAAGTCAAAGAAACTTAACTGAAGCAAAAAATTAATAATAATAATAATAATAATAATAATAATAATAATAATAATAATAATAATAAGAAGAAGAAGAAGAAGAAGAAGACGAAGAAGAAGGTAGTAGTAAAAATTTTGCAAGAAACCGATGGAGCAATGTAAAAACCACTTCAACATAAACAACAGTTTTAAACTCAAGAAGAAGAAAACGGTGTTTTTCTGTGTGGAAGGAGACCGTTCCGCTATCGATTAGCCTGAAAGCTATTAGTATCGATTCGAGTTGTATTATTTAAGGTACAGTTACGCGGTAATCGCCGAGGCGACAAAGCAGCACTGTAAATATTTAGTGAGACGCGCACAAACAAAGGGACGACGCTATTACCGTAACCGTGCACTTACGGCAAATGATTTCTTAAACAATAATTTATTCTCATTTATATGTATATTATATAGGTGTTAAGAATAGATAAGAAAGGACAAGACACTGTCAACGTAATACATAGTGATTGCTTTAATTCGTTGATTAATAACATGCGTTTGTGCAGAAAGTACAATGTTATATGCGGATGTGAGAAATGATTACAGTAAGGTAACTAACTGTTCCCAATGTAAAAACCTCAATTACAAAAACAATGTGGTCCACAAAAATGGTTTTGAAAAAGCTTTCCTAATTTCATTGTTAATTTACTAAGTACTTACTTATCAGTTAACAAATTTTTCTCCGCGGAAACGATCGTTTTTCAAAGATTATTCCCCTTTTCACGTTCCATTAACGTTTTTTGTCTTCAGTAATTATAGTTTCTAAGTAGAACTGTTTAACTTGTTAGATTGCTTCAATTTCTTTATCGTTTCCACTTACGATTGACACCAAAGACTTCAGAACCACTCTCTTTGCTCTTCCTGTGACCATACCTCCGGCTGCTATCCTCAAATCACACCTATTGCTGAAAGTCTTTTCAAAATCTAGTTTCATATTACGAATGTTTGTTTCAGAGCCTAACGTCGCTTTCTAAACTTGGTAACAATATTCTGTACTTGATATTGTTTTGTTTTCACCAACTGTTCGTTCAACCAATTTCGCCGTCAAATGGCTTAATTTACACAATTCATACGATCATATAACAGCTATCTTGAGATGTATTTTACACCATAGTTGTCTCGAGCGCATGGCAACAATAGCGAAATGTAGTCTAGGAAAGGCGCAAGCTTATCGTTGTAAGTTTAGGGTTTTAAGTAAACTAACTAGGAAAAGGAGTAACCGTTACATTGAGCTACGAGAGAAGTAATGCTTCAAAAAAATAATCACAGTAGAGACGCGCCCGCTGTCCCCCCCCCCCACACACACATGATAAAATTAATATAAATAAAAATCTGATCTCTTAAAAGTCTAAATAATTCCAAAAAATACCGTTGCTCTTTAAATAGTCGTTATTAAAAAACTACCGTTCCTTTTAATTTTTAATAAACCTTTGTTTGCTGTTTCCAATAAGATTTAAGGCATACGATAATTATAAATAACTCTATTTTTACTTCTGAATCGTTTTGTAAATATCAAACAAACTAACGTTGAACGATATCTTTAACGTGAAAGTTAAAGTCACATTTAGAGAACGATAGAGAACATTACTGTTTCAACAAAAATAACTTTTCCACCCCCAGGGCGTGTAACTTGAAGAGTCGGTGTGTCTGTGTGTGTGTGTGTGTCTAATGTACTATCAGTGAATCAGTTACCCTTGTACTAACATCCCTTCGTTGTTACCGAGGCAAAATAGCCTTTTAAAACATATTAACAAAGGAAAACATACTGTAAAGGCACCATTATTTTAATGTTGTTTATACAAATTCCATTACTTTATTAATATTTCTTTCACAGAATCATATTCTGAAATAGAGAAGCAGTAAATTTTAGAAAACCTACTATCCACCAATTTCAGATGCCATCTACATCGCTCAAACGAATCGATTAAAAAAAAACGCCTGATTGAACACAATCATCATCATCATCTTCTTCTTCTTCTTCTTCTTCTTCTTCTTCTTCTTCTTCTTCTTCTTCTTCTTCTTCTTGTCCACCTCAAGGATTAGGTTATATAAACCTGTTCCGGCACCCATCTCATTCTCGGACAAGCCACGTCTCTTCTACCAATGGATTTCATCAATCGATCCTCTGTCATCCTTTTTCAGATCGTCCTACCATTGTCTTTTGTAAGCTGAAATAATTCCATTTATGTCCCTACTTCGAGTTCTGATCTGATACCTCATTCCTTATTCCATTTTGCAATATATAGTTTAAAGGACTTTGAAGAAACTGCATTTTAGCACTCTGAATCTTGCCGCATTCCTTTTTTCATGACCTACGCCTCACTCGCATATGTTAATGTGGGTATTGCAATCGTCTTATAAAATTTAATCTTTGTGCTGTGACTTGTTTTACATCATATTCAGATTCATAGCTTACAGCACATCCGAGATATTTAAAACGGCTCACTTGTTCTAAAGTGCTGTTGTTTATAACTATCTTAGTCCTGACTGGATTGAACACGATAAATCTATAATTAATAAAGAACGTAATACAGGCTCTGCTGAATATTGCACAATGGAAAATCACACTTTAAACATAGACGATGTAGAATTATTACACAGGAGCAGTAAAGTAAAATTATAATTTTGTTAGCGACAATAGAAATTTAAAAAGCTGAAAAAAGGAAAACATTACCAATGAACGTGTAAATTTTCCAATGTATCTATTAATTCAAACAATAATATAAATTTGTTTTTTTTTTATATATTTTTTATACAGAAGTTAGTGTTAACATTAATTCAGTCAATGGCTTGAATCTGATTTCTTTATATTAGATTAATATTATACATGTTTTTCCATACTGTACAGTATACCAGGAATTACATGTCGTTATACTTATAACTTGGTTACTGTAAGATAGCTTGGACCCAACACAGAAGCTTACTTTATGTTGTTTGTAATCACCTAATAATTGTACTATACAGCTAAAATAATTAGAAATAAAACGTTTTTCTGATTGCGCAAAGTGAAAATGTGTCATTGCGCATACGTAGCGTTGTCGTGTTGTTAACGCAGCAGTCATTTTGAGTTGATAACAATTGAATGGTTGGTATGTGCACACTTCACTGGTTACCGCTACGATCTGCGCGGACCACTTCATATCCTACTATTTCATGTACAAATGTCTTAATATGTTTACATTAGTTTAAATGAGATTTATAATTTGACATATAAGCTGGCTTGAAACAAAAGCCTACTTTAAATAATTTTTAATTGTCCAGTAACGGTACTTTGTTATGTTCCAAACAGTACAATACGAACACTTACCTTTATTCGTTAACTGTTTATCTGTGTTTTTATAATTGTCCCCTTTGTCATAAACTACCACCACACCTACCCCGATAACAAACACTTCAATCCCTCACATCAAATCTGACCTCTAAAGCTGTCAGGAAACAATTGTCAGGAAAATGAAAAGCATCTGTAGGACTACTTCAAGTGTTCACTTATTAAATTAAAACAAATTATTAAATTTAAATACTAGTTAATGCTACGCAATGTACTAATAAGTTCGGTGTTTGTTAGTTTTGATTGTATTAGTTAAACAATTTTAATACTTTCTGAACTATTGGAGGTTTCAAAAGTAACATGTAAATAACTGTCTTCTCCCTAACCCGAACTTTTCCTGCTCTGTTAGTTTCAGAATTCGTTTGTCAGTTTTTCTGGAGGTAACATATTTTGCCAAAACCCCGAGACAAACGTCAGTACGCTAGGTAAATTTTTCATAATTTAGGCCGGCTACGTGCACTGGATCCGTACGCACTAAAGAATCAGTATGTGGATGTATCATAGAAAAGGAAAATTACTTTTTAACATTTATATTAACTTTGAAAAGAAAATAGCTTTAAAAATATTTTCATACTGTATGGATTTAAAAGAAGTACTGGAAATAAGACAGCTAGGCTGCATTACCTATGTAAGTGTGACACAATAAAGGGAACTCTGGGCAGGTGTCGTAGGAGGGCACACGAAAGTCAAAAGCCGTACCAAAGTTATTATAAAGTTATAAAATTTTGGGGTGATAAGCAGAATTTATAACCAGTATTTAATCAGCAGAAATAAATTACTTAGATCTCTTAAGAATTTTGCTAAACGTAATCAACTTAGAAATGATGCTGGGAAGGAGTCGATATTTTCTCCTTAAAGTTGAATGAGTTTAAGTATATATCGTAAACGTTTGTATGATCGTGTGTTAAGTAGGAGAAGACAGATTACTAAATCCAGCTTATCCGTACAGTAGAGCGTCGATAATCCGGACGTCAAAAATCCGGACCTTGTTCACAGAAAAATTCGATTCGTCGGCAGCGGTATCAAAATCGAGATTCCAATAGATTGGGAACGTTTTGCACAAGTATGTTGAAATTACTGAATGTCTTTGAGCCTAGCCTCTTTGCTGTGTTATAGTAGACGAATGGAATGAGTGAGTGGCGGGGATGACAACAACACATCGCGCCTAACAACAGTACTGTTCAGTTTGTTTGGGTGAATGGAATTGTCGTGTGCTGTGCTTGTTCATAGTTTATTTGTGCTTGTGATTTCTTATTTGAGTTACCAAATCAAAATGGCATCTGTTGGATCTCGTAAGAGAAAACATATTTTCTTAAGAAAACGATGCATGCAAGTAGTTATAATGTGATAAAAACGACCTTGGATATCAAATTTTAAATGATGAAGAAATAACTAATACTGTAGCTGAGGTCGAGCCTCCAGACGATAACGAAAACGACGAAAGTGAAGACATCGCTGATGAGGCGTCAGGCGGACATTCACACAACGATGCATTCAACGCATTTGAAACCTGCAATACCTTGGCTGGAAAAGCAGTCCGAATGCTCTACTACCCAACGTTTGTTACTAAAGAGACTCAGAGGCCTGGCCTCCAATAAACGAACCTCAAGCCTTGTTAAAAAAAAAAAAATGGGTGACTTTCTTTGTAGTTCTGATCTGCGTAATTAAATTTCTTCAGAATTTGAGATTAAACATTTTTTATACAATATTTATGTAAGTGTTTAGAATAAATATAGCGAAAATGATGTTTCTAACCTAACGCTGAGTTTTCGTAAGTATTCCGTCTATCCTTATACTTTATAGTCCAGTCGCCAGAGATTTTGACTTGAGAAAAAATTGGGGCAAAGCAATATTTGGTGCACGTGTTAAATAAACGTTAATAATTAATATAAAAAAATCTTTGCATGTTTACCTTTCTAGGGTTTTCTGAAAATGGTCTGGAAAAATCGTAAAGACAGATTTTCTTAAAGCACTCCGTAAATATGTACAGTTGGAAGAAATAAAAAGGTGTATATTGAAGAGCAAACAATTTCCTTCAGAAAGTCTCCTTACATATTTTTACGTTAATGGAACTGTTTTCCTGAAAATTGGTAATGATGAGCGCTGCGTTTTAAAAAGAGCGTTTGCCCCCGATCCTGCGTAATTCGCTAAATTAGCCAGGCGCGTCTATTCAAAAATATCATAACTTTCTTTAATCTAAGCGTAGCCAGTTAAATAAAGGCTAGTTTTGAAGGGGAACAGTATAGCTTTCAAAATTTGTTGATTTTTACATAAATATTTTATTTGAACATAAAGAATATAGTGTATAAATATTTACTGTAGATACAAAAAGAAGTGAAACCACAAAATTACAAGTACTATACAATAAAATTTAAAAAAAATAGTAGTTCTTTACTAATTTACCTTTAAAAGAGATAAACTTTTTATTTCATAATAATGAAAACTACTTTTGAAGTTGTTATTTAAAAAAAAAAACCTTTTCAAAAGTGAGTATTTCGACGTATTTTAAATTTACTCTAAAATTCAGAGTTTATCTGCCTTTATTAATCTTAAAAATAGAGATATCGAAATACAAAAAATTGTATTTGAAAGCTGCAAGTGTTCTGCATCAAAAACTACACTCATGAAAATTATAATCATTTTCAAAATTAAAAAAATAAATAAAAATTGTATATACTAAAAAAAGGTGCCTTCTTTGCGTTACATACATGTATCTTTTAAGTGGGTTTATTTGAGTACTTGAAATTAACGTTATAGCTACTACAATGCTAAGTCTATCTATTCATGTTATTTCTCTTACCTGATTATACCTATACTCTAAAAACAAGACCCTAGGAAACAGGTAAAATTTTTAAACGGCGCGGCGTTCTATTCCCCTCGAGTGTGCAACTGTAAATGTAGCTGCGCGCGCAACATCCATTGTTGTGGTATGCCATACAAACATCTGCTATACAAGAACGGAGCAGTAACGCAGTTGATATTTCTTCAAAGGTTATAATCAAAACATTACAAATATTTTTGTTTTTATCATATAAAACAGGTAACAAAAATTGCAGTTTAAAGTTTATATTTACACTTTTTATACATGCTAATATTTATTTATTTGTGAACACGTGTAGTGGAGTCAAAATAAAAATCAAATGTGAATTGTTATGGGAGTCATTTTTTGTATGCTAAATTGGTTAATGGGATCAAGTTGAGCTAATAGTTAAGTTTTGTGTAAAATCAACCCGTTTATTTTCTTATTAACAATTTAAGTTGCAAAATAGCGTTTTTATAAATATCTTTGGACCTAACAAGCCGATTTTAATGTGAATTTTTTTCAGTATTCTATAATAAATGAATAACATTTTTAGCCTTAATACGGAAGTCGATATTATTATTATTGTTAATGTGCTATCAATAAATAAAGTGGCGATGGCGTTTATAAACAAATTGATGTTGTTTTAACACAAGTTATTGAAAGTTGATAAAACTTGAGGGAAAGGTAACCTTTGTGGAGTACTATAAACCCCACAAATTTCATATTGAAATGTTGAATATAACCTCAAAAAAATCGCAATTCACAAAAAAATTTTGAGTGCTCATAAAGTATGGCAAGATTGTGGCACAAAGGTGTACGACGGCTTAAATTAAAGCTTATTAAAAATACTTTCGGATGGTTAATTAACAAAATTTTTTGGCCTTTCTGACACCATTTTTTGACCATTTAAAAAAATTAAACGTAAAGAACGCATTTTTTCTAAAAAAAAAAATTATTTGTACTGATCATTTTTTACATACATTAAAAGTTTATAAAAGTCACATATTTATAAAAACAAATTTGGTAAAAACTGTGGATTTAAAATTTAAAATAAAAAAAATTTCAAAAGAGATATTTTGACTTCACTAGTGGTGAAGTTTTAAAGAATACTTTTACTGAACATTAGTGCTACATAAGGTTTTTTGATTTTTAGGTATTAAATATGGACCAGTGTGATACTGAAATATATGTTTTATTTGTAATGCTGATCTTTGTATTGAAGATACAGAAAAAGTGACTCGAGGACTACCGAATTTAATAAGAGTTAGCTCTGAGAGAAACGATGGAAAATATGAAATGTTAAAAAAAGTTGATTCAATTTTAGTACACAGGAAATGTCGAGAAAAATATACGTTAAAAAGGAATGATGTTTTGTGTTATAAGGATTTAGGCACTTTGTCGAAAAAAAGTAAATATAGCCCAGTCAAGAGTAAAGTCAGAAAGAGTAAAGAATTGTTTAATTTCAAAAAACTTTGTATAATTTGTGGATTAGATGCCGATAAAAGTAATACGAGATTAAGTATTAATCAACGCAAAAATATTTCCATAATTCAAAGTCCTACTTTTAAAGAAAAATTATCAGAAATGATTGCAGAACATAATGACGAATTAGGAAAAGCAATTCTACGACGAATTTCTTGTGATGATTTGGTAGCTGTACAAGCGAGATATCACCGCAGTTGTCACAAAAAAGTTTTAAGCAGTTACACTCGTGACACAAGTGATGCTAAAGGTCAACCCAAAGATGTAAAAATCTCACGTCAAATGGAATTGATTTTTGATTATTTAAGTGACAGTGATGATACCCAGTTTACGCTCACAGAATTAATTGCATTATTAGGTAAATATATTGCTTAATTATAAATTATAATTATACTATTTTTTAAATTATATTTTCATGTTTATTTTATTTAATATCTAATTTTCTTAAACAGGACATGATGCTTGTCATCCAAATACCATTATTGCTAAATTAAAAGAAAATTATGGCGATTGTATAAGAATTATATCCAGAAAAGGTGGCTCAACCCTCATATGTCTTGTAGATCGTGAATACAATGTCATGCGTCAAGCATGGATAGCCTCAAAAAAAGATGAAAATGAAGAAAAAAGAAAAATCTTAAAATCTGCAGCAGCAATTATTCGAAACGATGTTAATCTGAAGAAAAGTAATACAGAATTTTATCCTCCAAGTGATAATATATTCCAAAATATTAATGAGAATATCCCAGAATCCCTTCAGTTTCTGATAGAAGAAATAATTTTAAAAAATAAAAAAGGTGATATTAGTTCATATGAAACAAAATGCACAGCAATTACTCATTCAATTATGAGCTGCATAAGACCTAGAACCTTTCTATCACCATTGCAAGTTGGTCTGTCTGTAATGTTGCATAGGAAATTTGCTTCAAAACGAATTATAGATATATTGTCGCATCTGGGAGTGTGTTCATCATACAAAGAAGCAGCACTTTATGAGAATAGTGTATTGCTTAGTCCACGTTCTCCATTTAGATCTGGCTGTTTTGCACAATTGGCATTTGGCAATTCAGATATTAATATCAATACTATAGACGGGAAAAATACTTTTCATAGTATGGGAGGTATTATGATTGTAAGTCCAAGAGATTGTTATTATAACAAAGTTCCCTTAAAACGATTGACTGTTAAGCCTACTGCAAAAGAAATCAGCAAAATTGACAAAATACCATTCCAAATTTTTGAAAATATTAATACACATGCACTCCAAAACATTGTTTTTGAAAAAGTAGATAATCCGAGTTTTAATAATATAGATTTTTCTAATGCTGACTTGCTTTGGATTTATGGAGTGACCAAACCAGGCATTACTGGCTGGAATGCCTTTATGTCCAAGCTTTTGGAAAATATGACTTATACATTATCTAGAATTGTTTGCTTGCCTTTTGTACACTCTCCTCCAACTGACAAAAATACAATATACACCGTTTTAAAATACGCTGTAAAACTAGTGAAAAACTTAAAATCTATTTAATTGTTTTGTTACTTTCGATCAACCTTTGTATCAGAAAGCGTTTGAAATGGTCCAATCCTCACCTGATGATGATATACATAATGTAATTGTTCGACTTGGAGGATTTCATCTGCTTATGTCTTTTCTTGGTTCAATCGGTTATGTGATGGCAGGAAGCGGTTTAAAAGAAGCATTAAGCTGTTGCTATGCGCCAGGAACTGTAGATAAGATGTTAGATGGCCATACTTATGCTAGAGCAGTACGAGGCCACACATTAATTTGGATAGTTTTGTGTAAAAAGATTATTGAGGAAATGAATCTTTCAGAAGTTGAATATTCAAATATGAAATCTTTACTACAAGAATTTTTAGATGACAATCTTACTTACAAAGAAGTACAAGATCATAATTTTTTAAACATCTTAAATGGTAAATTTCTAGAAAAAATGATTGAAATTGAGGAACGCGGTAAAACTGCAAAATTATGGATACAATACATACGAATGATCTCTATTGCAAAAGCATTTGCGCGCTCTGAAAAAATGGGTTTACTAAAAATTCAATTACAAGTTATTCAGCAAATGTTGCCATATTTTTATGCAACTGGACATTTTAATTATACGAAATCAGCCTTATTATATGTACAATATATGAATCAATTTATAAAAGAATCTGAAAAACTTTTCACCTCAATGCAAAACCAAGATGTAATTCCAGAAACTACCGCTTTAAAAATTAAAGAACTTCAAAATTTTATAAATAACGGATTTTGTACTGTAAGACGAACTGAGAAATTCTGGTCAGGAACTCATACTGATATGACAATCGAACAGGACTTAATGAGAGTCATGAAAGTTGATGGTGGTATGATTGGACGGGGAGTAACTACCAGTACTGCAAATAAATGGATTTTAGCGATGCCATATACACATGATATCTGCGAAGAAGTAGAAAAATTTTGTGGTATAACATTTTCTACTTCCGATCAGCATGTAGATGCTAGAGATTCTCGAATAAAACGAGATACTGAAGATATTCTCAAAATAAACTCCTGGTTTGATTGTCACGAGCCATTTCCTTATCAAGATTCAATAATGTCTATATCTACTGGAGTTACTGGCGGTAATAATATTAACTGTCATAATGCTTTTGAGGTTGGAAAAGCAGGGTTAGAAGAAATTGCTGGTACAAACTTCCATAAAGTTTCGTTTAAACGAAAAAATAGAGTACTGTCATTAAAAAGTGTTAATAGTAGTCTGAAAATTCAAGAGGAAATTGTCCCTATAGATCTAATGTTTATATTTCAACGCATTTGTGTAGCAAGAAAAAGTGACGACGAATTAAAAGATTACATGCGTTATGAACTTGCCCCGTACCCAACATCTATGTTTTACGAAGGTGTATTTCGGAAAACAGATAAGTCTAAACTATATGATATGTTTGAAGTAGACCGCACTGAGATTAACCTTGAAGATTGCATTTACGTCATTGATGGTGGTATGTTACTGCATAGAGTAGTATGGTCAAAAAATGACAAGTTCAAATGTATTTTTCAAAGATACGTAAATTATGTCAAGAGACACTTTGGATCAAAAGTTACTGTAGTTTTTGATGGCTATACAAACAATTCTAACAGCATCAAAGCTATGGAGCGTTATCGCCGTACCAATCAAAATTCCTCTCCAGATATTTTATTCCATGAAGATATGTGTCACAGTGACCCAAGAACAATTTCTTTCGAGTAAAAATAATAAAACTCTATTTATTGAAATTTCTAACGAGATATTTGGAAGAAGAAAACATAAACGTTAAACAAGCTGACGATGATGCAGACTTATTAATTGTGAAAACAGCCTTAGAATTATATGATAAACCTCCAGTTATTGTTGCAGAGGACGTAGATATTTTGGTGCTCATTACTGCGCTTACACCTAGTAATAACAAAATTTATCTCTTAAAACCCACGAGAGGAACCATGAGTGCTAGTCTATTTTCTTCTGATAACAGCTTTAGAAAGCATAAATTTTGCAAAGAGAATATACTATTTTTGCATGCTCTAACCGGCTGTGACACAACATCATGCTTTTATGGTAAAGGTAAAAAATCGGTTTTTAATTCGATTGAAAAAAAATCAATAAACTCAGATTTAAAAGAAGCGATCGAAGCATTTAAACTGGAAAATCAACATCAAACATCTATATATAAAAATGGTCTATTAATTCTCCTGTATATGTATAATGCACCAAAAAAAATTACATGTGTTGATAAATACAGACATACAAGTTTTACTAAAGCGATTTCAAAAAATAAAAAAAGCTTAAAACCTGTAAAGTTAGAAAGTCTGCCACCTACTTCTGATGCTGCCAAGCAGCACTTTTACAGAGTATATTTACAAGTCCAGCAATGGCTCGGCAATGATCTAATACCAAAAGACTGGGGTTGGAATGTTGGAGAAATTTTAACGCCTATAAAAATGACACAGCCAGCTGCCCCAAAATCTTTATTAAAAATGATCTTTTGTAACTGCAAAACTGGCTGCAAAAAAGGATCGTGTACATGCAGAAGCGCTGGTCTTTTATGTTCATCGGTTTGTGGTACATGCTCAACTGAAACTTGCAAAAACTTTCCGATTGTTGACGAGATTGATTTTGACGATAATGACTTTGATGATAGTGAGGAAAAAATCCTCGAAGAAGAAGAAGAAGAAGAAGAAGAAGAAGAAGAAGAAGAAGAAGAAGAAGAAGAAGAAGAAGAAGAAGAAGAAGAAGAAATCACTAACTAAATTCTCAACATAAATAATTTTTAAATTCCAAATTTAAAAAATATATATATTCTTTGTATTCGTTTTACCTTTTATTAAAAAGAGAGCTTTTCTTTGAAATATTTTATTTATTACTGGAGGATTTGCCGAGTTTGCTTGGGAGAAAGTGGTGTCATGTTCTTACTTGCTAGGAAATTCACTTTAATTTGTTACCATTTATGCTGTTTTTTTCACATACACCAAGCAGGGGGGGATATTTATAATAATCCAAATTAATATGCACGTCAAATTGTTACTTACATTGAAATTCCCTTTAATTTGATACCCCACGTGCGGTATTTTCATATTTTCCATTTTTGACATCACCCCTCCTCCAATTCCACAAATTTATTGAGCCCCGGAGACCAAAATTTTTAATAGTGCGTATATGCATGTCACATACGGTATTTCATATTTTCGATTTTTGACACCCCTCCATTACAACCCATTTATTGAGCCCCAGGGCCCAAACATTTTCAATAGTTCGTATATGCATGTAAAATTGTTACTTGCATTGAAATTCCCTTTAATTTGATACTCCACAGTATTTTCATATTTCATATTTTTCATTTTTGACACCCCCCGGGCCCAAAACACCTATCTTATGTTGGTTCTCCCCGTTGCGTAAAAAATTTGTGCCAAGTTTGGTGGAAATCGGTCCAGTGATTTTTCATATTTTCCATTTTTGACCTCCCCCAAAACCACCCATTTATTATGCCCCAGGGCCCAAGAATTTCAATAGTGCTTATATGCATGAAAAAGTGTTACTTGCATTGAAATTCCCTTTAATTTGATACCCTACATGCGGTATTTTCATATTTTCCATTTTTGACATCCCCCAGGGCCCAAAACACCTATCTTATGTTGGTTCTCCCGTTGCATAAAATATTTGTGCTAAGTTTTGTTGAAATCGGTCCAGTGGTTTAGTAGGAGGTGTGGAATATAAATACACACAATGAGTTTTATGTATATTAAGATACACATATTTAATAATATTATTCAACAGAGGAAGATTTGTTAAAATCGACCATTCCGTCTATCGATTTAATACTCCTAACGATGAAATAATAACAAAATCGTTATTTTGATTTTATTACTATTAAAATTTGAACTATTCTAAACAAAAAGAATGAAGACTTTATCATGATCCAATGGTTTATTTAGTAGTAAGGAAAGAAATTCACTGAATGTAAACGTTTTTATCTATTTTACCGCGCGCTGCCCTTAAATAAGGGTTTTTTTTTTAAAAGCCTGACCTTATAAACATGCAAAGATGATTTTAAACCGATATTTAGACCTTTTTCAATAACTATACCAAATATCACTTTGCCTCAATTTTTTAAGAAAGTTTACCGTTATTTTTACTCTGGCGACTGGACTATTAGTAGTGATTCTTGCATATGTTTGAAAATCCGGACAAATCGATAATCCGGACTGGGTTAAACACCAATTACTCCGAATTATCGACGCTCTACTGTATATACCTTTTGGAAGAGGCAGTCTCGGTCGTAATGGGAAGAGGTGGGTTGTGGACCCGGAACAGATCGGAAATTCTTGAATTTCACCACGACGATGAATTTCGACATTTCAAACATCTTAGCGTGCGAGAGTGCGCGCGCGCGTGTGTAAACAATTTAACGAGCAATGCGACGTCTCAGTTTTAATTCGACTGTGTGATATTTGGCGTATGTCTCACGATAACGTTTGAAAGGACCAAACAATTTAACGAGCAATGCGACGTCTCAGTTTTAATTCGACTGTGTGATATTTGGCGTATGTCTCACGATAACGTTTGAAAGAACCAACCAATTTTTGTGGAACTTGGCAGGCGTGTTTATACTTTTATCCTACAGAACCTTTTTGATTTTGAGATTGATTCTCTCAAAACTAAGTCAGGTAAACCAAGGGAAGGCAGGTAAAAATATGAGGATGTCAAAATTGTGATAAACTTGCAAAAGCCCATTTGAGGAATTAATTTAAAGCAGTAGGCTGTCAAACTATAAGGAATTGTAACCCAATCCGAATGTTTTGAATTTTTTTGTTTTTTTTTGTCTTATTGTACGCTCTACTGTTGATTAATTATTAACGAAATAGTAGAAGAATTGGAATTTTTTTAATTTTTCCGTAATTTAAATATTATCTAATAACAAAATTTATATAATAGTAGATGTACTCCGCTCAAAATAATGAGCGAGTTTTGCAGCTCAGAGAGCATATAGTTGCATATTTACATTACGAATGTATAAATAGTGTTACGAAATGCGGTAAAGGTGTTGCACCGTTACAAAACATTCTACGTGTTTCTCGGCTATTCCTGTGGAATCCGGCTGTAATGTGTGTGTGCGTAGATATTGCTGCTGCTTTGAGATGAAGGACAATTACATGACACTTGTCACGCGTCAGCGGAAACTGATCCAGATTTCACCAGCCGCGCTCGCTGTGTGCATGCAAGGCCGCAGTCAATTACGTTCTGGTGTTTTCTAGTACTTCTTGACGCGTAGTACAGAATATTCTGGTATTTCGTCGGGGTATAAATACAAGTACTCAGCGACGCTCAGTTTCAGTTTAAGTTGCGATATATTCCAGTGCGGTTCGAAGTATTGTGGCGAAGTGTTGCGTGTTTTATAATTGTGCGGGACAATTGTAATACAATTGTGTTTTATACTCGTTGACATTATTATTGCGTGTGAACAACTTTTATTTGATTTGTTGTAAGAGACGATCTTGTTGATTACAAACTGTTTAATTGTGATAATTAAAGCTGGTGATTACTGACCTAATTGGTGTCGTGTATTTTGTTTTTCACTGTACCATACGACGATCAGTAGACCGTAATAACAATATGTAGTTACATACTAACATTTATGGAACAAATAATGTCCGATATTATAACATGCTCGTGTTAAGGAGAGAACAAAAGGCAAGCACTTACTGTGAAGGAGTCAGTCAATCACACTGTTGCAGCCTAACTTGCAGCACTGTCAGTCCAACACTGCAACAAAAAATACGGAATGTGTATTACCGACAAGGAAACGTATAGAGGGATGAGAAACATATTGTATTCTGTTTCACTTGGTAGACATATACTTTAAGTATTAGGATACAGATTAAAATGATCATTGACGGGAAAGTAGGTATACAGCACAACGCTGTTGTTACTAAAGTGGTTTACGGGCACTACACAATGATACTCTTCTTACGTCAGGGAACATACGTATCGCCTGTTCCGGTACCAAAGGAAATACATACAATTCAGTAACGCTTCCTAGATCTTATTATTCTTCTTTGGCCAATAGCCTTAGACTGCAAACTTCCTTAGGCAACCTGTCATTTTGCACCCTATTCAGATGAACAACCCATTTCGTCAACGGCCCTATAGGCGGAAGAGGAATATTTCCTTACGGCACTGTAGGCGTAAGAACCTAGGAGGTGGTCTCCGAATGAAACCCACAGCAGGACTCAAAGATAGCACTCCTACCACTGGTATTACATTAATGGACCCTGGTAAGGTATAAGGTCTTTAGAGGTTATGATTATGCTCATTTGAACCTGTTATGGGACCGATTTTGCTCTTGACTGTCCTACATGTCTCTTCCCCACCGGTCTATATTCAATTGCTAGCACTGGAAACCTGTCACCCGCCATGCTTCCCAAATACTCACACCACCTTCTTTTCTGCCTCCTTAGCTATCCCAACAATGGGTCGACCACCAGTTCGTCCTTATGTCCACATTCTTCTTTCTATCGAGAATGGAAGAGCCCAGAGTACTCCTCATAAAGTTTATCTTCGCTGCCTGAATCTTTGCTTTGTCTCTTTCTCTCATAACTTTGGGTTCGTCTCCATACATCAGAACTGGTACCGCTACCGTGTTAAAAACTTTATCCTTGTTTCCTTCTTTTTTCCGTATTATTTTTAAGGTATATTTCAAATTATGTAGTTCAAATTATGAAGTATGTATTTCAAATTTTTTTAAGAATGTAAATAAAAGATTTCTTTATTAAAATTCTTTGTAATTGATAGCGTTAGTAATAATAATCATCCTTCCTATGTAGTGGTGGATGTCTATACTAATGGTAAAGAGTTGGTTTCAGAGACAGAAATAGCCAAATTAATTATGTTAGTTTCTTATTTCTGTTGACATTGAAAGGTGCGCAAGTCGAGACGTGTAGCCCCAATTTATGTAATTCTCTCGTGCATTACATGTAGATATTCACTGCCATTGACGTAAAAAGAGAAAACAGCCGTTAAAAAAAATAATTGTTGAGTTGAATAATAAAGTCCGCGTTTTTGTGTCTACACAGACAAACTGCAGTTCGTATGCAAATTGTTTTAACGGAAAACGTATTACTCAAAAAATCATTACAAATCTGGTGTTGAATAAATGACAAATGGATGTTGTCGGCAGTGTTAAATTATCCGAATGCCAGAAATACGGGTTATTGATTGCTTCATGACGGCCAGCTGTGCCACTGCCGTATAAATCTTTCAGTCGTATCCTAACTGGTAGGTCGTGGAGTCGATCATGATTGACAAGATCCTCGTGTTCCTTTGTGCAACTGTCTTGCTGGCAGGTATTTGTCAATGCCGTCTCTTCTGAACAATTATTGTAGGCTTAAAAATTATTACATTTAATAGCTAATAAATTTTTAAAAGCTATTAGAGGCAAAGTGGTAGTGGTGCTACGCTAACAATTCTGGGAGGGGTTGGTAGACCAAACAAATGAATTTATTTAATATTTTTTTCTTAAACTTAAATTGGGTAACAATTATTTAAGATTTATTAGCAGACTAATAACATAATGTAACATTAGTTTGATCTACAGCAAACATGATTAACCATTAGTTTTTTTTGGGAAAGATTGTCGACCATTTACCCTCACTAAGTATAGGAAAGCTTATCCCGAAACAGTTATACTTTTGACTTGACACTAAAAATTACTAGCCATTTCTAGTTTTCCTTCATTTGAAGATCATAGAAACTTTAGTTTAGTTTATTCTATAAATATTTGTTTAGTGGTTTTCTTTATACTTTTTTGTTGTTGTTGTTGTTTAATATTGTTGTTTCCTTTAGTTTCTTATTTGTACGAGGTACTGGATTAAAGGGCTCATGCAAATATTTGTAATAAATTATTGAAGTATACAAGAAAATACTATTGTAAATCAGACTCGTAGAAAATCGTAAAATTATAAATATCTGGTAAATATTTTTAATTTACAAGGTTAAATAAAAAGCACCCAAAAATACTGACTACTACTACTACTACTACTACTACTACTACTACTACTACTACTACTACTACTACTACTGCTGCTACTACTACCGCTACTACTACCGCTACTACTGCTGCTGCTGCTGCTACTACTACTACTACTACTACTACTACTACTACTACTACTACTACTACTACTACTACTACTACTACTACTCCTACTACTACTACTACTACTACTACAGAATACGTGGTTTCGACTCCTACAGATAAGGAGTTGTCTTTAGGCAGAAAAAAACTTTACAAATCTTTGTAAGCCGTATACGCGAAATGTCGCAAACCTTAGGTAGGAAACAAATAAAGGTGTAAACACAAAAGTTATGACAAAACATTAACAATTATATTATACACTATTTGCAGAAGAAACTATATTGAATACTATCTAAATAATTATATTATAATAGAGTAAAAGAAAAATATTGTTGTATTGGAGTGTTAGTGGTCTCAAATATTTCTACTATTAATTTTGTACAAACCACTATGTTGTCTTTGGTATTGACGAGCGCTTTCGGCAGTCAACCCATCTTCAGGTCATTTACCAACAGAGAAATATGAAACTGTTTTTTTCTTATATACCGTTCTACCGGACCTATCTAGCCCCGCCCCCTGACGGAGTAACGTCTTACTTAGCTCCACTCATAGTGGGTTGTCTTACATTACATATTTTGTAGCCGTCACAATTCACTTTAACTCATCTTCTGCTTCATCTTTTAAAAGAGTAGAAGTAGCAGCTTATTAGACAAAAAAAAAAGTAGAAGATGAGTTAACGTGAATTGTAACGGCTTCAAAGTAGGTAATGTAAGACAACCCACTATGGGTGGAGCTAAGTAAGACGTTTACTCCGTCAGGGGGCGGGGGCTAGATAGGTCCGGTAGAACGGTATATAAGAAGTGAACAGTTTTCATATTTCTCTGTTGGTAAATGAACTGAAGATGGCTTGACTGCCGAAAGCGCTCGTCAATACCAAAGTCAACATAGTGGTTTGTACAAAATTACTAGTAGAAAAAGAAAAGAAAATATACAAACATTAAACATGAAAACACATTTACTCGTATCCTAGACTATCAATGCCACCAGTCATTGCGAGGTGACTACTAATTGGTGTTCTGTTGAAGCGAGCTGCAGGTGTGTACTATTCCAGTATACTGTCAAGTCTTGATATTCCATGTTTTGATATCAAATATCATATTGTACTGGTTTTTACGGTTCATTAGGCGTATTAAGTTATTTTTCTACTTTAAGACGACTCTCGACATGTAGGAGTCAAAATGCAGTATTTTGAAGATTTGACAGTGGTAGTAGTCTGTAGATTTTTGTTTTTATTTGTATATAACACGACGGATTGCTAGTTTGCTAGTTTGATTGCTAGTTTTAAGGCAAGTTTGCAAGTGATACGTTTGTAGCATCAACGTTAAAAGTTTATGGGAGGAACAGATAGACTAATTCACTGTGTTATATGCGATAAACGCTTTCGAGTACTTAAGTACTGTTTAACACATCTCCTAGGTTAGTCTCTTGGATTTAAACAAGGTTGTCTAAACTTAACTAAACAAGGCTAATCAAATTTTCTAAGCCAATAACTGAGATTATTTCAGAGTATTAATTTTTTTATTTATCTGAACAGTTATCTTACATATGAGAATAATTATTAATGTTGAACATATTTTTTCTTTTGATTATTATACTTTTAAAGTTTAAGGCTCCAAGTAATTTTACAATATAACTAAGTTTCTTTAAAATTTTCTTCTTGTTCACCGACATAAAATTCTTCGCAGTTCATTAAAAAACTATAGACAACTTAAGTAATCCCACACAATTAGGTAAATGTTCATCCCGATTTTGTTGTTAGATCATTTAATTTTTATATTAGGAGAATATTATTTCTATGTTGATTGGCTTTGTGAGACGTATTCGCCAATTGGTAATTACACAATTTTAGAGGTTTAAAACAATATTCTGTACTTTAAAACTTTTTAAAGGAAACAACATACTTTTGTTTGACTAAATTCTCCTTCCTATTATCTCTTTTTGGCTTTACGATGAAAACAGAAACTCATATTATGCAATATTTTAAATGCGGAACAAATCAGCATTCCGTAATTTCTAAAACATTTTGGAACAACTGTTTTCAATCTGGGAAATGTGGTCACATAACAGAGGCACCCATGTTCTCATGTAAGTGCGAACGGCTTCAGTTAAAACGGGGAGGGTACCTAGTACAGGTTTTGTACCAGTTATCTAACTGAGCGACAGCGCTCATATTGAAGGTGCTACGTCACATATTTTACAAATTCATCTATTGTTAAACACACACACACACACACACACACACACACACACACACACACACACACACACACACACACACACACACACACACACACACACACACACACACACTTCTGCGACTACAATAACTGCGAGTGTTGGTGTGCACACACAGGTGCTACAGTGTTCGATCCTCCAGAGGAGCCGTGCTGTCAGGAGGACGAGTTGGGCGTCAAGACGTGCTACCCAGTGGGAGCCAAGTGGGCGTCCAAAGTGCCCGGCGCCTGTCTCGAGTACACCTGTAACGGCCCCGATGACATCACCTCCATAGGGTGAGTTACAAACGCTGTACAATAAACTGCTGTACAATAATAAACCTAACTTAAGTTACGTAATAGGTGTGCTTTCTTATTGTAATGCGCATAAAACTCATTCAGTGTTTTGTCTTCTTAACAAAAAAAACAGGAGTTATAACAAGTCGTATTAGCAAGTCAATTCCAACTTTGTCGTGCTTACTTGCTGAACTGCTACCTGTCATGCTCCGGATGTGGCCGTTCAGTGTCTTCACCATTGTTGTGGTTTACGACTTGATAATGATGGAGGTACAGAAAGGCCTCGTCCTGAGCATGACAGATTGCAGTTCAGCAAGTAAGCACGACAAGGTTGGGATTAATCTTCTTCCGTCAGTGGTAGTATACGCCGCTTGGCACTCCTCTCAGTATACTTTCGATAATCATTTTCCTATTATGATACTGTACTTAATATTACTTTAATTAAACATTATAAATCAAACACAAAGAGGAAAAAATAAATTCATTTTACAGAACCTTATCAATTGGGTAAGGTCTACTACATGACAAAAAGTTCTACAAAGGATCTAAGGCTTACTACTACTACTATAAGATCAAAAACTATCAAAGGGCGGACCTATTGGGATTGGAAGAGGTAGATGAAGGGCGCTGCCACCTCGATATTCAATAAAAACTCACTATGAAGCGACACTACGAGGTGCTCATAGAACGAATAATGATAGTGAAGGTTGGCACATCCGTTTTCGAATCGTTATTGGTACGTAAGCATCCCCAGATTTGTATTCCGCCTTGACTGAGTTTCAGAAAGAGCAAACTGATTCTGAAACAGTTCTTGCTGAACTACATCCTTATAGAAATGTTAAACTAGGACCTAAGAAGAAGTGATTGGATGTGCAAAAAAGAATCCAAGGTCTCGTGATGGAACTAAAGTCCGTATTGTAGAGTACCTATGACCACTATCTCACAAAATTTTAATTTAGAAGCCGAAAAATGTAACACGCATGTACTTACTTTTTTATATATTCGGGTATATTGATTTTGAAAAATAAATTCGGAATATTGAGTTCGTTTTTTTTTTTAAATTCGGGATATTTACTTACCACTAAATATATATTTGGGGTATTCGATTTCGGAAAATGTCCGAGATCAGGTATCAGTAGTCCAAGATTATCGATATTCTTCATGTCGACTAAGCCTGTGTAGAGTAATATGTATCTGGAAAACAAGCTAATGTTATAACGTGCGGCTGCAGTGTAGTTCTGGTCACATTGTATCATGTAAGGCACCGTTTCTTAACCTATGGGGCGCGACCCACTGATGAGGCCCGAAGGAGCGTTTGATGGGTCGCGAAGTCGGGATAGAAAATTTGTTTACTGGGTCTTAAAAATCTATTATATAGTTACTTTTCTATAACTAAGAACGTACAATTTTATAATCATAAACGAGGCCTTAAAGTGCTCCGACCAAGTACCCTACCAAGTAATTCTGCCGGCCCGCATACTTATGGGTCCGCCAAGTGTAATATGTTCAAGGTGGGTTCTGGACTCCAAAAGGTTGAGAGTCGCTGCTGTAGCGTCCAAGTTGACAGCCTACACTGCCTACTTAGCGACGTTCTGTAAAAGTTTATTTTATTATCTGACTAGTATCACTGAGACAGCGTTATTTGTATGTTTTGCAGATGTCCGACCAACTATCCGGACTGCACCGGTGACAATGTGTGTTACATGATCGGCATGCCGTTTCTGACGTACCCTTACTGCTGCGTCGCTTACGCCTGTTACTCCTCAGCGTCGTTACCCTAAATGGGACATATAAACTGTGTTACCTTGGAAACGTCTGTAAAATTTTAAAATCACCAATGTTGTAAACTTTTAAGGAGTGTTTCATTTTCCTCCTCCTCTCTGCCTTCTCATTCTTCTTCTTCTACTTCTACGCCTTTTATTGTTCTTGTTATTCTTATTTTCCTCCTTCTCCTCCTACTTCTTCTTCTTCTTCTTTTTCTATTTATTTTCCATCCTCCTCTACACATTGAACCTGTGGGTCGTAAGAAAAATATATGAAGCAGAACTAGCAAGGAGGCAAAGTAGCTACATGGCAGGAGTTGATGAGATTGCAAGAAAGAGAGTACGCTGTACAAGAGAATAAACGATGAAGCGTTCTGGAAGGACGACAATAGAGACACAATGACAAGAAAAATGGCTTCAAGATTAGATTATGTAGTACCTGATTAAGAAATTATATTTACATGATAACTTACATGATAACATATACATGATTCAATAGTTTTCCTTAAGTTTTCCCCTAACAATTTTATATTTTTGCCCTTAAAATTTCACTGCGTCCATTCACTAGTGCTTTGCAAACACGTCTTGCCATCTAAATTTTGAACGTCCGAAACTCCTCTTGTCCATTCTGTTATCAGTCTGGAATCCTCTTGATTAATCTGATAACAGTGCGACTAATACAATTATTAATATTCCAGTATATTATTATTCCAGCACATTTTCCTGTTTGCTACAAAACTGGTTAAAGTATCAATTTTCAGTTCGTCCCTGATGGTAAGGGTAACATTCTTCACATTAATAGCGATGTCTTTGCTATTATCGTTAAAATCCACATGTCCGCCTTATATTGTTGATTTGGAAATCACAAAGAGTTTTCGCCGCGTGCTAGACATATTCGTGCTATTCGGCCGTGGTCAATGGTTCACTGAAATTCCGCTAAACGGTTAGGCAGCTACTGCAGATTCAATCCATCTACCTGGATGTAGATTCTGAACACAGTTTCCTGACTTCACGGCCCAGCGACTAGATCATCAATCTGAATTCTAGATTAGCATGATAGATTATCAAACTAGATTTTTTATCTAGATTATTACTTGATGATCTTGCCGTTTGGACATGATCACCGTCTACAGGTACTGACGATACCTGCCACGGGAACCACCGATAACTTTAGGCGAATTGGATGCAACAATTAACTAGCCGGTAGCTTTACGGTTAGAAGGTACTAGTCTAATACCTGCTTTACACTTATATTTTTGTTTTGTTTTGTTAAAATGATTATTATTCCACATAATTTTATTAAAGCCTACCAATAATATCTTACTTGATTTAAAGTATAGAGCCTGTGTGATTGACCTAGGACTATAGAAACTGAAGGGCCACCTACAATTTGGAGGTTTCAAGAGAAACGTCAGACCAAAATAGGAACTCACCGTCGAGGGAAAGTAGCTGCCAGCCTATTTCAAACATGTAAAAACCTACATTACTCAGATATCCATCCCCGATTATATTTGTTAATATCAAGCATAATAGAGTTTCTAAGGCTTTCACAACCGGCGTCCATAACAGTTGGAAACGGCTGTTAGGCCGTGGTGTAAAGTCTATGCTGGCACTGTGCCAGTTGTTACCGACACTGATGATAGTGAGGCTCAAACGTCTGTCAGCATAGTGTCTAGACCACGGCCTAACAGCCCAGCCAATAATGTTTCCAACCAAACATAATATTACATATTTCGACATTAACCCGGCGTAACAGGGGCCAGATTCATCGTCTCCGCTCCGCTTGGGCCTATGGTGTGGTGGTGAGGGAGGCGCAACTTGTATAGTCGCTGGCTAAGCTGTGTGATGGAGCGAATGGCTCAATGGCTCTATGTACAGGAAGTTCTAGTAATGTTATCTTTGTGTAGAGCATATGAGTGGTTAGAATATGGAGCACTGTCTTGACCTTGAAATTGGAAAATATATTCGGATCTCCTGCAAATCACGTCATAATACACAGTGAGAAATATCAGATATGGAGGACATTGACGTACCTCACGTATGCCTTGCGATTTGCAGTAGTAGTCCAAAGACTACGGAAGAATCTCAGAGAGAAAATCCGACAGCTCAGAGCAATCACAGGCAGTCACCATTCCCTGGCATAGATTCGCAACGGACTAATACAAACTCTCCTTAAATTTTAATTTTTTTAGATCCCCTGAAGTATTTTAGTTTATTATAATTATGTTTATGCGTCACAAGAAAGAATAAATTTTGACCGCCCAAGGAGGAGATAAATAGATCTATACCAGTTTGCTTGAAGTTAAGAGAGACGACTAGATACGCTGAAATTGGATATAATGATGATGATGATGTTGAACAAACGTTTCGTATACCAGATGATTCGGTATTCTTGATCAAATCGACTTTGCTTCATCTACTTTGTTTTTAACATGTCATATAGCGTTAGTAAATACATTTATGACAAAGTAAATAAATTTTCATTAAATCTCTACTTAGTTTGAACAATATTTCCACTGTCAGCTGCAGGATACACCTTAGTAGACCGGAAAAAGAACAAGAATATTCTAGAGCAGTGGTTCCCAAAAGTGAGCAGTGGTTTCAGTCCGCGGAACCCCCCCCCCAAATAATTTAAAATTTAACGGACCCTGTCTGAGTTCTGAAAGAAAACAAACAGTATATATGATAGAATGTATTAAAATAAAAATTTTCTTAATTTGCAAAATTATAATATTAATGATATCAAACATAGTTTAATGTGAACAATGAAGCTGGTTTTGCACAATTAGCTCTTTAATATTGGGTTTAATGTCTGACAATTTCAATATTTAGTAACTCTCGACATCAAGTTTATTTCTTAATTTTGACTTCGTGAGCTGGGAGACTGCGGTTTAACACAAATAAGTAGAGGAAAACATAGTTAAACGCTTCAAAACTCTTTTTCCGAGTTCAGGATTCAAGATAGTAAGTCATTACATACAACCAGACGTCAACTAGCTGTAATTGTGAAAACTGTAATTTTAATGAACTGTCAGTTGAAAGCTCTGCCAATGAATCTTCTTGTTGTACTGTAAGAGAGAGGTATAGTCCGTTCGGCAGACAAACAGGTTTGCTACACGACATGATTTAAAGACATTATTAAAGCCATTAGTTTGAAATTAATTTTACACTTGCAATTAGTTTGAACCAAAAAATAATACTGGAAAATTCTACTAATTGTTTTAAGATTCTAAAATTTAGATTTAGATTTTAGAGCAAAAAAACTGGAGAAAATTACGGTATATTCGATTTTTTCTTGAAAGTGTCTGCGGACCATATGAAACATTGCCGCGGACCCCACTTTGGGAGCCACTGTTCTAGAGGAACTAAACATTTTCAGTTTATGTAGTAAGATACCTGAATACTTGAATCTGAAGATAGTCTTTGAAGATGTAAAAGTAGACTATAGTTATAGAAAAATTATCCTGCAACTCTAAGAGAACCAGAGACCTCTCATAAGCAGGGATGAACTTCAAGCATAGATGTCGAAACGTATTAGACAAGGGTGTGGATTATTCCCACCACTGTGCAACTTGTATGAAGGACTTCATGGAAACCAGTAACAATGCAATAATAATTAATAGAATAATAATAATTAAATCCTTAAATTTTTTAAATTTAATTATGATTGCCATAAAAAAACCCATAATGATAACCCCAACGCTTTAGTATCTCACCATTTAAACACCGGCCATGAATTTGACTTCAACAGCACCCCAAATTAAATATTACGAAAATAATTATTTCAAAAGATGCGTACTGGAAATGATTCAAATTAAAAGTGACCCTCACTCCATTAATTTTCGCACTGATACTCAAAACCTCTCGTCTAGTTATGCTCAACTTGTACACACCGTCAAAACATGAATTTGAAGAAATAATCAGTAGTCTCCCTACAGGATGTGTTGGTCATTAATGGCCAGCTTGTCGTCAGATATTAATTAGTGTCACACTCCCCCTAGTGTGACATTCTCAACTGTCTTCCGAACACATGTTACTTAATTTCCTACAAATGTACAAGGGTCGTCTGTTCTGCTTTATAATAAGGTGTTGGTCAGGGAAAATTTACAGTTGTGTGTTTGACGTCAGCAACAATTGTAAGTGTCTCACTGATCATATTATTTAGTATTAGCCAAGAAACATATAACATTTCTTATAGACACATATTCGATCAGTTTTAAACTCAGTACAGTGGGCATCTCCGTTGTACATAATTTACACTTAGATGATAAAAATAAGAGAATAAAATAGTGTTATATTTATGTATGGATTCTCGAATGTGTAGTTGACTTGTGAGGATGTTTTGTGCGTGTGCGCGCGCGCGCGCGTATGTAGTGCTAGCGTGTGTGTATGTACACGTCTACATGTTAGGTTTGTGGTGTGGTATATATCTGTTTAGAATAGAGTGAGAGAGAGACATAGCGCCCGAGTGGTTAACGTGAGTGAGAAGGTGCTGTATGAGTCAGAAATATACAAGACTGAGAGAGAGAGTGAGAGTGAAGGAGAGAGAGAGAGAGAGAGAGAGAGAGAGAGAGAGAGAGAGAGAGAGAGAGAGAGAGAGAGAGAGAGAGAGAGAGAGAGAGAGAGAGACAGACAGACAGACAGACAGACAGAGAGAGAGAGAGAGAGAGAGAGAGAGAGAGAGAGAGAGAGAGAGAGAGAGAGAGAGAGAGAGAGATTATTACCGACATATATACGAAATACATTGACTATGGTACTCTGTATAGACCAAGTTCCAGGTAAATAACGTTGTACAAAATGTAAATATTAAGTAATAACCATTTTCATATAATAGATCTGTTATCTATAATGTTATGTTATAAAGTCTGTAACCCTTTAATACAAGTTGGTAAATCATTTCTGTTATCGTGTGCATAATTCTCTATTTTATATGAGGATGATAGTGTAATAAAAATGGTGAGTGTTTTAGAGTGCCAATCGTGGATAATGACAAGTGAGAGGGAGAGAGAGAAAGAGAGAGAGAGAGAGAGAGAGAGAGAGAGAGAGCGAAGGGTGGAAGAGTGAGAGAGGGAATAAGGGAGACAGTGCGTGAGATGTAGAAGAGAGAGAGAGTGAGTGGGGTGATAGTGAGAGATAGATCGATTTCAGGTTAGAGTGAGAGGCTGCGAGAAGGACTGGCAGGGGGAGAATGGGTGAGAGAAAAGGGTGATTGTGGACACATACATAAATTACATTATTCTATAGTACTCTTGACTATATTTTACAATATGATTACAATTATTATCCAAGTTTACCTGTTAGTAAAATTTACCAGAAACTTTTGTTTGTAACCTTTGTCAAGTATCTGATTTAAGTCGTAATGTTTTACAGTATTATGTAAATTGTATGTTTCTAAATTATGATTGTTTGTTAACACCAGTAGGGAGTGAAATGTGGTAAAAATAACTTTTAATAATTACGTAGTGAACATCCCCTAATCTGCCCCTAATCTGTTTTAGTTATAGGTAATATATTACTTTGCTATATGTTGACTGTTGTAGGTATAAATAATTTATGTACCAATCTACTGTAATATCCAATTGTTGGTTGCTGTTTGTTTAATTAATTAAAATAACATTATATTTAGTAATTTAAATTGTAATACTGTATAAATTAAGTTCTCTCATACTATAATTTGCTCGCTTTCCTAAAGATAATTTGAAGATGTAAACAAACTATCATAAGTCTTCACATATAAAATGATACATACATACGCACGCACACACTCACATCACCAACACGTTCACCCAAATATTTAATTGTTTCGTTATGTTTGATATTTCTATTGTATTTCATACACAGGTCCTGAAGATAAAAATAAATATTGTCGAAACGTCGACGCAAAATAACTAAAATTTGTATTATTGACCGATCCTCACTAACCATCCACTAAAACATTCAATAATAATAATATTAATTAAGAATTAATCATTAATGACGTGTGTTATAAAACCATCCGTTTTCAAATAGCATTGCACTTTTAGGAAACAATGAAGTAGAACTACAGAATGGACGTTACTAAATGAAAAAATTAAAATATAAATTCGGGATGATATTAAATTAAGGAAGAAAAAAACTCATGAAATATTCCAGAACTGGAACACGGAGTCCTAATGTATTTTTCAATAGTAGAAAGCTAGTGCAAATTGATACTTTTAATATCTTCGAAGCTGAATTACATCAGATGGAAGATGCACCAGTAGTATAAACAGAAAAATAGTCCAAGCAAGAGGGTTATCTTTGAATAAAAATCCTCTTGTGGCATCCAGAAACGTATTTTTGAAAACCAGGAAGAAATTTACAAACGGTTTCATTTTGAGTATATGCAAGTTTGTCTGTAGCTATACTACGAACACATTTTAATTTCACTTGAAAAAATATAATGAAAGTGGCCGCAGTGTTGATAGCGTGTTAGTTCGCCATACCGCATTGCATGGTTTCGATTCCCATTGGAGGCATAATACGCGGTCATTGTCCTTTCCTAAAGGTCGGTTCATGTTCAATGATTGGCTAAGAGTAATCATGCCATCTGTTTAGAAAAGAGTAGAATACTACATATTTAAATATATCTGTTTACACTGAAGATTAAGCTAAGCTAATCTTCCCATGCCTTATTACGACGCCTTTGCTTGCCCGTTTGCTTGCGTTGTGCTTGGCTTGGTGCCTTGTTATGACATGCTCTGTTTTACCGGATCGCTGGTAATTTGCAGTCGTCTATCTCTTAACCAGCTTACGTTGCGCATGCGCAAAAACCTTCGTTTCTTTTTGCGCATGTGTATAATTATTTTGGTGTGTATTAAGTTAGGCTTTATTTTAAAAAAATCTTTTTATTTAATGAGCTAGTACAACAATAAAATTTTTATGAAATAAAACGATAACAATGAAAATAAAATAAATGAAAAACAAAGTTTTTTTAATGAAATTTAAATGGGGTCGAGGCAATTTTTAGAGGTAGTACATTTGTACCGGGTTGACTGGGCACACTGGTCCTCACAAAGTTCCAAGATTGGATCAAATGATGTTAGCTCTTAAAGTAGCCCTCAGTCTCTCCCCAGCCAAGACCGTACTGAGTGGTAAAGTGCCACATCCTACAAGATGTGATAGTGTTGATGTAGAACAGTGCGGAACTTGACCGGAAGGTCGATAAATATTGCTGGCGGAAGGCAGGAGTAACAAGTTGACGCGTAAGAGAAATGATTCTAACCGCTTTAGCTTTGGAGTATCACAGACAGTTGGATTTGGTCGGCTGTAATACTGAGTACAGGGAAAACTGGCCCCTTCAGTCCGGCAAGGCAAACCAGTTTGTGGGCGACAAGTCGGAGAGAAATTTGAGCTGGACGTTGAGACCAAAGGTGGCAAGCCCTACCGTCGTTTATCCATGAGATATTTAGGGCATACGTTAGCTAACAAACTGTTAGCGTTGGAGTAACGAGCTCTAGTATGTTTGGGACCTGAACAAACCATAAAGCCACTGATAGAAGAGATGTGGGTCGTCCGAGGATGAGGTGGGTGCCATAACAGGTTTGTATAACCTAGTCCTTGTAGTGAAGAAGAATAAATAGAAGATATAGTAGAACACGGACAAATGGCACAATGGACCGTGGTCAGATGTGACCGTGGTGGAAATGTGGACCCTGTCAGTTGCGAACATTTGAATTTTTATGTTATCGTGATTATACAGAAATTACCATTATAATTCTACCCATTCCTAGTCTATCCTAACCTAACCCAACTTATCCTAACGTAACGTAACCTAACCAAACCCAACTTATCCTAACCAAACGTAACTAGAATATCGGAAGAAAGAGGTTACTCGCTCAAATGATAAGTTGCAATATTGAAATCTCATCGAAGTTCAGAATAGGAAGGTTTCTAAATGACAGATTCGGGCAGTAAGTGAATGTGCGGGAAGCAACTGGCCGCGTAAGAACAGTTAAAAACGTTGTTTCGTCGCCACTGACTGAGACCGGGACCAGGTAAGAAACAATATGATCAATGGATTGAACACTGTAATTTGTAATGAATTTCTACATCGATTACAATTCAAATTTTTACTAAAGACTTATGTGTCGTTGCGGTCACAGTCAACACAAAGCGAACAGTACACCTGTGTTGTTACAATAGTTTGCTACCAGTATTCACAACGTAATACACGTTTCGTTTCAGTTTTCCGGATTGGTTAGAACGTAATTATTCAGGTGTAGCCGAAATGTGAGTCACGGGACAGAGAAGCAAATCAAAGATTAAAATCCAACTAACAAAAGATAAATATTTATAGTGTAGAAATAAACTGTACCAGCAACAATATCATTGATACGATGAAGGAAGAAGATGTAGAACATTATCTGCAGCTGCCAGCATGCACGAGCGTAACTACGAGCTGTTCCTGAAGACTGGAATGAAACTAGTTGCGAGTAGGGTGAACCTAGCTTACGGGGGGAGGGCATTAGGTTAGCGTAAATGTTAGACTCCTCTTTTTCCTCGGGATAAATAAGATAATGATGATTTCTTCCCATTTAATTCTGACTTTCCATATAATTACTTAAACACTTACTTAAAAGTCGATTCATAGATACCTGAAAAATAAAACACGTAAGAATACCCGAATGAAATTTTATAAAACTGAGGCTGTCCCCACAGTCCTGTATGCTAGTGAGACATGGACTCTTGGTAAAAGCAACGTGCAGAAGATTCAGGCAACCAAAATAAATTTCTAAGAGAGACGCAAGGCTCTTCTCTCTTGAATCAGAAAAGGAACGAGGATATTAGACGCAATTTAAACACTGTATCATTGGGCCAGAAGATTGAAGGCCACAGAAGGAGATGGTGTGAACACTTGAATCACATGCCTGATATCCGTCTACCTGTGGCTGCCTTGGGTTTTCACCCTACTGGGAAGAGAGATGTCGGTAGATCGAGGAGGAGATGGGTTCCAAAACAGGTCTAAGGCCTAGTCCTCGGAGTGGTGATTATAATGATAATGATCAATTATTTAAAAGTACAAGAAGAAATACGAGAAGAAGAACAAGTTAAATTATTACAAGTACCATGAAAAGTCGAATGGTTCAAAGCAAAGCTCTGTCTTTTTCCAGCTAACCGCTTCCACCCATAAACTAGGAAACTAGAAACACCAAACGCCCAACATTGCTTATCAGAAGACTGTAGGAGTTAGCATTACATTGTACAAGCTGCAACCGTCACGACATCCAATACACAAATATCTTAGCCTAACCCAAACGTTTTATATTTCTTTTTTGTTTGTCGTATTGTAACTGTTTCACCAAGTTTCCTGACGTCTTGTGTTGTGTTGACACTTATCAACATTTACATCGTCTTAGTGCCCAGTCGTACCTTTTGGCAAACACAATGCACATTATGAATAATAACCCCCCCACCCCAGTAACCCTACCATCTCTTCGCTCTGTCAACGTTCGTGAGTCTCCAATAACTTCTCAACCACTATCTAAACGGGGGGGAGGACTTTGTCTGTAGAGAACTGTCCGGACACATCTTTCTTAATAATGGGGTTACAAATAGCACGAAAAAGCAAAGAGGTCATCGACACATTGTCGGTGACAAGGTTAAGGCGACAGCTAATCACGGACTACCCCAGACGTAGCGGAAGAAAACTAGGCGAAACCGAGAGACAAAAAATATAATTCTCGTGAGAAACTAATGCAACAGAATAATGCTGTTTGGCAGTAAACAGTTAATATGTAACCTAATATGTAGTCTAGTAATGGAATAAACGCTGAATGCTAAAGTCATTGATTTTTTGCGATGTGACAGTCAGTTAGCCTGTACCCTTCAACCCTCTTAGGCTTTTTGTTTCCCAACAGAGTAAGCATCAAATTATTTCATTCAGTTACTGTACAATGAGTGAAAAATTAGATATTCCTAAACTGAAACGATTGTCAAGTCTGAAATCCTTGTTAAATATGAAACGCCTACGAAATGTTGATCAAAGAAAGCGTATAAAGAAAAACGCGCGCGCGAGCGCGCGCGCGCACACACACACACACATACGTGTAGTGCTCGTAAAAGACATGAGACAATTATATCATTACTGATGGTGCTGTTAACACTAATAAAATACGTGAGACACAAGTACCTCAAGTAGTTCAAAATTAGCGCTTGCATAGTTGAAAGTCATATCTAACGTGATTTGTTTTATCTTATGATTGACAGCAGACATTGTTGCATAAAACATAAATCATTTTAGAAGCAGAATCAGTGGCCCATTGTTTAGTCATCACAGCCACCTGCGATACAGACACCAATGCTATATGAATATGTTTACTGTTAGTCATAGCATAACGAACTAGTCATGGGATCGATCACGATTGCAAAGATTGTTGTGTTCCTCTGTTCGGCTGCAGTGTTGGCAGAAGGTAACGTCTTTGTTTACTTTTATACCGTCAATTACAAGTGCTTTTTTAATTTTTTATTTAAGGCGTAATTTTTACACATCTTATAAATATTTGTCTCTATAGAACTAACTTATACAAATTATGAACTAGCAAACAATAAGCATAACTGAATATGTTTACTACGAATAATATGCGTAATAATTTCAATGAATAAAGTAGAAACTCCAACAGTACACAGAATTGTAAACATATAGAAACTGGTCTTCTGTTACACATTTATAACAAAAACGCCTGATAGAGGACTACAATACCTGTGTTTCTTTCTGACGTAAAGTAAAGTAACGGTAAATAAATCTGCAAACATTTCTTTGTCTAGAGAGAGATTGTTTTAATCAAATGTCTTTAATAATTTGGATTTCATATGAAATGAACGTTTATTAGTAAAAATCAAAAAATGGTGTTTTACTTATTTTTTATTGTTGTCTAGATGATCAGAATTTTGAACAACATTTTACGGGGCATATCAGCCTTCCATACTACACTTTAAAGTAGTTATGCGAGAGAATTATATAGTAAAAGAAGCTTTTATATTTTACTTTTGAAGGGTATAGCATTGCATTTGATAAGGTTAATAAATGTTAAAAGTTTAATTTTCTCAGTGTGTATTCTAAGTTTAATTTTCTATATTTTCATATTTTAATTATTAAAAGCTTTTTTCGCAATTTCATCTTCTTAGCAGGTTTCAACAGATTTCAGAGTTACATTTTTTATAGGATTGGTTTCCCAATATTTTGTTTCTATGAGAAATTTTAAATATATTTTATGATGCTATTGTGTAACAATTTTAACAGCAGTTTACAGTAATAATAGTACTATTGATAGAAAATATGTATTACTATAATTATTAACAGTCATTATTTAAAATAATTATCATTTTGAGTTACAATTGTTACAAAAATACATGTTAAATGGAAGTAAAATGGACACCAATTTACAATATTTTTGCGTTTGATTTTTTGGCAGCAGTGCTCCTATAGTCTTCTAGTTTTCTTTTTCTTCTTCATCAGCACTAGAGAACAACGAGAGCGCTGGCCTTCAACACCAATCTTCTCCAACGTGTCATTTCTATTGGCATTTCAGCGTACCTTGTCACGTCCGTTCTTCTGAGATCTTCCAGCACATCATCCAGCCATCTTATCGTAGGTCGTCTCTTCTTCTTTATGCACCTGTGCCTTGATGACGTTTTTGGCATACGCTGATCATCCATCCGTTCTATGCGACGTTACCATTGTATTCGTTGAGCTTTTACGATCTTATGATGTCCTCATCCTTCAATAACTCATCTGTTTCCTGGTTATTTCTCACCCTCCATTCATCATCTTCCTTAGCAGGACCGTAAACGCGTCTTACCTTCTCAGTATTTCTTGTTCCTCTTTTGTTAATGTCCACGTCCCACGTCAATAAGCAACAACGCTATATTCTTAGTTTAAGGTACCAATTCGACTCCAAGCTTAGAAAGGACGCGCAACACGCACAGATCTGTTAACATTACATGTAGTCATCGCTTTCTTCAGTTAAACTATACAGTAACAGGTTACAGACAATCGCAGACTCCAAGATCGTCTGTCCTCAGTTCCTTATTTCCCAACAGTCCTTCACATCATCAAACATTCCGATCCTCTGTATCCCTTAACTTTAATCTTTCCCTCAATTATCGTTACTCTGCATACAATCACGTTACATGCCTTATCCACTTCACCTTCATCCTTCCGAGGAGGGGGGGGAGTATATTTCTCCCTTCACCAGAATCATCTTACGCACCTCGTCAGTTTTTCTTTAGTCATCTCTTATTTGATTAGAGACTCTAATGTCTATAATTGGTCATTAGTCTCTAACATCCTCATTATTCAGTCCTCTCTCAAACTGATTTTCAGTATTCTGTTTGACATTCTCAGCTTAAAACACTCTTCTTCTTCTTCTTCTTTCCTTCTTCTTCTTCTTCTCCTCTTTCTGTTACGTAAACATGTTCCGGCACCCATGTCATCCTCGGACGAGCCAAATGTCTTCTACCAAAGGCTTTATATTTCTGCGCCGCTTTTAGCAATCGGTCCTCCGTCAAATATTCACACCATTGTCTCCTATAAGTTAAAGTGAATAATCTATGGTAACCCTAACGGAGGAGTGTCTGGTCCCCGTGGTAGGGGGTCAGTAACCTGTACATGTAAAACTATTAGATGCTTACAGTACCCGCTATGAAACTCTCTAAATAATCTATGGTAACCCTAACGGAGGAGTCTCTGGTCCCCGTGGTAGGGGGTCAGTAACCTGTACATGTAAAACTATTAGATGCTTACAGTACCCGCTATGAAACTCTCTAAATAATCTATGGTAACCCTAACGGAGGAGTCTCTGGTCCCCGTGGTAGGGGGTCAGTAACCTGTACATGTAAAACTATTAGATGCTTACAGTACCCGCTATGAAACTCTCTAAATAATCTATGGTAACCCTAACGGAGGAGTCTCTGGTCCCCGTGGTAGGGGGTCAGTAACCTGTACATGTAAAACTATTAGATGCTTACAGTACCCGCTATGAAACTCTCTAAATAATCTATGGTAACCCTAACGGAGGAGTCTCTGGTCCCCGTGGTAGGGGGTCAGTAACCTGTACATGTAAAACTATTAGATGCTTACAGTACCCGCTATGAAACTCTCTAAATAATCTATGGTAACCCTAACGGAGGAGTCTCTGGTCCCCGTGGTAGGGGGTCAGTAACCTGTACATGTAAAACTATTAGATGCTTACAGTACCCGCTATGAAACTCTCTAAATAATCTATGGTAACCCTAACGGAGGAGTCTCTGGTCCCCGTGGTAGGGGGTCAGTAACCTGTACATGTAAAACTATTAGATGCTTACAGTACCCGCTATGAAACTCTCTAAATAATCTATGGTAACCCTAACGGAGGAGTCTCTGGTCCCCGTGGTAGGGGGTCAGTAACCTGTACATGTAAAACTATTAGATGCTTACAGTACCCGCTATGAAACTCTCTAAATAATCTATGGTAACCCTAACGGAGGAGTCTCTGGTCCCCGTGGTAGGGGGTCAGTAACCTGTACATGTAAAACTATTAGATGCTTACAGTACCCGCTATGAAACTCTCTAAATAATTTATTTTCCTTTTCTTCAAAGGCTGCATGATAAATGGTTAAAGTTTAAAACACACACGTAACTACAGAACTGAAAAGCAACGTTCGTGAAAACTATTTCCAGTTTTTACTTTTACTACCATCCGGCTGTTCTACGATGACCAGCCTTCAGTGTCTCAACTGTATTCAGATTTAAATTAGTTATCACAAGCATTTTACAACCACTGCGGAGTTGTCAATATTATTAAAATTATTCTGCGGTCTGTTAGACCGCGGTCCAGCAGATCTAATGTGGATATTTCAAGACGTTTCGGTTGTACTTGCGACTGCCGTCATCAGTGGTGCAAAACAAAGATGTGTAAAATGGGCGTGTAGGCGTAAGTAAATCCCCTGGGCTTGGAGTTACTGGATCTACTGGACTACGGTCTAATAGCCCTAATAATAATTTTAATAATACTGATCAAGTTTCTGTAAGTACATGGTAGATTATTGTGTACGCTGTCAACTAAATTCTAAGCCGCCGTTCAAGCCTAACACACTTTCAACAATCATACACACACGCAATTGACACTGTGTTGATGTGTTCAGGTGCTCTGGTAGTGAACGCGCCACCCAACCAGTGCAACCAGACGGACCACAACGGCGTCGTCAACTGGTATCCCCTGTACGCCAGGTGGCCGTCCACAGCGCCGGGCGCGTGCATAGGATACTACTGTAGAGCGCCGAACGATATCTACGTCGACGGGTATGTATGTCAACACAAACGTTTTACGAAGCTTATAACAAAATTTATTCGTTAATCACGGTCACAAATGTGGAGCCTTAATAAACCGGTGTCAAATAAATCTTGAAATAGATAAGTAGATACATGAGTAAATAGGTGGATAGATAGGCTGAGAGTCAGAAGGGAAGAGGGAGAGACGAAGACAGACAGATAGATGGACATATAGACAGACAGCCAAAGAGAGAAAACAAATATTTTCTTCAATTTTTTAACATAACTCTTAAAAACCAACAAATACTTAGACTTTAGACTATGAATGAAAGGTAATTATTTTATTACAAATTCTTGATTGATAAAACTTCTAATTTTATGTAGAATTTATGGCTGTATACTAACTGTAAATTGCTGGAGCAGACATAACATGCTATATTACGCGTATATGACAGTTATATTACAGGTATGTTACGGGAAACTCCTACTGATCTAGACTGCCGTGGAGTCTATCGTGGAGAGGGGGAACTTAGAGCGTGCTGGAATTGGTGATAGGGCGCAATAGCTGTTAAGTATTCACCACATGGTGTAAGATTCCGTTATCAGGGTTCGGACAAAGAAACCAAATTAATGTATAACGTTTCGGAAAGCCTGGGCCGGGACGACATGTGGCGTAGTAGGCGCTGTGAGAGATGTACGGCTTTGTGGAGTTTATCGAGGTCACTTTAAAGGTCTGCTTTTTGTGACGATAAGCCGACTCTTCTACTTCTTGAACGTCCACAGCATGAGATGAGATGTTACGGTTGAAAGCATTTACCTATCAAAAGCATTGTAGAACATTGATTAATGTACAACATTTAGGTAAACCTGAACCGTGACGATATCTCCGTCTACGGTATAAATTTTGTTCCAGTAAAATTATTTTCCGGACTGTTGGGCCTTGGTCCTCTTTTTTTTTAGATCCAAACGTTTCGAACACAGCTGCGGCAGTCATCTTCAGTGGTCTTCTGTTATGATCTTCTGGAGACTAAATGACGTAACACTAAAGCGTCTCACTTATCTAGGCGTCCGGGTACGGCTCCTACCTGATTGGCCGAGATCTTGGCTAATCCCGTTGCTCGCCTGCGTCAACAACGTGGTTTGACGTTAAACCCGTGGCAGCGATTCGAGAACCTCTGAGTGCCGGATACGAGGCATTATTCAGCCTCAAGCACATTTAGTCGCCAGAGGAACAGAACAGAAAAACACTAAAGAAGACTGCCGCAGCCGCAGTCGAAACGTTTAGATCTACAAAAAGAGAACCACGGCCCAACAGCCCGGAAAATAATTTTACTGAAGATAACTCAGGCAGTGAAAGCTTTAATGAAGAATTTTTTTTGTTTTTAAGCAATGTGATTCACTGATTGGTGAGCCCTCAGGTCTGACGCAACGGCTTCTGAGAGTCGTGCTAGCGTGTTGATAAGACGTTAACGTTGTACGGTATCAACCACGTCAGATTGTTCTCGTCGTATTTCCGTTGTCACAATGTGTCACTGTACATCACATTTACCAGTTGTAGTCAACCATATTTGTGTTTCAGGTGCAACGACGTGCCGCCAGATTGCTCTGGAAACAACGTGTGCTACCAGACCGGCTTGTATAAACAACCGTTCCCGTATTGTTGCGTCCAGTGGTCCTGCAGCCCAGACTACGTGTGTACCGACCAAGAGTATCACACACACATACATCGTTACTGACCATTAACTGGACAATACGCACCTTATGTACTTTGTTTTGACTGTATTTAATATATAGTATAGTTAATTTATCCTATAAATGAGAAAATCTGAACGCCAAGAAGTCTCTACATTCGAGAAATGTCTTAAATAAATATACTGTTACAGGGAACACATGGCTTGTCATTGTATAAGAGTGGATTACTGAACGCCAGAGCAATCAATACTCACAAAAGTTTCTTTAGTACATCGTAATACAATTTTTTCTATGTATCCTGTTATCGAATAAGGACTATACTCACAAATAAGAAAAGTTACCATCATAATTCAGTTAAAACATTCCACAACACAAATAAACAATTAAACACACGATAGTTTTGCTAGGGCACAGTACTTATTATAATCTCCTAATAGCTGGTATTCCGTGGCTGTTATCTAGTTCAGACGAAAGTAGTGGTAACGACCACTGTTTGGAGCAGGTACGGTATTTCCAGTATTTGGGATGTAATATTTCGAAGGGATCTAAACAGAGATGTGAAGAACAAGTTGAGTAAATTTAGCTCTATATGTGGGACGATTCAGAGAACAATAAGCAGTAAAGTTCGAGCAGAAACCGAAATTAAAGTTTATAATGTTGCGGTGGTGCCTACTCTGCGAAAGGCGGATGTATATAAAGTCATCTTGGCAGAAGTGAGGTTTTTAATGGTTGAAGATACTCACTATTGGATATGCATTGCGGTGAGGATATACGGAGTGAGCTTAAGATGTCTCCATTGTTTGGTAACATTTTTGAATAAAAGAGTACGTAAATGAAGGGGAACATGGTCTTCGCATAGAAAAGGACTCTATATCAAAAGCCTCATATTGTTTTATGTCCCACCGGCTAGTCGTAATGTAGGAAAGCCCAGAAAATGATGGAATGATGGTCTAATTTTTATTTTTGTTTAAATATTCGTAAATTAAAAAATTTTAATTTACTATGTATGTAAGGCTTCTGAAACCGGAAGAAGTACACTTACACCTACTTCAAGATAGAAGAAGAAGTAGGTAAAGAAGATAAAGAAGAAGAAAGATAGAACTGTTTCACCTCTTGAATTCACAGAAATCTAAATAAATTGTTAGTAGTTTTTATACGGTTGTCTTTAAATAAACAGACGATAGTAATTGTGACGTGTAATGTTGACTAGAATGTTCCCATAGTCGAGAAATGCGGCAAATCTACAAGTTCAGCTAGAATTTGCTAGACAGTTGTAAAAAGGGCTCCGGCGTAATTATTATTATCTGTAGACTACCCAATACGTGACTACTGTCACGTACGCTACGGTTACTACTTATGTCGAAATGTTGTAACAGCGTGGTCGAGAAAATATCTCCAAGGTCATAATACGGTAGGCAAAGGTAAACAGTCGCAGTGTTGAATGTTCATCTTGAAATGTCGTGGAGCCATTTCCTCTAAACTATTGCCTTGCCGTATCTTAGTTGTCTAATTATATTCGAATATTGCTTTTTAGTTTTAATTTCTTGTAAGCAAATTGAATTAATAATAAAATAAAGAACGATAGTAGTAAGAATAGGGAAGGAACCATTAAGATGTAAATTGTAACACCAGAGTTAAGACATTGACTCGATGAAGCTAAGGATTACTTCTATTTTAATTCAACATTTTACCGGATTCAGTATGTAGCAGTGGCAGACATGGAACCACATTGTTATGTTATAAGGAACACGCCTTCTTATGATTATATGTTTAGAAACATTGGTTGGCCTCCCCTTTTGACAATCTTAATGACGAACAGTGAATAGTAAAAATTATCTGTTAATTATTCAAACAGACTTGATTTTGACAAACCGTTAGAAAACGTTTTTGTGTTGTAATCATCTTGCACACTTAATATTGTAAATTAACTCACGTTATTTCAAACTCAGTCCATTTATTTGTATTTAAAGTAGTAATATGTGCAATAGACTGTGCAGATAATAGACTTATTACAAAACAAACACAAGTACAAAGACATTTGTGAAACGTTGTATTGATAAATGAATTTATAACTTGATAAAATTTTGTATAGGATCTATTTATTGTAGCCGTTAGACTCTGTAAGATTCTACGGCGTAACTAATTAAATTAGGAGCTGGCCAAAACTCTGTACAATAATCAACGTTCAGGTGTACGCTGTAGGCACAGCTAAAGGGCTTCATAAAACCTACCGAAGTATTTTCAGAAAAACAGAAACTTTATCTGACAAAAGCAATGTATTGTATGTAAACAATTGCTCGCATACCCTGCACAGGTCTTTGTTTATCCTATCGAAAGCTAAAGCTGGAAGAAAATAAAGAAGCTGGCACTTGACGCGTACTAATTGCTATTAATTGCATTAATTGCTGACGTTTGTTTTTAAACGAAACAAATAGCAGTGTAAGTGTAACTGAATAAGTACGGTAATTGAAACGTAAACATTAACAAAGACATAAGATCTAAGAACACAAAAATTAAATATCTGATAGAATTAAAGAACACAACAAAAGAGCAGTTGTTCTAAAGAGCAGTTGCAAAGGTCTACAACTTAAAATAACTTATTTCTCTAACACGAAATTCAAGTATAACTACTGTATACGTGAAGTGATACTTTAGTTCATGCACGGTGGTATCGAAATTGACTAACAGTAACACTGAAGGCGCTTATCACATTTTTAACGCGTTTCTTGACTGACTGTCAGGAAAACAGCGAGTACATTAAAATAAAGGATTCAATTTTTAATAAACCAACGAGACTCTTTAAGGTAGCAGTACGGCTTCAAGAGGTTTAGTTCCTTTCCTTTCCTTTTCCTGTCGTTACAACCCAGCGTGGGTTTTAGTCTGCTCAATGACTTTCTTCCATTCCGGCCTCTCACTGCACATCCCTCTCCATCCCCTCACGTATATACATATCAAATCGTCCTCCACGTCATCCAACCATCCCTTTCTGACTCTGCCTCTAATTCTTCTTCCTACCGGTCTCCAATCTGCAATTCTCTTAGCCATTCTTCTGTCATCCATTCACCTTACATGGTCCAGCCACTCAAGCCTCCGTTTATAATAAACCGTACTATGTAGGCACCCTGAATCAATTGGTCCAGTTCATAGTTCATTCGAATCCTCCAATAGCCACCTTCATTTTGTACAGGTCCAAAGATTTTTCTCAAGACTTTTATTCAAATATTCTTAGATGTTGCTTGTCTGTGGTGGTTAATTTCCAGTATTTGCATCCGTATGTTATTCATATAAGACTTTTGTATATAGTCAGCTTAAGTTGTTTGCTTAACATGCTGAATTTGAAAAGCGTTTCATAGTCACAGGAGTAGTACACCTGTTGCCACGTACGATGCGGGACTTTATTTCATTGTACAAGAGTTGTTCTAAGTAATTTTTAAACACGTAATTAAAGAAAATTGTTGGACACGTTCAGATGTTTAATCTCCAACTAATAGATGTGCCTGGTTGTTTGTATCATTCCGTTGAAGTTCCATGTAATTAGTCTTGGCTTCATTTATCCTGACACCTCATTTATGCGTTTTACTATTAGTGTTAGGAGATTTTCCTGTAGCCTTCGTTTATTTCTGCTGATACGTAATAGCTATGTCATCAGCATAAGCGCACACTTTGGTGGTTTTCATGCCGATGTCTCCAGAAACATCTAGTTTTCAAATGGATACCTCCAGAATTAAGTTAACGAACGTAGAGGAGAGTGCATCTCCTTGTCACACCAAGAGGTTTAATTATTTTTAATTAATTAAGACCACAAAAAATTTTGTGGTACGGTGATTTATTATTGTATAACGAGTGTAGCACTCAGTCAGTAATTTTTCCTATATTTTGAAATACGACCGATATATTCCAAAGTTCTAGATAATATCATAATTTAGTCAAATTAATTACTTTACAGTTTATAACACCACGCACGTAACTATAAGCTGCTGAAATGCCATGGTGGCCATACTACGGACAAGATCAAAGCGGTAGAATCTGATTTTTTAAAACCAGCAAAAGGTTTTTTGTAGTTTGTTTCCGATTCGTATTGCCGCAGTACTAAGGGAAAAATACATTAACGGAAATTGGAATTGAGAGAATTGCAATTACCGAGAGTATAGTCAAACCAATGGAGCATTACATCGTTTTGAAGAAGTTACTATAAGAGACCAGAATATTTTTTCGTTGCGTCAATAACCGTTACACAGAAACTTCACTGTAAAACACAATTATAGCAACAAATATAAAGAAATATTCAAAACTATAATTTGACATATCAAATTTCGAAATCATAAAATTAATGGAATCCAAATTGTTTCGAATCATTGTCTTTAATTAATTATGAGAAGAAATTAAATATTTGAACGCCAGAAGATTCATTATTCGTCAAGTTAATTCGGTTACAGTTAACAAAACAACAAAAATATTATAATAACAATTATTTGTGTTTATGTTTGTCCAACGCGCGTGTGTGCCTTGTGAAACAAGCTGAGCGTGAAACCCACTAAATGAACGGACATCTTAACAACGTATACGTATAATTAGAAGATATTTGTGTAGGAGAGAGAGAGAGAGAGAGAGTGAGTGAGTGAGTAAGATGGGGTAGAGATAGAGAGAGGACGAACATGAAGAAGAGAGAAAGAGATAAAGAAATATAAATACTCTGGAGCTCATTTCTGTGAAATTTGTCCTTTTTCTGATTTTGCACACCAAAAAACTTTACAAATACTTCGCCTACAAATACTCTACACAATGACTGTAAGACAATAAGACAACATAATATTAAAGAACGGAAAAGTTCGTAATTTTCTCTTTTTTGTGTGTTCTTTCTATGCGCGCGAGCGAGCGAGCGTGTGTGTGTGTGTGTGTGCGTGCGTGAGTGAGCGAGCGCGCTCGCGAATGACAACATACACTGTTAATACTGACTGCCCGAGCGGAGATAAAATAATGAATCTACTTTATATAAAAGAGACGGTGTATAGTTCTAAAATCTCAGCAACAACAGATAAAATTATTAGTACTAGTCAAAAGTACAATATTTGTTATCATTTACATCACTTTTTGACACTACAATGATTATTTAAAACCGAAACGTTTTTGCGTGAAGTCTATACATGTATCGAATTCAGCTACGTAGCATTACAATGAAGTAGATCAATTTTGACACAACTGTAGTAAAAAAGAATAATAAAATCAACAAACACTTGAAACTAGAAGAATGGTCACATTTCTAGACATAATTGTATAGATGTTTATAAATGATAGTTGTTTCAGTGATCGATAATTGCACCATTTGTTATTCCACCATTCTTATAAATGTCAAATTATTTTTCTTTTTTCGGTACTAGAAACTTAGGTAAGGAAAGGGCAAATTAGAAATGGGAAACTTGTTGAGATTAGAAATTCGAAAAATGTTGCGATAAGATGGGGTTATGTGAGACACAATCCAATGTAAAGACAGTAGACATAAGAAGTCAATAGCCGTTACTCCTTCGTTATGATGACACACCATATTAATATTGTTACGACGGTCTAACTGATGTATGGTACAGTGGAAAACAAAATACAAGACACCGATTAAGTCAATAATAACCAGCTTTAATTATCACAATTAAACAGTTTGTAATTAACAAGACAGTTTCTTACAAAAATCAAATAAAAATTGTTCGCTCGCAATAAAAAAAAACCCCAACTAATGGAGTCCCGCTCAATTATAAAACACATAACACCTCGCCACAATACTTTGAACCCTACTGGAATAAATCGCCACTTAAACTCAACTGAGTAATCGCCGACGTAAAAGACTAAAAACTAAGCGGCAGGTATGGGGTATTATTCGTTTGCAGGGTTCCATAATATGCGTCCTTAACAAACACTTGAAAATTCCAGATTATACTTCAGCGCGACCTTGGCAGAAACCACACACGGCAAGGCTAGTTGAAAAGCTCGTAGAACAGCACCATCGAACACACGAGACATTCCGCATTACGTAACATTGTTGACGCGTTAAGTGTCAACGTACTCACACAAACGTTACAGCTGGTCTCTGCTGGGATAGCCGAGAAACATGTAGACCGTTCTGCAATGGCGTCACACTATCAAATGTCGGTTCTGCAAACGGTTATACATCCAAATATAAATTTACTATACACTCATTCACATAATTTTATTATAGAGGATGAGCCGTAAGGCGTTTGACAAAATGGCGTCTTTGATAACTTGTAGTAACGAAAGATTTTATGAAGTTCTAGTATTGACTAGGCGGTACCAAACATTTTGGCGACGTTTAAAAAAAAGCTAATATTGTCATCAGAACCTGTATACTAGCAATACAAAAATAATAAACACACATATTGCATTGTGGTAATACTAATATTTACTGTATTTCGAAATATTTTAATATTTTTAAATATTTAATATTCTGTATAGTAAATATATTTCAATACATTAATATATTTTTTATCTTTAAATTGATTCTACAGTATCATGATTTACACATTATAAATTTTTCTTCGATTAAACCATTGTAATGTAGCAGGTATTGTAATGATTGATGAAACTATTTAATATGCATATATTTAATTACGTATGTTATAACAAAGTACACACTGTTTGGGTAAAGTGATAATAATAACGAAATTTTCATTAAGAAAAATGAATCATATCTAAGAAAATTGATGTGTTTATGTTTGTACCAAACGAATATTTTATCGAAAATCTCATTTCGTTATTCTCTCAACGTCGGGATATTTGTCGCATGTTAACTACGCTTGTATGTGTAGAGCGAGTGTGTGAATGTGTTATAGAGGAAGAAGAGATAATCCTCGTTACTGCGGCTTCTTTATGTTAAAACCACAGCCTGTTTGGTATGAGCCGCGCTATTCATCTGTCACATTACGTGTGACAGGGAAGCAAATCCTGTTGATCCAGCAACAATACTACTAACTCCACTCACACACAGGCGCCGTGTCCAACAAATCTACACATAATATTACGATTATTGTGCTATTCACAACAATTCTAAGTAGATTTAATGCTAAACACATTTGCCTAATTATAAACATTTCGACGTAAACTCGTCACTGACTTTTTTGCGTTATGTTACAAAAATAATATTAGTGAAACATGTAGCTAATAAATGTAGTGCTAATAAAAACATCATCAAATGGCGACCTTATACTGACTTTTGTTTACACAAATAAAGTTTAATCATGAATTGTCTAAAAATTTAATAGACTTAAGTGTTCAGGGCGTGGAAGTAATAGATGTCCATAGAATGCTGAAAAAATGTGGGTTGTATCATAATCTAAACTACGTAGAAATAGTTGAAACATTGAGATATTACTTTATAAAACGTCTTTAAAACAATTTCTTCTTTTTCCTCTTCTTCTAATTCTTCTTTTCTTTCTCTCTTCCTGACTTATTTAAGCAAATTATTTTGTACTAGGATTTTTCCTTACAGCATGTTCGTCTACATTCGCCATTGTTTTTTATTTAAATCCAATATTATGCTTCACATAAATGCGAGCAAATATAATTCAATATAATCGCTGATTTTTTAACATGATCTTATTTGTCAGGACGACAACTTTATATTCTGCTTAAAGTAGCAAATTTCAAATACTGCTTGTTGCGCCTTTAATTCAAATATTTCGATTCCCAATTCTATGTTCTAAATGCATCGTCAATTTAGATGTCAAATATAATGGATAACCAGTGGCACACTTGTTAGATCCCTCTTTAATGGGGGGCCGTTGTGAATGTACAACAAGATCCAGCTTGTCAGTTGTTGCGTAATATAAACACTGGGTAGTTGAACGGAAACCTTCTTGTTTTATAACAACACTGTCTTTGGGTTCAACAAACGTCTTTGTATTACTTTTAACACCAAACGTTTCGCCCACATTACGATGAGACATCTTCACTTGGTCGAATAAGATCTTTGTATTTGTTTTCAGGTTAGAAATCTACTGACATTGCCAAATGAATTCTTTGAGACCATATTCAGAAAACTATTTATTTATATCTACACACAGCTGACAGAGGTCAGTGACAGGCGAAGTAAGAAATGGCTGACATCAAGGTAACTGAAACATCAATTCCAAACACGAACCGCATAACACTGTTGGGACACAGTATCTCAAGCCTATATCGAGAGGAACGTAAGGAAAGTTTCATTGTTCATGTTTAGTCACATCTGCATTGAAATAGCAGGTAATTTATTATGGGAACGCTGGCGTAATACAGTCACAGCCAAATGGATAACAGTCGGAACCCCTTGATGTAACAACATGTTCTTAAAAGTTGGAACTGTCCTGCAACCGTCGTAGAGCCGGGGATAGTATAAGCGGAGGCTTGATACATCTCCGTTATCCTTAGAGTTTCTGTGTGCTGCACCATTCAGATCGTCCCATTAGTAAAATGACGTTATCGTGTTTAGTCCACGTAGCTACGACGTTGACATAATTAGTATTAATAAACTTATCACCTTCAATGAAGCCCTGACCCGTATTGGTGCAGTCGGGTCATCGTGGCGAAGCCTTTGCTTCCGTTGTGTACAGGAAGAGATGGCTGGATGGGACGATCTTTGAAGGGAGAACAGGCAGCACCTTGCCTATGCAGCGACACACCTAATATGACTCTAGTCAGCGATGTGAACATTCTTGGCGTTCATAGTACTTGCACAGTTACTGTCGTCTCTCGCCATCCTGCACACCAGAGGTATGTGTCCTTCCAACTCCCTCGTCAAAGTCCATTACATCTTACATGTTCTCCTTCCACTATCTGCTGGGTCTACCCCGTTTTTACTTTTAATTACCCAGTTTAACAACTTTATCGGCCAATCGTTTAACAACACCAGGCATTCGTTCTACGTGACTACCACATATACAGTACTTATGAAATCTGTAATTATTCCGTGTACACGAATTTGCATCCCGCTATTTTCGTTTCTTATCTTTACTATTAAGTGAGACGTATCATAATAATCTTCGACGCCACTGCACTATTGCCAGTGTTTGCAACAGACCTCCCCTCTCCGCCTTTGCCTACGCATAACCAAATGTAACGTGCAACAACGCTGGAGGGCAAGGGGCGGGGAAGAGCTGTTACTATTGCGTAGCCTCGAAGCTTATAATGGTAAGTCCCGTACTATAATACGCTGGAATCTGGGCTCACCTAAGACATAAATTCCACTGAATGCAGGTTTTGGCGTTATTTATTAGAACAAGCGTTAGCCGATCTGTTAGGCCGTGGCCTCACGACGGTAAAATCAGACGTTTCGGCGTCACCATCGGAGGCCATCTTCAGTGGAAGAAAGTTTTGACAGTTGTTTGTCAAATAAACCCAGTACCGGGGCACAAACTATGACTAGCGTCTAGCTGTATCGTTTAACCCAGGATAATACGCCCAAAATATCGTTTCTATACGCCCAAAATAATAAAATGTAAAATCTCAGGTCAATACAGCTACTAGAACTTTATGCCCATAAAGGGTTAAACACATTCGGACACAAACACAGCATTTGTAGTTATTATTATCTTCATTAAATTCAAATAACAATTTAAAATAACCATATTTATTTCAGTGATGATGTCAGAAATGGGAACAATTAATACAATATATAATCTAATTCCAGTTTATAATATTTATACTTTATTTATTAACATTAAGTTGTTTTCCTTTGGTACTAACAATTATTTGATACTGATGGAAGCATTATCAAAAGGTATGCTAGACAGCAAATAACTGTAATGTAATGATTTGCACATAGTATATATTAATATGGAATGTAATATTATAAAAAGTTATAAGTTATAATTATAAAACATTATAACAACATTACTACTAATTATATCACGTTAACTAATGCGAGTAAACAAATAAAAAACGAGTAGTTCTAATAAACACTTTGATAATTTATCATCGTTTTTTTTTTGTTCACAAAAGTTTTCCGTCAAAAGCAGAATCGATCGCTAAATAATTGCTAGAAACTGGAGGCTTCCAAACGTTACAGTTATGACAGTTCCGAAGATAATTGGTAATGTTGTTACTTTATATTTTGCGATTAAATAAAATATTATAGTCATGTATTTAAATTAAGAGCAGAACACGAGAGAACACTCGTAGAAACACCTCTAAACAAACCGTAAATAGGTTACGGCCTATAGCTTAAGCTTAAAAAATATCTCACTGTTGACATAAGTGCTGGGCTCCTCAATAGAGCGGCAGTGTTGTCCCCCTATTGTCTTTCCCCCACCATTGTGCTACTTACACATCCTGGATTGAACGGTACAGCTAGACGCTAGTCAAACTGTGAGTGGTCATATAGTCTGGTTTTTCTGCCATGAGATCACGGCCTAACAGACCGTCAAACGCTCGTTCTAATAACATTGACGCCGACAGTGAAAAACTTAGAGCAAAATTTGGGATTATTTATGTTCCACGTTTTACAGCGAGCAAACTACGGGCAGTAATGGCAAGGAAAGGGATCCCACGACATCTAATTAGAGCAATACAGAGTCTGTATGTGGAGAACAAAATCTTAATAGAAGCAGGGAGACCGAGAACAGCTCCTAGAGTTGGCCTGATCATTTGTGAAGTACGATAAGGGTGTCCATTATCACCTTCTCTTTATAATTTATATATTGACGAAGTCATAATAAACTCGCAGATGTGTCTTCCAGACCATTTTATGATTGGTAACTCTACAATTGATACTTTGTTATTTGCGGACGATCAGGCTATTCTGTCTGACTCTGAAAGAGATTGCAGATGTGTATGCATTTGTTAAATCGAATCTGCAAAGACTCTAGATTGCAGATATCCACAATTAAAACCAAGGTGATGGCTTTTTGTGGAACTGATCCCGTAAGGGCAAGAATTGTTATAGACGGTACTGTCCTGGAACAAGTTAGCAGTTTTGATTGCCTGGGCTACAGTGTGTCTTATAATGCAAGCAACGACGTGGTGAACAAGTTGCATAAGTTCAACCTTACGTGCGGGACCATCAGGCGAACCCTTAAGTCAGCAAGTAAAGGAACACGCCTAAAATTCTACAAGATGATGGTTCTTCCGACACTTCTTTATGGGTCTGAGAATTGAACTTTAACGAAAGGCCAGGCCAGTCGCATCCAAGCGGCTGAAATGAGATTTCTCAGGCACGTGGCAGGGTATACTCTAAATGATCATAGAAGAAACACAGATATACGGCAGGAACTGAATATTATGAGTATACTCGACACGATCGCCCAGTATCGGCTGAATTAGCGAGAACATCTTTGCCGAATGGATGACTGCCGCATCCCCAAACAACTATGGAACTATAAGCCCAGGAGACGGAGAGGTGTGGGACGTCCGAGAAAGCGCTGGAGTGACCAGTTGTAATATTTGCTTATTTGAGACCGGAACAAACCATTCTTGGTTTAAACCTTGAGGATGATGATGATGAAGTTTTACAGCCTTAGGTCACATATGCATTCTAGGATGGCGGCGTAAATTATAAAAAAGCAGATTCCCTATCACAATGTTTCTCCGTTTTATTTTGCCGCTCATATCTTTCTTATTTTTACCATCTTTTTTCTACTGTCACCCCAAGATGCCTAAAAAAAATATTTTCTACAATATGCATATCTATTCAGTAATACTGCCATTTTACTGTCAACAATCAGATTTGTGATTATAATACACTTTCTACTATTTTGTCCTCGAATAAGACATTTCTATCTACATTTCTATATATCCGACGGAAATGTATGTAAAGATATCCAGGGGTTAGTGGTAAAACTACCCAAGTCCGAGTTTTAATGATGTTTCAAGGTGTTTCAAAAACGAAATTTTTTGTATGCATTTCTTTTTCTGTTTATTTTTGTAACAGCTATGTAATCAATAATAATAACAGCTCTCTTAGTAACACAAATTTTTATTAAATATTAAAATCACTTTTACGATTTACCATTACACTTGCAAACATTTCATTTCTGTTTGCCGTAAATTCACATGAGTGGACTTGGGTAGATTAACCCCATGACTATATTGTTGGAACGGGGAGTTGTGGAGAGAGTAGATTCGTACAGATATCTTTGTATCATGGTTACAAAACATGGCACAAGTATGCAGCAGAAATTAAAAAAATGGTATAGGACAAGGGAAGCAAAGACAGTTCAGTCAATACAGTTACTTTACATTTCATGGAGCAACCGAATAAGACCCAAAACAAAAATCAGAATATATAAGATAATAGTGAAAAAATATGGATTTGAAGTGTGGAAAATTATAAAGCGTATGACGAGAAGATTACGAGATATGAAATTCGGATATTATAGAAGTGCTCTAGGTTTACATCGGAAGATAGGATTAAAAATGAAAAAATAAGGGAAAGGATGTACCAGTGTAAATGACACAATGGGTGTAAAAAATTAAGATTTCCCCTTTATGGGCAACGATAGATGGCCAAAAAGTTACTAGAATGGCCCCCTCCTGAAAAAGAAAAGTGGGAGGACGCGAAAGAGTTGTATAGAAGGGATAAGGTATGCATTGACAAAGAGAAATCTGAAGGAGGGTGATTGCAAAGTTGACAAAGTCTGGAAGCTAGGACATTCAAAAAACTACTTTAAACGTTGCTAGAAAATCACAGGTATATTTATATATTTGCCTCAATATTTTCCACTGTATCGGACTTCATAGGCCTCTATGTAGTACTGGGAGCGACATTCAGTTTCTATGCACCTCTTTCCTCACTTTCGCATTCACTCAACCTAACACACACACACCCTCAGGTGTCACCACTTCTCGCTGTCCATTTTTCATGCAATTTTATCTTCCCAATCCCTACTCATCATTGCAGCATTAACTTTGTTTCTCCATAGTCTGTTTGCCCTTCTCTATTTATCTTTGCTTCTGAGTCTTCTGATAGGCCTTCGTCGTCTCACATATGACGTAAACTGTCCATACCGGCTCAGTCGTTTCGCTTTTGTGTTGTCCATAATTTTCATAGTTGTGTAGTATTTTTTCTAGTGTAAGGTCTTGATCGTTTTTATTTTTATTTTTGTTTAAAAATCTTTACATTGTGAATAAATGTAAAAAATTTCTCAAAGAATATCATTTTTTTGTCTACGATGATGCTATAGTATCGCTCTGGAAAAAGGTTTACATTAAAGAGCATGTTACTTTGTAACTTAACTACATATGTAGTTCTGAGGCGTGAGCCTTAAATCTTTACAGAGTTATGGCTGTTCACAGCATGGAAAATAACTTATTTTCAAGCGTCTAGATAAGCGTGTTCCCGACGCTATGTCAAGATAGAGCGCAAAATAGGTTACCATTCACAACAAACTTAGATTCTCTCTCTCTCCCTCCCCCCTCTCACTCTCTATAGGTCAAACCAGTATCATCCGCCAGTATTTCTTATGTACAAGGTTTAACAAGGTTTAGAACGAAACATATCTTACATGTTTTCGTAACACTCGATTTAACAGGATGACCTTACCCACCTTCATTACCAGTATATCCGCAGATTCATGCTACGGTTATAAACTGGAAAATTTAATAAATAAAAACATTAAATGCATGAAACCTAAATTAAATTAATTCTGTGGGTTTAGTGAAGTTCTATGTGGACTCTTCCCACGTCTAATCCCTAAAGATTTTCCAACCACACACGACGAAGATAATTCTCTTTGTGCTTTCCTCTTCATTTCGTAATAAGTTTCACAATCATCATCCATAATTTGCTTTATATACTGCACCCTTGGCCTTCCCTTATTCCCTTTACTTTCTATTGATCCTTCCATTACCAATTTTAGTCATCGTTCATTCCGCTGTGTATATCCAGTAAGTTCTACCATTCTTCTAATTATGCTTTTCAACAAACACCCCTCATTGCCTATTCCGTTCAGCACCTCTTCATTTGTAATTTTGTCGGACCGTTTTATTTTTAGCATTTTGCGTTGACACCATATCCCAAGGCTGTCAAGTTTCCTTTATCCTTCACACCCATTGTCCACGAGTCGCAATCATACATGACAATCCTTCACATAAAACTCATTAGGAAACGTTTACGAAGATAATTATGATTGTCAAAATCTAATCCCTCTGTTATTAAAAGTTTTAAAAGTTTAATGCTAAATCTTGGTTCTTGCACACCTTTGCTTCACAAAAAAAATTTAGAAAAAAAAATCCGTAAAGTTGATTCCGGTTAAGGTATTATTGACGTCATTGCTGTGTAGACCTCATGCTATGTTGTCAACGCCCATTTCACATGCGTTCATAATAACAGTCCACAGACGTTTAGGGCTGGTGTTGCATACGAGTGTATTGACATGATACTACTATGTGTATTATGTCGTGTCGCGTGTTGTTTATTTTTCAAGTACTATTATTGCAGTGGCATTTTCAAAAGAGACTAAAGTGATAAGTAATTTATCCATATTCCGTTATTTGTTTTTAATTATTTGTTATTTGTTTGCTTATGAAACAAATACTACAGAAAAACAACGTGTACAGCACATCAGTCATAAACAAAGAAAATTGTTGTAAACGCATACAAACTTTAAAGATCCAGTAAACAACCTTAACGGATACAGATACTGTGGAAAAAGTTTTTAAAATTGTAGGGATATTTGGCATATTTACAGAATGATCAGTAAAAATTGGTAAAATGTGATGCAAGTAAAAAAAAAGTAAAGTAGAATCAATATTTCGTAGGCTTTTACGGCCGGCATCCTAATTATTTAAATTAAGATCCAGGCTGTAAGGCCGCTGCGATGCTGATGGATGTTACGATCAGACGTTTTGGTCTCACCCCAGGATTTGCCACAGTACTGTGGTTTTGCTGACTAACAGCGTATCAGTAATTTCAAAACCGTTTAACTGAAGATGGTCTGAAGAGGTAAAGCAGAAACGTCTGATTGTAACATCTGTCAGCATGATAATTACAGTAGATCACAGCCTTACAGTTCGGATCCTAATTTGAATAATTAGGATCAGTATTGTTAGCAATTCCGTAGATAGCTTCAGAAAAACTGTCTCAGAAGAAATTTTACGTATTGTCCTTTCCAAATGATTATTCCGACGTTGCACACATTTTTGATCAACCTATTTGTACTAAAAATAATGAACGTGTATATGTCTACATATTTCCTCTCTTCTTTAGTTAGAAATCCGCAAATTGGTTTGTATCAGTTCTCCACACCGATGTACTCTGTGCTTTTCCTTTCATGTCCTAATAGGAACTACACTTTACGTCACCAGTAATCTGTTTTATATATTAGAGTCTCGGCCATCCTCTTCCTCTTTTTCCTTCGACATAACTATCAATTATTGTTGTTATCAAATTCTCGTGACGAATATGGTCAATAAGTTGAATCATTCGCTTAACAATATTGTGCCAAGAACTTCTTGTCTCTTCAACTCTAGTCAGAATGTCATCATTACACACACACACACACACACACACACACACACACACACACACACACACACACACACACACACACACACACACACATGTATATATCTATAATAAAAATTGTAATAGGTCATCGGATCGTCACCGACAATTCAACTGGAATTAAGTATAAATTTCAAGTGCTGTGGATGTGAAGACCATTGTTTTATCCATCCCTCCACATCCAGAGCTATGAAAGTGCCTCATAAAGGAAACCCCTAACAAAATCTGCAGATGCTGAGGCACCATCTGTTTATCAAATCAGTGTGACCAATCGTGCAAGTAAATTCTATATTACGGACGCACCGTACTAACAACGGACATAGGTACATTTTGCGTCATAAAGTAGAACTCACTGGTAGTGAAACACCCTACCGGCGAGGTAACGATCTAGAATTAATGAGAATGTGTGTACAGCGGATGCAAACCGTTTGAAAGCAAAATTAATGTGTGTATATTGGCTATGATAGAAATTATGATATTGATGTTAAGTTAGGTAAATTTTAAACAATCTGTGGGACAACCAACGGTGTTTTTAGAAACAAGATACGTCGAGACAAAACTAAATTTCTACAAAGTTATGGCAGTCCCTGTACTGTCCTATGGGTGTGAATTATAGACACCAACCAAGAAACAAGATAGTAAAATACAGGCCTCGGGAAGGCCATACTTAAGACGAGTTAAAGGGTGTTCTAAATTTGACCGTACAAGGAATGAGGCACTAAGAAAAGAGCTGCTAGATATTAACTTGAAATAATGTTAAAAAATTCCGAACAATGGTGGAAAGAACATTTAGAAAAAATGTCAGATTCCAGTCTGGCCATACAAATCTAGAAATACAAACCTATAGGACACAGGTGAATGGTAGACTCAGGAAGAGATGGCTGGAGAATTTTTGAAGGCGGAAAAGGCACCACCTTGCCTATGCGTGTTGTGAAGATGATGATGATGATGATAATATACGTATGTATTAGTCTAGAAACGACTAATTAAAACGGTTCAGTGTAAAGTCAATGAATGTAATTTCTAATATTCTGCTGTTACGTGTCAAGTTAACAAATTGGTATTAATGACATGGCAGGCGTAAACGTACGTGAATACAAAGGCGATGCGACATCAGTACGTGTGAGATAACACGTATTAGTATTATTTACAGAGAAGAGGTCGGGACAATATAATGCTGGATGGATTATACATGCGCGACAGTTACCTAACCAGCATGTACGACATTAGTCTCCCGTACATATACTCCTACGTATTCATGGCTGAACATTACTGAAGGCGCTTCGTAGCGTATACCTGATTGCGGTCATTTATCTACACACTATACAAGCAAGACACTGCACTGCGGGAGATTATACGATGATACCGTTTGCTACTTAAACTGAGAAAATAATAAATGAAAGTTACCATTTCTCTTGTGGCTGTTAACTGGAATAATTCCAACTTCTCTAGTTAACATTATAGCCTCAAACGTAAACGAACGAGTATCCCTTCTTGCATTTAATCATTGGCGTTTCTTTAATAATCGTTATTAAAAAAAAAGTTGGTGAACTTGAACAAAGTTATTCATCGTTACTAAAATATTTAAATTCTTCTTCTTCTTCTTCTTCTTCTTCTTCTTCTTCTTCTTCTTCTTCTTCTTCTTCTTCTTCTTCTTCTTCTTCTTCTTCTTCTTCTTCTTCTCCTCCTCCTCCTCCTCCTCCTCCTCCTCCTCCTCCTCCTCCTCCTCCTCCTCCTCCTCCTCCTCCTCCTCCTCCTCCTCCTCCTCCTCCTCCTCCTCCTCCTCCTCCTCCTCCTCCTCCTCCTCCTCCACACCTTCTTCTTGTCGCTATGTCGTCCATGCTACTCTATATTCTGAATTCGTCTTGTGTATCGATATTTACCAGTCAACCCAATAGAGTTCGACCTTTACATTTCCGAGGAATGGACATCTCTGACGCGGCAGACAAAATTTCTTGTGTTCCCATCAACGCCCATCGTTCACACCGAGACAGTAGAACCGGTTTGACCACCAGCTTATAAAACTTCAGCTTCACTTCCTCCCTAACATTGTTCCTTAGTGTTATTGTATCCCTACTTTCGCACACAAGTAGTTAATATAATAATAGTATTGTTACGACGGTCCCACGGATCGCCATGTTGTACAGCGGAAAACAATACACAATACACCAATAAAGTCACTCAAAACCATCTTTAATTATCACAATTAACAGTTTGTAATCAACAAGATAGTCTCTTACAACAAATCAAATAGAGATTGTTCGCACGCAATAATAATGTCAACTAATAAAGTCTCGCACAATTATAAAACACGTAACACTTCGCCACAATACTTCGAACAGCACTGGAATAAATCGCCACTTAAACTGAACTAAGCGTCGCTGAATGATTACATTTATACCCGGATGAGATTCCAGAACAATCCATAATACGCGTCTACTAGAAAACACTAGAGCATGATTGATTGCGGCCTTGAACACAGCGCGCGCGGACCGGTGAGACTGGAACAATGTCGGCCACGGACGCGTGACAGGTGTCACGTAATTTTCCTTCACCTCAAAGTAGCAGCAATATGTACCCACACACACATTATATCCGGGCTCCATCGGCTGGAATAGCCGAGAAACACGTAGTGTTGTGTAATGGCGTAACAATGTGATTGTATTTTCACAGTTGTTATAAAATTGTATCTCCAAAGTTTGTTATAGTCATAACCATTACCAAACGAGATTTATATTGTTGCAAAATGTTAAAATTATTGTATGGCGTGCTCCCTGCCGTCTCTGCATCTTCAAAGACTCTATATACTTCAGCTAATATTATTTTGACAATTCACCGGGGAATTTGGTCGTGGTCCAATGCTGCCGCATAAACAGACGTTTTGGCCCCACAATTGGTGGTCATCTTTAGTGTTACGACTTGAGACACACAACTAGTATGCTTTCCAAAGTGTTCATAGTAGCCTACTGTGGCAAAAGAAAAATATTTCGGTCCCGCCACTGGAGGCCATCTTCAGTGTTACGACTTTAGACACGCAACTGGTATGCTTTTCAAAGTTTTCATAGTACTGTGCCAAAAGAAAAATATTTGGCTCCCACCATTGGACGCCATCTTCCGTGTTATGACTTGATACATGCAACTGGTACGCTCTTCACCAATTATCATAGTACTGTGACAAAATAGAAACGTTTCGCTCCCACCACTGGAGGCCATCTTCAGTGTTACGACTTAAGACATGCAACTGATACGCTCTTCATCAGTTTCCGCAGTATTCTGGCACAGAATGCTCTTCATTTTTTACCACAGTACTGTGGAAACTGATATAGAGAGTACCATGCCTGATGTCGTAACACTGGAAATGGCTTTCAATGGTGGGGCCGAAACGACTGTTTTATGCAGCAGCATTACACTTCGGCCTAATAGCCCGGTAATTTGTCACAATAGTATTAACAGAGTTGACGTCGGCCGCGAAAGCCTAAGATACAAATTCTGTATTCTCAGTTCGTCAAATCACAAAACTAATTTGCGTAAAAATAATGAACTACGTTTTATTATTGCTATTTTCGTGCAAAAAAACGTTAGCCTTAAAATTTACTTAACGTCAGAACTTAATGTATTTCCTGCTAGTTCTGTTAAAAACTGACCATATCAGTAAATTATTACGGATTATTTTGTATTACCAGAAGAGCATAATTGAGTGTTGAGTGTTAGTGAGTATAGTTGTGTGTATTATTAGAAAAGTTGGCTACAGTTGTGAGGCAGTAGCCTTATTTGTGACACTGAGGGACATTTTACTTTTTGAAGGTTGCCCAACTTGGCAGTTCATAGTTTGCAGCTGAAAGTAAACTTAACTAAAGTGAGAACACATATTGAATAAATCATAATGAGTGAGATCAAGATCATTTTAGTTTAAATTATTCAATCTTAGTTTTTAAAAACATATCAAACAATTATTTTAACATAGCGTAGCTTTACAAACGGTCCTTTTAGTGTTTAGTTAAGCTAATAACAATTCGAATGTGATAAAAAAGACTAAAGCAAATACTATTTCAAATTTTGAGCTAGATATTCTAACTTCATACAAGAAGCGTTTTTAAATAACGAAAAAATACAAGTATACAATATTTAATTAATGTTACGAACAGTTTTTGATATATATTTATCATTATCCAACTTGTTAACATGGATATCTTCTTTTCGAAGTAGAATTTAAAATCTTTCTCAATTATGAAAACTTGACTATAAATACAAGTTTTGGTAAAATGTAAATTTTTTTACTACTTGTCTGATAGTGTCCTGGGTCCTCTTCTCTACCTCCTGTTCACCTCGGACTTACCGTCACCAAGTGAAACCACTGTTGCTACCAACGCTGATGACACAGCAATCCTAGCGACACACTCCGAGCCCTCAATAGCATCTCTTATACTACAAGAATCATTAAACAGCGTGCAGTTATGGCTTGATAAATGGCGCATAAAAATAAATTCGTCCAAGTCAGTACACGTTACCTTCACCAAACGTAAGGCAAACTGCCCTCCAGTAACAATTAACGGTCAACCAATACCGCAAGCTGAAAGTGCTAAGTACCTTGGGATGCATCTGGAGAGGAGACAAACGTGGAAAAAACATATAACATCTAAGAAGATTGAACTTAATCACAAGGTCAGAAATATCTACTGGCTGATAGGCAGAAAATCACGGTTAAGTCTCGTCAACAAACAGTTAATCTATAAAACAGTTCTTACACCGGTATGGACTTATGGTATTCAACTTTGAGGTATTGCTAGTACGAGTAATACTGAGATTATCCAGCGCTTTCAGTCCAAAACTGTAAGATCAATAGTCGACAGAGAAGAAATCATGCGCCTCTGCAGGACTCGGATCTCCAAATTAGAAAAACATCCAAACCTCCTGGCAATTAATTTGTTAGATAACAGTGAAGATATTTATAGACTAAAAAGGCACAAACTGTTAGACTTACCATTCAGGTTTAACAAATAATGTATTCTCTCATTATCTGTATTGGAATGTCTGTGATATCTGTTTTGTTCTGTTCTGTATGTTTTGTATTCGTGTCAATATTAAGTATTAATGTCAACCTCTGTATGTGCCTTATGGGCCCAGTGTTTAACATTTGAACTTATTGTATCATGCCAGCAGCAAGTGGAAGTGATTTTTTTTATTTGTTTATATGTTTTGGTCATTTAGTTTTGTAATTTGTGTATCTCTTTAATCTATTAACAAAAACAAGAAAAGGTGTCAATGGTCAGCTCTTCATAATCCTATATGTGTGTTGTCAGCCAATTTTGTTCAATGTTCGCTTAGTGGAACATATTACAAATATCCAATAAATTGAAAAAAAACTTGTCTGAATAAACTTCCTCATCATACTGTCGAATAGGTTCTTGCACATAAAATCAAAACCAAATTAACTGAATATTTTAGATAATTTTCTACACCTATTGGTATATTCGACCAATCACCCGATCAGCGTGTGAAGCAGTTTTTGGTACAATATATGGGACACTATTTTATACGCCACAGGGAGAAGAGAAATGCCACTGTAATTGTTACAGTCTAGTTGATCTCCCTTTTTATAAACCGGACATAACAAGGTTTTATAAACCGGACCGACAATAGACCAGGTTTTCACATTCCGAATTCTGGAGAAAGGTAGGGAACATAAGCTACAAACCCATCGCCTTTTCATAGATTTCAGAAAAGCATACGACAGCATTGACACAAAAGAACTTTACACTGCTCTTGAAGAACTGGGCATACCAAAAAAATTAACAAGATTGTGTAGGATGACAATGTTGACAGTGAAGGGGATGATGAGGATTCAGAATGACTTATCAGGAGAGTCTGACTATGGAAAGGGAGTCCTCCAGGGCTATGCTCTTGCTTCCCTCCTCTTCAATCTTGTCTTATAAAAAGCTATGAGAGATGCTGGAATAGATTCCTCCAGGACTGTATTCAACAGGTTGGTGCAGGTCCTAGGATACGCCGATAACCTAGATATAATCGGGAGGTCCCTTCGAGCAGTCACTGAAGCCTTTCTTGCTCTTGAAGGTCCCGCAAGGAGGCTGAGTCTCATAATAAATGATAGCAAGACAAAATATATGGCCACAGGACAGGAGGCTAGAGAAGGAGAGCACATCCAAATTGGCATCTATTCCTTCGAAAAAATCAACAACTTTGTTTATTTAGGATGCCAAGTTAACGCTGATGGGGAAACAACAGAAGAAATAAAGCGAATAATCACCTCAGCTAATACGTGCTTCTTTGGTCTCAGACCCCTGTTCCAAAGCAGAATAATTGCCAGGAGCATCAAGCTGCTTTTGTAAAAACACTGATCCGCCCAGTTCTCACCTATAGTTCTGAGACATGGACCATTTCTAGAAAGTCTGAGTCCAAGCCTGCTGGTTCACGGACGCAAAATCCTCCGTAGTATATTTCGTCCAATATGTGTAGGAGGTGAATGAAGGAAAAGAACCAACCAAGAACTGAACACTCTTCTGAATGAACAGATATTGTGAAAATTATAAAACTTGGTAGACTCAGGTGGGCTGGACACGTGATCAGAATGGGGGAGCATGAAATACCAAGAAAGGCACTCACAGAACAGATCTATGGGACCAGGATTGTTGGTAGACCCAAACTACGTTGGGAAGACGGTGTGAGCTACGATGCGCGCCACATCCTTGGGACCCGGAACTGGAGAGCAGTTGCACTTGACCGGGACAACTGGCGGAGGCTGTTAAAGGAGGCCTTTGGGTTGTTGCACCGCTGATGATGATGATGATGATTGGTATATTCATCTACATTGGTTCCGTGGCATTCAGTAACAAAATGCTAACAAGGCAGATCGTATCAGTTTTTACAGAAGAAGATCATTTATCAATAAATATTAGTATTTCCGTGAAGATACATTAAGTCTTTTATTCATCGCTATATTTCATTGAATTTTGTGTCATTCATTTACTTTCTTCATGTCACCTCATAGAAGCATTCCTTTAGGTTTTGAGTTTTTATTGAATGCTAGAGATAAGGCTGACGTTGCTTTCGCTGGTGAAAGGATGACATGTGCCTTACAATAACCAAGGGGGAAGTGGGTGCGTTTATTCAAGCCGCAGTTTTGCAAGCTCGTTAATTTTTCATTAGTCTTTCCTATGCCTCTGCTATTCAACGCTAATGGTTCCAGCTATTTTGTAGAAGGCGTTGGACTCATTTAATACATTTGTTTAGAATTTATCAAACGGCAAGTTAGTTTTTTGTTAGTTTCTGTTGTTTGGTTGCTGACACTCTTGTTTCTTCTTTGCTGTCAAGGATTAGCCATGCTGTCAGATCTGTTCTTAAAACTAATTTTAGCATCTTTTACCAAACAAAATTTACACCAACTCCACAAACATCAGAGATACAGCATCACTTGTTCAAAATCAAGTCTCTGCTACAATAGCAAGACTTAGAACGGGTCAAGAATAATGAAGATCGATGAGGATGACACAAGGACGTAACTATCTGAATAAAACTGCAGTAACTGTCCCAGTACCGAGGAGGCACCTGCCGTGCAGTTGCAGCTGTCACGTATGAAAAAAACGATAATCCTGAACAACAGTTTTACACAAAGACATTGGTAGGCCTATAGCTGAGCAGTCCAAACTGCACACGGACTTTGTAGAAAACATGAAAACACAGCAACAATAACAACACTTCTTCTTCCTAATAATTAACAATGCATAATGTGTGTGTGTGTGTGTGTATGATTACACTAATTACACACACACGCACTCAAATGTGATGTATACATCGATATAAACTGATAACGTTTAGCATATAATTATGCTAATTAACGTTTCTAGTCTGATTAGAATGTCTCAAGTAATATCTAATAATCACCTACTCAGTTTTAATTCAACTTAATCACACACTAAAATATACAGAACGTTAGTTGACTAATCATGGGCTGGCCCCGAGCTTGTTTAATCTAGCTCTAGAATATGTGATCAGAAAACTGTCAGTAGGAAAAAACAACGTACTGACAAACAACTCGGTCCAATTAGCAGCCTACGCGGACAACATCAACATAATGTGTCGGACAAAAAATGCAGCAGAGGAAACGTACTTTGAGCTCAAAGAAAATACTAGCAATATAGGCCTCAAAATCAACATAGATAAAACAAAAATATTAGTGCAGGTTAGAAGATAAAGAAACTACGGAACAATCGACAATATCGAAAAGGTGGACAACTTTAACTACTTGGGAACCATATAAAAAAAAAAAAAAAAAAAAAAAACAGCACAGAAGAAGCCGAAATCCGAAACCGGATAATCAAAGCCAATAAAGCGTATTTCGCCACATCAAGTATCTTCAGATCCAAAGATATCCACAGAAACACGACACTAAGGATATAAAAATCAATAATAAGACCCATCCTAACCTACGGCTATGAAACGTGTATCCTGAGCTCCAAAGCAGCAAAAACTACAACGTCTAAGGTGGGCTGGTCATGTAGCCAGGATGGAAGAAGACAGAATACCACTAAAACTATTGAATACCAGAATCCACGGAAAAATACCAGTGGGAAGACCGACCAGAAGATGGGAGGACGCGATGGATGAGGATGCGAAAGAAATACTGAAAGTGCGTTGTTGGAGGAGCATGGCTACCGACAGAAGAGAATGGGGGGAAAAATTGAAGGAGGCCAGGGCCCAACAAGGGCTGTAGTGACATGGGAGAGAGAGAGTTGACTAATCGCGATGTTCTACTGTTACATTTCAAGGTTTCGTGCCGGATGTGTATGTTCATGTATACACAGGTGACCCAATAACTTATCTGACCGGACTGCATTATTCAAATCTGTTACAGCCACACGTATTAAATGTGGCGCTTTACTCTGTGCAGCGCTTTCCTGAATTTATTATTTATACCAAATTTACCACATGGTAGCCGTTGTTCCCGTCATTAAGATAATGTTATTATTGTAAAAATTTTAAAAGTTTCTATAATTATTTTCTATTACTATTTTTTTTTTATTCTGGCTGTTTACACATTTTCCGAAAACAAAGATTACAGAAGTTATTGAATTCTCATCTTTCACTGCTGTTTGTTCATCCAAAGAGCTTGAATTTCTCGTTCCCTCAATATAGTCTGAATTTCTGCTATCCAGGTGATAGGTGGTCTTTCTCTTTTCCTTCTTCCTAGTGGAGTCTATTCCATAACTCTCCTTGGCAATCTTTCTTGTGCCAGTCTTTTCGTGTATCCATACCACTGTTATATTTTTGTTTGAATAAAATCAACAATTGAATGTTTCACATTCATTCTGTCTTTAATGATTTCATTTCTAATTTTCTCACGTCTTGATACTCTTGCAGAACGTCTCAAAAAGTCCATCTCTCCTCTCATTAATTTTGTTCTTGTGTGTTTATTAAAAGTCAAACTTCTGAGAAGTAAGTCATGATACTTCTAACAATGGTTTTAAATAATTTGGTTTTAGTTTATGCTGTAATTCGCTTATCTTACAGGATTCCATTTAATGTAGATTTAGCCATCTTTCCCAAATTAATTCTGGATTGTATATCTTTGTCTTGAATCGCACTGGCCATAATTTTCACCCCTAAATACTTGTATTCCTCATCATTATTCTTTTATTTCTGTAATTTTATACTATATTTTCTTAAGAGAGTCACTTAAAACTAGTATTCTCCGCATGAGGCTCTACACTTTTTAAATGTTTAATGGATAATTTTATTATATAAAGCAATTAGGTTATTTTTGTTACGTAAGGAAAAACAGGCACTTACAAATATTATGCCACAGTAAAATTTTGTAAACTTAAGATGCAAAAAATTTTTTAATTTTTTAAAAGCTAAAAGGTTTTGCTATTATCAAAGCTTTATATTTACCAGCTAATTCATTCTTGGTCTTACAGTATTGCCATCTCTTGGGAAAAATTCAGTTCCTCTACTTTTTAGACAAACTTCGTATAGCCGAGAAATAGCCATGTAAATAATAGACATCACCTATAATTACAACTAAGGTTTCTAATTTCAGTTTAAATGATGTAGGTTGTAGTAGATCGTGGATATTTGAGAATCAATACTAACTTGGCTTTAATGAATAGAAAGTTGAGATGTATTTACCCATAGTGAGGAGAGGATCTCCATATGTGTCGTACACTTTGAGAGAGAGAGAGAGAGAGAGAGAGAGAGAGAGAGAGAGAGAGAGAGAGAGATTGATTAAACTTATAATGATTAATACCAAAGTGAAAGCCAGAAGCATGAGATGTAGTGGCACGCGCGCGCGCTAAGTTGTTCCTAAACAGCTTGTTACGTAGCGTAAATAATACACACAAGTGTCTAATGTTATCTCAATACACTGTGTTTGTGTTGTAAAGCAAAATATTGCCCGTCCAGTTACAAATATGTATTGATACCCATAAATAGACACGTCAATTACTTGATGGGTATATTGGCGGGCGTGTAGTTTGATTTATAGTCTCGTTATAATTGCCAGTTATTTTTAAAATTAAAATTCGTTGAACAGAGCGGTGTTATAATAAAACGTTGTGGTGACAATAAAACCTACACTGCCGGAAATAAAACAAAATAATACACCGTTGCAGGACAATTGGTTACACTTGTCGTTGGCATTATTATATAACACCGATGCGACACAAATAGGATATGCAACGTACGTAATGTTTATATCGTTTATGTTTAGGTTTAGGTTTATGTTGTTCATGCTGTTTATATTTCCGTTTACGTTTTTATGCTTTTTACGTTTATGTTTATATTTACGTTTACGTTGTTTTGATGTTTATGTTTAAGTTTACGTTTACGTTTACGTTTATGTTTACGTATACGTTTACGTTGTTATGCTGTTTACGTTTACGTTGTTATGCTGTTTATGTTTACGTTTATGTTTGCGTTTACGTTGTTATGCTGCTTATGTTTATGTTTATGTTTACGTATACGTTTACGTTGTTATGCTGTTTACGTTTACGTTGTTATGCTGTTCATGTTTACGTTTACGTTTATGTTTATGTTTACGTTTACGTTGTTATGCTGTTTATTTACGTTTACGTTTAGGTTTACGTTTATGTTATGTTTACGTATACATGTACGTTTACGTTGTTATGCTGTTTGTATTTACGTTTATGTTTATGTTTATGTTTATGTTTATGTTTACGTATACGTATACGTTTACGTTTACGTTGTTATGCTGTTTACGTTTAAGTTTATGTTTACGTTTACGATTACGTTGTTATTCTGTTTACGTTTACGTTGTTATGCTGTTTACGTTTACGTTTTTGTTAATGGTAATGTTTATGTGTATGTTTATGTTTATGTTTAGGTTTATGTCTATGTCTATGTCTATGTTTATGTTCATGTTCATGTTCATGTTCATGTTCATGTTCATGTTCATGTTCATGTTCATGTTCATGTTCATGTTCATGTTAATTTGCAAGTGAAACTTCTATTGTTTGCTTCAAATTTTCTGGTATTATTTTTTCATAATTACAGATGCATACAGCTTGTATCGGTAGAAGATATAATCTAATTAAAACAATAATTTTATAAAATTTAAGACAGCAGTGTTATATTATCAAAGAGTCTTTTATGAAATAAATTTACATATTATCGCTAAAATTACTGCTATAGGCATACATATGTTTTTGTTTTTGTTTCTGAAATCTGACGAGTTTTGTATTTTATACCTACATATGTTTGACTACAACATTCTTGTTATTATCCAACAATGGCTTGTAATTTTTGTTATTCGTTTACGTCAGTTCTGGCTGTGTACAAAATTATACAGGATTAAAAATACAGTTATGTTCTTTTCTTAAGTTGTTTTTGTATTTTTATATACTGCATATTGTAGCATAACAAAATTATCACTCTAAACATTTAACTTAATGCAACATAAATAAAGAAGAAAAGTTCCATAGTGAGTGAGAAGAATGAATTGTTTTAAGGATTAAACCAGAAACTGTATATTAAGTCAATAAAATGTTAATAAGAATGAAAAATAATAAAAAAGAAAACCATTGATCAAAATAACTTACTATGTAAAAACCCAATAAACCAGCAGTATACCCAGTAGATTGGGGAAGCAGTAAAAAGGGAAGGACAAGAAAAAGGAAATAAAAGGATGAAAACCATATTAATAATGGAAATTTATAAGGTCAAGAAGCAGAGAAACCACAAGACCAGAAATGACTAATATAATAATGAAGAAAGGACAAAATAGGTCAAGATTCCTACAAAGAGCCTAGAAGCAAGAAGAGCTATTCCAAAAAATGTTAATAATGGAATACATACCATTGAACAAAATTAAAACCAATATAGTTAGACCCAGTAACAAGTTACAAGATACAATCCCAAAGAAAACCTAATTGTAAACTAGTTATAAGTATAATATGTGAAAAATTATTAAAAAGACTACCATTAGTGTAGACAAAAATAAGTGACACACTATAATAAAGTGTAGTATAAGAAATAGAAATCTATTAAAAAGACTACCATTAGTGTAGACAAAAATAAGTGACACACTATAATAAAGTGTAGTATAAGAAATAGAAATCTATTAAAAAGACTACCATCAGTGTAGGGAAATACTATATAAAAACTAAAAGACAGTCTAATGACTGAGGTCAATTTTGATAATAAAAGTGTTTTCAAAAATTAAGTAGTATAAGAAAATAATAGGTATAAGATGTTTTAATTTTTTTCATTGTGTTACCAAAAATAATTATAATGAACACTAGAGACAGTTCATAACTGAAGGTGTCATTAATTATAAGATGTTTTTATTTTCATTTCATTATATTACCAAAATAGTTATAAGGAACACAAGAGACAGTTGATAACTGAAAGTGTTATTAGGCATAAGATGTTTTTGTTATGTTTAAATGATATATAAAAAAAAAAGTTTAGTAGATATAAGATATTCCATTGTATTTTAAAATCATGTTATTTAATTTTCAAGTTTGTAAGGCAGAGAGGCAAGTAGGAAATAGAAATGTAATGATTTTATTTTTAAAACTGTAAACCATATATAATGTACAAGCAGACTAGCTAAGACACCACTTTAGAAAACACAGACTAGTAATGTAAACCAAAACTATTTATCAGAGAATCAAACTACATAATAAGGAAGAGAATTCAATACATACAACACAGAAATTGAAAATATAATTAATACAGATACAATTAATAGCGAATGGAATGACAAAGGAAAGAAAATTAACTTCTTTTGGAAACAAATAATACTAGGCCTATAATGGTAATCAAATCAGACTAAACAGTACATTAATCAATATTGAAGTGTTTTAACAACAAAATTATTAACAACAAAGGTAATCACGGAGTTATTAAGAATATTCTATGGAACTATTATCAGAAAAAACACTTAAAACCCATTTAAACACTAAATCTTTACAAAATATGAGGCCTACAATAATTATAAAAAATTGTAATTTTTGGGCTTCAATGAACTTGAAACAAACCCAGCTATATATCCAAATATGTAAAATTAATTAATCAATATTACTGACTAGTTAGATTTATGTAAAATTAAGAAATATTTGAAATGCAGTAAAAAATAAGAATACTTATTATGTATATTTAGATGGTGAACCAAGTCTTAAACGGATATTTTTATAATTGAACAATATAAAGAGGAAAAAGACATATCACAAATTACCCTAAAACGACGACGTTCAGAGTTTAGTCTATTGTTAATCGTGAAGACGACTAGTTGAAAATGTATTAACAGAATACCGAAAAGGAATAATTTTGTGTAAAACCGAGTATGGTTATGCGGAGTGTAACAGAGGTTATCTAAAAATGAAAATAACATTAACTATTAATATTTAACACCTCACTAATTCCAAACAACCGTAATAACACCAGCACACACAAGTACAAGAAATCAACGGCCATTTTGAGACAATTTTGGACCATATTCGCAGAACACGTATACACATATTTGAACACCGGACACTTCACAGGAAACCCATCACGAAACGACATCGCAGGAGAAGAGAGGACACTCTACACCATCTTCCTGGACCAACACCACTTCGCAGAGAAGGGAATATTTATTTATTTCTGCGGGAGAAGCCCAGCCAGTTCCAGCAGTATAGCAGCTAACATCGAGGTGACGGCAGCCATACTTGTTTCCTGAACCAGCACGAAAACACGGCCAGCTTGAAGGGAGTGACGTCATTTCTACGAATGGTTCGATATTAATTTTCCTAATTGACAATTTAAATAATAATATTGTTTTATTTGAGCCATAATAATTTAGTTTAAGAATACCTGTAAGAATGTATCTTGTTCCTTGCCCTCTGACCATTTCGACTCGTTAAAAGAACCATAATTACTAACCTTGTAAAAAATATATTTTGTTAATCTTGTTCGCTACCGACTGGAGCACATATCAGCCAATGCCTTGGCCATGCGGAGTTTGACTGGCGCATAATTTTGAATGTCAATAAATGAACATCATTATTCAGTTACAAGAGTTGTCTTTGTTTATATAATTAATGTTAACTATTTTTTTCTTCTAAACAAAAATAATTTACAGTGCTAGAATAAATATCTAAGAAAAGTACACACAAAATTAATTAATTAATTATTAATTGATTAAATTAACCAATTAAACCAAAACTTAATATTAGTACAAATTTCATAACTTACAAAATTTTATTTTATTATCAATCCATCACACTTAATTATAAAATATTATTTATATTTAATTTATTCTTTGTAATTGGTGAATCCAAAGTGGAGCTGTATCATCGGCGAGTTCAACACCGAGATTCAGACAACATAATTCTTGCTATATTTAAAGAGACTAATCTTGTGTGACCACATCATAATAACATATAATTATATTTTATTCTTTTATTTATATTTGTAATAAATATATTACAAATTGGCGTCCAACTAAAGGGCTTTAAATAGGAGGTGATAGAGTTATAAAATAAGGACGATTGTCCAATTTCCTATTTTTAGCTCGGCAGCTGTCAATAGGTCGGAAGAAGGAGCGAGATGCACAGGAGAGCTACATCAAGGAAAAGGGCTATGGAGGCCGAGCAGGAGGTAGACATGGAAGATAAAGGGGCGACACCAGTGGAAGATGTGGAGTCGATGTTACCGCCAGCAGAACCAAACAAGCCTGCACCGCAAAAGGAACAGCCAGAGAAATCCACCACAAAGGAAGAGACAAAATTGGATAGAATGATGGAGATGTTACTCAGAGAATTTAAAACGACAAAGGAAGAGTTGGGTAATAAAATGGAAGAAAATAGTAAGACGATGGAGGAGAAGATGGAAGAAAATGGTAAGAAGATGGAGGAGAAAATGGAAGAAAATAGTAAGGGAATGAAAAGTGATAACCAACGATTGAAGGAGGAAATGAGAGAAAACAGTAAGAAGATGGAGGAGAAAATGGAAGAAAATAATAAGGAAATGAAGAATGATAACCAACGATTGAAGGAAGAATTGGGTAATAAAATTGGAGATACCAGTAAGAAGATAGAAGAGAAGATGGAAGAAAATATTCAGAAAATTGAGGAGAAAATGGAGGAAATAAAGTCTGACAATAAACAGTCGAAGGAGGAATTAACCCAGATAAGCCAAAAACTGGAAGAGACCAATAAGAAGATGGAAGAAACAAGTCAAAAAATGGAAAGCAATAATCAGCAATTGAGAGAAGAATTGAAGGAGACGAACCAAGAGAGCATGAACCGGTTAGACGGAAGAATGGAAATATTGAAGGAAGAATTAAGCCAGAAAATAGCTGAAAACAATGAAACAATCAGCAAGAAGGTAGAAGAGGAATTAACGGTAATCGAACAAAACGTTACAAGAGCTGACGAAAGATGGAGTCAAACCGAACGAGAAGTACAGAGTATCAAGACAGAAATAAACACTAAGGTAAACAACATTGAAGAAACGACTAGGAAGACATTGGAGGAAAGACTAAAAGAAACACGTGAAGACTGGGAGCGAGTGCAGGACCGATTCACAGAAAAATGTGACGGCATTGAAGCTACTGTGACCTGTATCAACAGTCAGGTGCGACAGAACCAAACAGATATAGACCTGTTCCATAGTCGACCGACAAGCATTACCAGTTGTCCTAACAGCGAGAATCGTGAAGGAATTAACTTCAGGTTTTATAAAAACAAACCGATGGAGTTCCTAGCCAGAATCGAAGAGTACTTCACCAAACACAGAGGCAATCGCTGGAGGGAGAATAAAGAAGTACTTGACGAATCGTTCAAGGAGATAGCAGATAATTGGTGGATGGCGATAAGAGACGACGTGACCGACTACCAACAATTGAAAAGGCTATTCAAAGCCAAATATTGGTCTGAATCGACACAAAATATCGCCAGAGACGGGATCTGTCATGGAAAATACAACCCGTATGGAAACCAGACTCTAACAGCGTACTTTTTGGGAAAGGTGTGCGTGGCCAAACATCTAGAGCCCAGAATACCGGAAGAATGCCTGGTCAGCAAGCTCTCATACCATTATGAGGAAGATATAATAAGAGCTAGAAGAAACAGTCAAATAAAGACTGTACAAGCAATGACCGAGCTCTTAGAAATGTATGAGCATGAAGACTATTACCGCCAAAGACGCAGGAGGTATGAAAAGCCGGAACCAAGAAGTAACACCAATAATTTGAATAATAATAATCGGCAGAATGTGGGCAACAACAATAATTATAATTCCGCAAATCGGAATAATGCCGAATACAATTATAACACCCGTAATAACAATAATGTACCTAGATTTAACAACAATAATAATAATAATCATGTTCCTCGCATTAATAATAATGACAGCAACAACAACAATAATAGTAATAATAATAATAATAACCGTCCACAAAACAACAACGGTTATTATAATTATGTTCCAAATGGTCAGAGGAACCCCAACCCCTCTAATAACAATTATCATAGTAATTATAACAGGAATTACCCGAATGGAGGTAATAACAATAATTACAGGACATACCGACCCCATATTAACTACATCAGAGCGGAAGGCAGTGGACAGAGGAGGTACCAGCCTCAACGAAGGAGCCGATATTATGAATATGAGACCTTTCAAAGAAGTCAGGGAAATAATCGTTACAGAGAGTACGAGCCCAGACGTAGTTCCAGCCTGGACAATCAGCGAAGAATACCTGTAACAGAAGCCCAACAGGACGATCGTGCTGAACCAAACGAAGCAGTTTCAGGACTCCAAGCAGATGCTTCCAACGGCCTAATCCGTAATGATGCGGAACATTTAAACGAACGGAGGCAGTAATAAACTCCAATAACCATTTACTGCTCCAATCTGCTGGGTTTAACCAAGGAATAAATTCGAAGAAAGACAGAAAAAATTTTACAATAATATACAGTAATTATTTGAAAGATATCCGTAAGGACCTGCTAGAAGAAAGCGAAGTTAACATTAATAATAATGACAATGAAATAATATATATATAATTGCAGAAATTGAGGGTATTTCTGTTCCTATAATGATAGACACTGGAGCCAATGTCTCTATAATAAATAGTAATGAGTTGGACCGGATACAGCAGGAATGCCACAAAAACTTACCGGTACTACCTATTAATAATATTGTACTTGTAGGAGCTACCGGCCGACAGAACAAGACCATAAGAAAACAAGTATCCCTAAGTGTCAACAGTCAGGGCATTAGTGTGAATATGATATTTCTTGTTGCAGCCGGATTACCTTTCAACATCATGATAGGATGTGACATATTGCGCAGAAACTCAGCAGTTATCGACTTATGCCGAGGAAAGGTATCACTCTTTGCTGAAGGTTCGACCTGGGTAGCCAATTTAACTAACAACAAGATGTTAGACTCCAGACAACTTCTCGACCACAAAAATAAGGTGAATTACTTGTCAAACTACTCGACAAACAACAAGCCAGTACATCAGGATTCGGAGGATGACCTATGGCAACAAAAGATTCAGGAGATACGTAACTTCCATTGCCATAATACTACCGAGCAATTAGAGGAAAACCAGCTGAATCAATTGGTCAACATATATGAAAAATATCGAGCTGTATTTTTGGACGAACCTGGAAAGATCCGGAACTACCAATGTTCCATACGATTCAGAGAACCGGTAGAATTTAATAGAAAGTCGTATCCCATAGCACAATCTTTGAAGGAAGCCGTACGCACAGAGATCCAGAATATGATTAGTAAAGATATTATCGAGAGCAGTCAATCGCCATACACTAGCCCAATTGTGGCTATACAAAAGAAAAATGGGAAGGTAAGGCTTTGCCTTGACGCTCGTGAGATAAATAAAATGATTATTAACGATCGTACCTCACCTGGCGAAATTGATGAGATACTGAAGAGATTTCACGGAACGAAGTTCATTACCACATGGGATACCGTATCCGGCTATTGGCAGGTGGAGTTGCACCCAGCAAGCCGGCAATACATGGCGTTCATCTTCGAAGGGCGCAATTATCAGTTTAAGAGGTTGCCCTTCGGGTTGGTGAACTCAGTAGCTGTTTTTGTCGCCTGTATGGATTATATACTCGGACCAGAAGCGCTCCAATTCACGACTGTCTATGTTGATGATCTCCTAATAACATCAACCAATTGGGAAGAACACTGTTACCGTGTGGAGCATGTCTTGAAGAAGCTTGCTGAAAATAATGTTACCCTTAAACTAGACAAGTCCAAGCTTATAGCTAAAGAAGTACAATTCTTGGGTTTCCAGTTAAACAGTCAAGGAATAACACCATCAACAGAAAAGGTCGACGCCATACAACGATTCCCTATACCAAAAAACAGAAGGCAACTACAATCATTTTTAGGCCTGTGTAACTACTATAGGAAGTTCCAAAATAATTATTCCGAACTGACAGCCCGGTTTCAGTACCAGTTATCGTCCAAGAATAAATGGCGATGGGGTCAAGAACAAGACGAAACCCTCAAATCAATTAAGGAGAAGTTCTTAGAAGCAGTAATGCTCAACCATCCGGATTTTAACCGACCCTTCTTTCTAAACTGTGACGCTAGTAACATTAGCTTGGGATCAACACTGTACCAAGAAGATGAAAGTGGGAACCATCTAGTAGTGAGCTTTGCTAGCAGAACCCTGAACCAGTGTGAAAAGAACTATAATGTGACGGAAAAAGAACTGCTAAGTGTAGTCTTTGCCTGCGGGAAGTTTCGGACGTATATCCTCGGATATCCAGTGACCGTTCGAACAGATCACAAATCAATATCCTTTCTGAGAAGATGCAAGTTAAGCCATGGTAGATTGACCAGATGGGTACTCGCCCTGCAGGAATACGATATACAGTGGGAGTATGTTCCTGGAAGTAAAAATGTAGTAGCCGACGTATTGTCGAGAGTAAATCTGGAAGAACAAACGTTCGAAGGCGAAAAGGAGAGCATTTTGAAAATCTATAATATTATTAAGGACAGATCCGATTTAGAAAAAATAGTGCAGGACATCAGCAAACACCAGCAGTCCGACCCGAAGTTAAACCACATTAAACTTCGTCTCTCCAACCAAGATGACACAATAACCAAATTTTATTGTGTACATAATGGAATTTTATTCATCAAAACATCCCTTGATGAAGAGATATGGAAGATCATGATCCCTACTACAATCGAAAAGGATATCATCCTGGACTATCATCTACGATACGGTCACATGGGAGCCATGAAGGTGATCAAGGCGATAGAAGAGAATTATCATATAAAAAGTATCAATAGAAAGACGAGAAACTACCTTAAAACCTGTCTGATATCTCAATTGGTGAAAACCAACAATGAGAGAAAAGAGGGTATGATGATACCAATTACCTCACAAGCCAAACTGGAAAAGGTCTTTCTGGACATATGTGGTCCATTTCCCCGCAGTGGCGGACGCCATCGATACAAATACATTATTATCATGATGGATCATTTCACAAAATTCACAAAACTGTACCCTGTGAACAGAGAGATACCACTTTGAAGACTCTAGGAATAATAACAAACCATTACATTCCAGAGATAGGGAGCCCGGCATCCATAATCACAGACCATGGAACGCAATTTAAGGGTTGGAGGTGGAGAAACACTCTAAATACGTTGGGCATTAAAACATACAAGACATCTGTCTACCACCCCAGCAGCAATCCAGCGGAGAGGGTACTGCGAGAAGTCGGAAGAATATTACGGACTTATTGCTATAATCAACAAAAGAAATGGCAAGAATATTTATTAGCTACTGAAGAATTCCTTAATTTGTCCTATCACCCCGCTATAGGTACCACGCCATACACGGCAATGTATGAAAAACCGCCTCCAAGAGAAATATAAGGCATAATAGAGTTCCCCATGAGTCAAGAATACAAATTCAATCGAATCAGATTCTACAATAAATTGGCAGAAGACCAGGAAAGGTGTAAGAACAAGTATCAAAAGGCGATTAAGAAAATAATAAGCTATGAAGTCGGAGAAAAGGTACTGCTAAAAAACAGGGAATTACCCAGTACTTTGGAAGGCATTACCAAAAAGGTGTTACTGCTGTATACCGGCCCATACCTGATTATTAAAAACAATAATAACAATACGTATGTACTAAAGGATATCATTTCAAATAAAGTAAAATGAACTTATAATCAATTATCCATTAAAAAATATTTAGAGGAGAAATAAAAGTATTTTCCAAATTCAAAAAAATCAGTAAGTACAACTTACACCAAACATTCGAAGAATTATGAATAAACAAAAAGAATTTTGATGAATAAAAAATTTCAAAATTCAAAAAATTAGTAAGTACAACTTACACCAAATATTCAAAGAATTATGATGAAACAAAAAGAATTTTGATGAATAAAAAATTTCAAAATTCAAAAAATTAGTAAGGACAACTTACACAAAACATTCGAAGATTTATGAATGAATAAACAAAAAGAATTTGATGAAAATAAAATATTTACAAAATTCAAAAAATTTAGTAAGTACATCTTACACCAAACATTTGAAAGACTATTATGAATGAAAAAAGAATTTTGATGAACATAAAAAATTTCAAAATTCAAAAAATTAGTAAGTACAACTTACACCAAACATTCGAAGAATTATGAATAAACAAAAAGAATTTGGATGAACAAAAAATATTTTACAAAATTCAAAAAAATTAGTAAGTACATCTTACACCAAAATAGTTGAAAAACAACTATGAATAAGAAAGAATTTAGTTGAATAAAAATATCTAAAGTTAAAAAATAGTAAGCTCATAGCATTACTCATACGAATGATGAGAAATAACTCATAAATATGAAAAAAGATTTTGTAAGAAAGAGATACAAAATTCTAAAGGAGAAAGGAAACCACAATATCATATGACTTAATCGAAACAACTTAACCAAACTCACAAAGAAAATAAATTAATAAAAATGGAACAGTGAAGAAGGACCAACTCAGTCAAGACCAAATAGTGAGACCAGAAACCAAAAAACCCTGATACTATTAATGATAATGTTGTTGCAGTAACCACTGTTATCGTGAAAGTGATAAAGAATTAATTCATATTATGCCATGAGCAATAAAAATAACTCATTGGATACCAGATGGTAGAAAGAATAAATATAAATACTACTTACTATGTAAACATGATGAAATGTATATTATACCACATACCTAAACCACATAATATGGAATAAGCTTTAAGAGAGAAGAAGAGTCAAGTGTATAAAAGTATTAATTAATATAAAGTATTATGAAGTGAAGAATCTAAAGATGTTTATTTTAGTCAAAAGAGACTACTTTTACAGTTTATTTATTTTTATGACTGGATGTAGAAAATGCCATTAGTCTTATATTTTGAGCAGAGATGATAATGCCTCTGGACTCAATTAATTGAAGTATTGGACAGCAGGGATTGAAGCCAAAAGTGCCACTCTGAACTGTTCCAATTAATTTGTTAGGGAATGTTAGGGAGTAAACATACTGGTGAGGAAGCACCAAATAAGAAAGAATATAAAATGATAATGTTATACACAAGATTGAAGATCACTTATTAATGAAGAAAGAAACTAATGAAGGAGATACACATCATCTGAGAGGAGCAACGGTGGAAAAAGAAGGTATATAAAGTGAAAACATGTAATCACGAAGAAAATATGGTAAATACAAAAGAATTAGTAGTAATTATTTCATCCATACTAAGAGTATGATCTGAACTAATCACTTTTACAGGGGAGCATATGTAGCATAACAAAATTATCACGCTAAACATTTAACTTAATGCAACATAAATAAAGAAGAAAAGTTCCATAGTGAGTGAGAAGAATGAATTGTTTTAAGGATTAAACCAGAAACTGTATATTAAGTCAATAAAATGTTAATAAGAATGAAAAATAATAAAAAAGGAAACCATTGATCAAAATAACTTACTATGTAAAAACCCAATAAACCAGCAGTATACCCAGTAGATTGGGGAAGCAGTAAAAAGGGAAGGACAAGAAAAAGGAAATAAAAGGATGAAAACCATATTAATATTGGAAATTTATAAGGTCAAGAAGCAGAGAAACCACAAGACCAGAAATGACTAATATAATAATGAAGAAAGGACAAAATAGGTCAAGATTCCTACAAAGAGCCTAGAAGCAAGAAGAGCTATTCCAAAAAATGTTAATAGTGGAATACATACCATTGAACAAAATTAAAACCAATATAGTTAGACCCAGTAACAAGTTACAAGATACAATCCCAAAGAAAACCGAATTGTAAACTAGTTATAAGTATAATATGTGAAAATTTATTAAAAAGACTACCATTAGTGTAGACAAAAATAAGTGACACACTATAATAAAGTGTAGTATAAGAAATAGAAATCTATTAAAAAGACTACCATTAGTGTAGACAAAAATAAGTGACACACTATAATAAAGTGTAGTATAAGAAATAGAAATCTATTAAAAAGACTACCATCAGTGTAGGGAAATACTATATAAAAACTAAAAGACAGTCTAATGACTGAGGTCAATTTTGATAATAAAAGTGTTTTCAAAAATTAAGTAGTATAAGAAAATAATAGGTATAAGATGTTTTTATTTTTTTCATTGTGTTACCAAAAATAATTATAATGAACACTAGAGACAGTTCATAACTGAAGGTGTCATTAATTATAAGATGTTTTTATTTTCATTTCATTATATTACCAAAATAGTTATAAGGAACACAAGAGACAGTTGATAACTGAAAGTGTTATTAGGCATAAGATGTTTTTGTTATGTTTAAATGATATATAAAAAAAAAGTTTAGTAGATATAAGATATTCCATTGTATTTTAAAATCATGTTATTTAATTTTCAAGTTTGTAAGGCAGAGAGGCAAGTAGGAAATAGAAATGTAATGATTTTATTTTTAAAACTGTAAACCATATATAATGTACAAGCAGACTAGCTAAGACACCACTTTAGAAAACACAGACTAGTAATGTAAACCAAAACTATTTATCAGAGAATCAAACTACATAATAAGGAAGAGAATTCAATACATACAACACAGAAATTGAAAATATAATTAATACAGATACAATTAATAGCGAATGGAATGACAAAGGAAAGAAAATTAACTTCTTTTGGAAACAAATAATACTAGGCCTATAATGGTAATCAAATCAGACTAAACAGTACATTAATCAATATTGAAGTGTTTTAACAACAAAATTATTAACAACAAAGGTAATCACGGAGTTATTAAGAATATTCTATGGAACTATTATCAGAAAAAACACTTAAAACCCATTTAAACACTAAATCTTTACAAAATATGAGGCCTACAATAATTATAAAAAATTGTAATTTTTGGGCTTCAATGAACTTGAAACAAACCCAGCTATATATCCAAATATGTAAAATTAATTAATCAATATTACTGACTAGTTAGATTTATGTAAAATTAAGAAATATTTGAAATGCAGTAAAAAATAAGAATACTTATTATGTATATTTAGATGGTGAACCAAGTCTTAAACGGATATTTTTATAATTGAACAATATAAAGAGGAAAAAGACATATCACAAATTACCCTAAAACGACGACGTTCAGAGTTTAGTCTATTGTTAATCGTGAAGACGACTAGTTGAAAATGTATTAACAGAATACCGAAAAGGAATAATTTTGTGTAAAACCGAGTATGGTTATGCGGAGTGTAACAGAGGTTATCTAAAAATGAAAATAACATTAACTATTAATATTTAACACCTCACTAATTCCAAACAACCGTAATAACACCAGCACACACAAGTACAAGAAATCAACGGCCATTTTGAGACAATTTTGGACCATATTCGCAGAACACGTATACACATATTTGAACACCGGACACTTCACAGGAAACCCATCACGAAACGACATCGCAGGAGAAGAGAGGACACTCTACACCATCTTCCTGGACCAACACCACTTCGCAGAGAAGGGAATATTTATTTATTTCTGCGGGAGAAGCCCAGCCAGTTCCAGCAGTATAGCAGCTAACATCGAGGTGACGGCAGCCATACTTGTTTCCTGAACCAGCACGAAAACACGGCCAGCTTGAAGGGAGTGACGTCATTTCTACGAATGGTTCGATATTAATTTTCCTAATTGACAATTTAAATAATAATATTGTTTTATTTGAGCCATAATAATTTAGTTTAAGAATACCTGTAAGAATGTATCTTGTTCCTTGCCCTCTGACCATTTCGACTCGTTAAAAGAACCATAATTACTAACCTTGTAAAAAATATATTTTGTTAATCTTGTTCGCTACCGACTGGAGCACATATCAGCCAATGCCTTGGCCATGCGGAGTTTGACTGGCGCATAATTTTGAATGTCAATAAATGAACATCATTATTCAGTTACAAGAGTTGTCTTTGTTTATATAATTAATGTTAACTATTTTTTTCTTCTAAACAAAAATAATTTACAGTGCTAGAATAAATATCTAAGAAAAGTACACACAAAATTAATTAATTAATTATTAATTGATTAAATTAACCAATTAAACCAAAACTTAATATTAGTACAAATTTCATAACTTACAAAATTTTATTTTATTATCAATCCATCACACTTAATTATAAAATATTATTTATATTTAATTTATTCTTTGTAATTGGTGAATCCAAAGTGGAGCTGTATCATCGGCGAGTTCAACACCGAGATTCAGACAACATAATTCTTGCTATATTTAAAGAGACTAATCTTGTGTGACCACATCATAATAACATATAATTATATTTTATTCTTTTATTTATATTTGTAATAAATATATTACAATATTAATAATTTTGTACTTTTATAATCAGTTGCAGCGTTTAGTAGAGAATTCTGTTTAAAAAAATGAAAGGATGAAAACTGTGAGAGCTGAAATAAATAAAACTTGATTTTGATTTTATTATTTAGCTGTTTACCATTATATCAAACAATATTACCATTATAAACTTATATCAAACAATATTGTTGTTGTTGCGTAGTAGTAGTATTTTATTTTGTATTCAAATGTAATTGACTTCTCTCGGGCTATTTGGCCGTAGTCCACTCCTGCCGCTATGAGAAACGTTTCAGCCTTTCCTTTGGAGGCCATCTTCAGTGTAAAAACAACTCGGGAACTGGCAGGCACCTTCATCAGTTAACCACAGCACTGTGGCAGAAGAATATGGCCTCCAACGAAACGTCTTTTCTTAGAGGCAGGAGTGGACCACGGCCTAATAGCCCAGAGTTTTGATTCCAACATAGTTGATGCCGGCTATAAAAGCCATAGCTCCCGATTTTATTTTGGTTTATATTAATGCAGATTTTAATGTAATATCAATTAGGTATTAGTTTGAGGTCTTGTCATGAGTTTCAATTTAAAGTTCTCTTCTGTAACTTGTAAAAAGTCTTTTAATAATCCGTAAAATATTTCTCCACTTTAGAATAATGTTTTAAATATATTAGTTTTCTCTAACATTTATACTTATTAACAATAAAGAAAATTGCTGTTCAGCTTTTGCGAATATCACTCCGCGTTGTGCTCACTTCCGTTGCACATCTCCTCACGGGTGGGATCGGATCTCAGGTTTCGTGGCAATTTAAAATGAGTTTAATCTCAAGGAACCGATCTTTTGGTATGGCACGGTGCGTGACGATTGTTAAAATAAAAAGGTACTGTCCCAATAACCATACCAGCACTCATTTTCAATATTTCGATTGTGCGATTATTGACTTCGATATGTAGTGAACATCGCATGTAATTTTAGTTAGATAATAGAAATCGTAAAATTGTATTTGTGTATATTATAAAATAGTTTGTTGACGATTGCAATCATGTTTCATTATCATAATTTTTACGAAAAATGTTTTTAGCTCCGATGGGTGCCTGTGACTTGCTTTTTGTAAAATCCACGAAAAACAACTCGAGATAAGGCCACTCCTTGTTATTACTATACATGTCTCCCTTTTAGTGAAAGAACTCGTTTTCCAACAGTACTCGTTTTTTCAATAATAATTTTGGGTTTTGTGCAGATCACAGAAAAAGCAACAACTCGAAGTAAGGCGGAAGGCTCCAATACATGTCTCCAATTTTAATATGTTTTGCACACAAATTTGCTTCCAATGAAGTTTTAGAGCTTTTACTGTATAATAGAAAAGAATATTGACCACCTGGCGTATAAAAATCTTGTTTTCTTATTTTATTTTTACAGTTTTTATTAAATTTATTAATACGTTGTTTTTTGCTTTAATATTGCTATTCAAAAAAATTGTATTTTTCATATTGAATTATGTGTTGTCGTTTTTGTTAAAAATACTTTCTGTTCTTTGATTTTAGGTTTCTCTGTTTCAAGCATTATATGGACACATTAAATGTCATATTTTTCCCAACTATGGCTTTTGTTTCTTTAAACAGTAAGCTAAAAAGCCAAAACCATTATTACCTAAACTCACAAATGAAAACAACACGTATTTTTGCTTTACATTAAGAAATAGAATAATTTACAATTTGTACACTTCTTCGGATCGTAGTATATCGATAAAATCGCATATTCAAAACGTCAAAAATGTAATGCGGGTACGAATATTGGGACAGTTACAAATAAATTATGCATTCAGCTGTAAGAAGAAGAAAGAAATATGAGACGGAGCTGCAGGACGACATTAACACCGAAATAGGGGAAAGAGTATTGGAAGCACGACGCAAGTTTGGAACTTTGATTACACGTATTGTTCTATTCAAGGTACGCATGCAAATGAAAGGTGAAGGACGCGGATAAGACAGAGGCTGCAGCTGAAGTCTGACTGTTAATTAACTGTTAAAATTAATCGACTCGACGACAAGTATTGATAACAGTCAATGTTGACTTTAGACTGTAATAAGGTTAAGTAATTATATAACAGGCAGGATAATACGTATTTCGTTGCTGACTGAGCTACCTGCCAGCATTTACTGTAATTAATTATACATTACTGCAGCCTTATCCAGTGGCGAGATATTCACTTTCCCGAGTTCGTTAATTCATGCGCAAAAACAATCCGGGAATACATTATTACTTGTCAATTCAATCGAACAAACGTTGCAATTTAACGATCAGCGCTCAATTCTTGCTGAACCACTAAATAGATTCTAAACCTAAGGCTTTCACGACCTGCGTCAACTGTGTCGGAATACAATTGACTTGTCTCCAAAGGATTGGACCGGACAGACGTTGCGGCCTATCTACTGGAGGCCATCTTCAGTGTAACAACCAATTCGGGAACTGACATGGGTCTTTACCAATATGTAACAGAACGATTTCACATCTGTGCCAGTACTGTGGCAAAAAGATGACCATCTTTTTGCCACAGTACTGTGGTTAACTGGTGACGACCCGTGTCAGTTCCGGAATCGTTTTTTACGCTGATACACTGAAGATGGTCACCAGTAAAAAGGCAGCAACGTCTGCCCATAGCGGCAGGAGAGGCAACACGGCCTAATAGGCGAGACAAGTCAATTATATTTCAACACGATTGAATAGATTATTGCGATGTACAAAATGGCTAACTCTCTGTTTTTACCAAATCATTGTTATTGAGATAAGAACTTCATATACGGCACAACGGTGACCTGTACACCTCGCGCTCCTAGGGCAGTAAATTGATTCAACTTTTTACGGAACATGTAACGAAACGCGTAACGAAATGGTATCATCTCTTCACGGGTCTACCCACATACCTCTGTCCTATAGGTTTGTATTTCCAGACTTGTTTGGCCAGTAATGTTTGAACATTCTGGAAGAGTGTTCTTTCCAACTTTGTCTGTAATCTTTTAATCATTTTTAATCTTTCAATCATAGTCTTTTTTTAAGTTAAAAACTTGTAATACTTCCCATGTGGCCTCATTCTTTATACGGTGACGTTCAGAACAGCTTTTAACTCTTCTAAAGAACGTCACTTCTGAGGCCCGTATTTTACTTTCTTGTTTCTTGGTTGTTGTAACTAACAATTCACACCCATAGAACAGTTCAGGGACCGCCATAACTTTGTAAATCTTAGTTTTGTATCTCGACGTACCTTGTTTCTAAAAATCCACGGATCGCCTTGAACTTACTTAACTTAGTACCGATACCATAATTCGTATCATAGCCAATATGAAAAGAAACTCTATATCAATAAAGAAGGTCTCCGTATGTGACGATTTTAAATGTATAAAAAAATCGCACAGATTAAAATTTTTTAATTTTAATAAGTAAGAGTATCATACACCCTTACCTATACCCAGATTCCTGAATCAACTTGAAACCTTCCAGTACCAACACGCCAAGAAAAGTATTAAGTAGTGAATAATAATAATAATTACTTAAATAATTAAAAAATGCGACTAGAGAAATAAAGAAATCCCTAAATCATAATAAAATAAACATAAAGTATTTATCTTCTAATTAATGAATAAATAATAATAGAAAAAGTACGAACTATTTTCTTAGTGCGTAAATACGCACTAGCTTACTGAGCCCTCTCCCCTAAACCGTACACGCATTCGGCCGTAGAACGTCGCAATGAGTAGACGTGAGTTTTGGTGTTGTACACATATACATATGTGTATGTTCTCTAGAAGTATATCCAGCGTGAAATCTTGTTATTGTGAATAATGTAGTGTCTAGAGTTTGTGAGAAAATAGATAAATAAAATAGAAAAAGGTAGCCAACACATCTCTTAAAAAACAAAATCAAATGTAAGTGTAACATAGTTAACTACTAGACTGTAGTACTGCAAAGTGAGAACTATAACTGTAATTAAAATAAAGAAAATGTGAACTACAATAATCTGCACTAAGAAAAGTGAAATTACAACATTTGGAACTTCAAGTAAACAACCTATCTTCGAGACCTTCAAGTAAACTAAAAATCAACCCGATGTAGATACACCAAGAACAACGTACTCAACCCGTAGAAGACAACTGGAGATGTCCCAAGAATACAACAACAGCCTCAGGTGATATCAAACCATAACTTTTGTAAATTTCCCCTTAATAAGAAGTAACAAAGAACTTACAAGAACTTTCGCAATGTAATGAACAAATTATCAGATTTGTATATTTTGTAATTTTGTAAGAAGTAATAGTAACCGTAATGTATATATTGATAAATTAATAATTTTGAGAAAATTGAGACCCGGATCCGTGGTATTAAAACTAACAGTTATATGAATAAATTTTGATATAACAAGAATAATATAATTAAGACCTTTGAATCAGTAAAAGCACTATTTACAAAAATAACTTTCTTTAAAATCAGGAATAATGTTGGATTAATATTTTAATAGCAATAAAGAGATGTTTTAGCTAATACCTAGTGAGTGAATAAGTTTATGCAAACCTTGTCAGTTTCCTATATCATACTTGTTTGTAATTTGTTAGTAAGAGTTTTACTAACAACGGCAGCTGGTTTAGATTACTGGTAAAGAATTAAACTACTACCCGACGTTTGTGATGTCGTACCAAGCTTTTACAGTACCAAAATTGCGCCACTCTGCTGAATTTAAAATTGTGTAATTTACTTGGTAAAACAAAATATTGTTTACAGAGTGTCACGTACAGAAAATTGCAACATAATTATGTAATTGTTGTTGTGTAAGTTTATAAGTCGTTAACGATAAAAAAGGACAAACATAAATTTATTCACTCAGAAATAAACAAAAAATAAATGAGTAAAATTTTAATTATATAATAATAATATTAGTATCGCGAGTTTGCCGTATTAAGCAAGTCGATAGAAACCAGTCGGTTCATGTTAAATACGTATTGTGGAATGTAAACTCTCCCCTTTGTAAACACCCCATCTCATTCATAACCCCTCCTCCCTAAAGCAAACGAAACCACGTTAGACAAGCTCTTTCCTGTTTTTTGTATTGTCCTGAATTACTACCCTATGCAACTAGACGACACCCCAAAACAGCTGACCCTTTGTGCTGTTGTTAAAGCAATGAACTTTCCGTATATGAAATTTCTCTCTACTAAAATAGTATTATCGTTTTGTTTTGATTAATTATATATGTCAATACTGAGAATTTAATTGTTGTGAAATAAGTTATGTTGATTAATTAAGATAAGATTACATCCCAAAGCTTAATATGAAATAAGATATATGTGTATGTGTTTAAATGAATTAATGTTATCTATTTTTAAACATTGTGAAAACGAAGTAAAGTAAGTGACATAAGAGTTGTCGTTCGTAATACGTCGTGTGTTTAAAGTGGTTATTATCAAAAATGACTCAATTTAACCCCGATTTCTTGTTGAAAGACGAATTAACCTATGAAGCATTATGGCGTGGTCTCCCCTACTCTAATATAACTGTCGCGGAACTTCGCGAGACGTTACGCGAAAATAAACCGGACAAACCTTCATTATTAAGTCGTTTGAGTGTTTTAGATTTCAATAGCGAAAAAGAAACGTGTTATCGTAAGTATACAGAACTAACTTCGTACGCACAAATCCTGCGTGATGAAAAATCCCCCGCAGTAATATTACGCACCACCCAAAGAATTGAGCATCTATACCGTCGTATCACCAGTCTTTTGACCTGGCCCGGTGATAAAGATATCCCTCCTGATGTAAAAAAATTCGCCGAGGAAGCATTAAAACAATTACCTGAGATAATACGCGAATTACGTAGACGATCCGAATTGTTTAGATTAGACGAAATCGAAGAAGCAATGACGAAATTAAATATTTCACCTACCTAATCGCCGACTCAAGAACAACCAAACGGTACTGCAAAAATTCAGATTCTGCAGGAATCCAATATAGATCAATTCAAGGAACGGTTAAGTGGTAGTCAAGTAAATATTCAACCAGTAAACGTTACGTCACTCCCTAATGAACTAGAAAATATGACCCATACCTACGAATTACCTTCTCATTCGCGGACTAATCAACCTGCGGAAAATCCTAGAATGATGAGCCAAATAAATTTAACTCCCGAGCTCTATGGAAAAATAACCCACCCTGTAGAAAGTATTTTGTCCAATATACAAATCACTGATGGGCTGAATATTACAAAGCTCCTTAATTTTATCAAACATATCTTAGAATTAAAGGAACTGCAACAACTAAGAGATAACCAGATTTTGCAAGTTATTTTGCCTAAGTGTAGATCTCCATTAAAAGATAGAGTGTTAGAATCCCTAAGGTATAATCAATCGGTAGAAGAACTTCATACCACACTAATAAGACATTTCATTCCCACCGGTATCTACGAAGAATTGAAGCGAAACTTAGTACTTAATGCACAAGGTACATACGAGAGACTAGCTCATTATATTTCTGAAGTAAGAGAATCTGCTTTATTGTTACAAGTTAAATGGAGCGAACAACAGTTAGTAGACAATATCATAGTAAGACTATCCCCCGAGGAGCGATCTCGACTAGCACTCGTGAAGCCACCTACAACTTTTACGGAACTAGAACTATGTTGTATACATTCGTCCGACGTCTGGTATTCTGACCAGAATAGAAGTGTTTCTATGTCCCAGAGTCAACAAAGAAATTCATTCCAAACTAGACCTATTGGAAATGATACCCGAAACTACCGCGATAAGCGATTCGTAAGTACACATAAAACCCAAAACTATCCCCATGTTTCATACTCTAAACCAAAATCCCGACAACCTACGAGCGAAGTAAGTGAGGAAAGAAGATGTTATAACTGTGGAAAGGCCGGACATATTAGCAAGTTATGTAAACAAAAGCGTTATCTACAGAAAACCGACCAATCAAAAAATGTGTGAAGCTGGAAGACCGAAAATCCTACGTCTTCCGAAGCATCAGAAGGAAAGGTAACAACAATACTAAGCGTGAAATAAAGATGAGTAAAAATAAACGCAGAGATCCTTATTTAACAAAATTTATCGAGAAGTGCAACTCTATTGGTGCATGTAAAACAAGTATATGCCAACTACCATATGTACAGATAGACCTTGGAGCAACGAAAACCCTTGGTTTAATTGATTCAGGATCTACCCGTAGTATAATTAGTAAACAGTTAGCCACCTTATTAGCTAATCATAAACTGATTAAACGTAGCCAAATGGTGAACATAAAGTGTACCACCGCAAATAAACAAAACCTAAAGATATCTCACAGTATTACGGTGAAATTAGAAATTCAGAATTTTACTTGGTACATTCCCCTACTAGTAGCTGAAGAGTTAGGACAGAACTTAATATTAGGCGCGGATTTTATAAGAAAAACTGCTTTAATCCTTGATATATATGCAAAACAATATTTTTTCAGATTTGATCGTACTCAAAAATATCAGTTCGACTCCGAATTAAGTAACGACACTGTTAGTGAAACCGCCAATATTCATTCAGAGCCTAATGAATCGAGTCTAAGTCATTTAAAAGGAAATGAGAGACTAAGAATCCAAAAGTTAATAAAAGAATTTTCTGCTGTACTCACCCCCAAGTTAGGATTAACTCATTTAGTTGAATATAAAATAAATCTTAGTGACAACAAAGTAATACGACTCCACCCATACAAACTATCTCCGCCCAAGATGGAAATCATGAGAAACCACATTAACAAACTCCTTGATCAGCACGTCATTGAACCATCAACGTCTCCATATTCATCGCCTGCATTCCTAGTACCAAAAGGAACTGACAAACATAGACTAGTCGTGGATTATAGACAACTAAATAAGAGTATAGAATTTGAATCGATACCACTGCCAGACATACACAGTTCGTTTCACTATTTTACAAAAGCGAAAATCTTCACCATAATGGATCTTAACCAAGCATTCCATCAAATTCCACTAGCTGAGGAATCAAAACATTTAACTGCTTTTGCTGTCCCATTTAATCTATATCAATTTACGAGAGTACCATTCGGTATATCACAAGGAAGTTCAGTATGCAGTCGACTGTTAGAAAAAATTTTCCATGATGTTAAATTTAAATTTGTATATCATTATCTCGACGATATAGTAGTATATAGTGAGTCAATGGATCAACATATTGATCACTTGCGTGAAGTATTATCCCGGTTAAAGAAAGCCGGACTGACCGTAAACCCTAGTAAAGTTAATTTCGCAGTGAAACAATTCTCATTTTTAGGTCACATAGTATCAGTCGAAGGTAAGGTTACCATCGATCCCGAACGTACACGCGCAATCCGAGAATTTTTACCTCCCAGAGAAGTCAAAGGTATAGCTAGATTTTTAGGTATGATTAATTATTTTCATAAGTATATACCCCACTTAGCAGATATAGCAGCCCCATTGAATGCCTTAAGAAAGAAAGGAACGAAATTCGAGTGGACTACTCAACATCAAGAAGCGTTTGAAACACTTAAAGAAAGTATTATATCCCCTCCTGTATTGCAGTTAGCGGATTTCAGTAAACCATTTATCGTACAGACCGATAGTTCAAGTGTAGCATTAGGAGCCGTAATATACCAGGAAATAAATAATACTAGACTCCCGATCAGTTATGCATCCCGGAAACTGACCGAGCAAGAAAGGAAGTTCTCAGCCTATGAACTTGAATGTTTAGCCGTAGTATTTGCTTTTGATAAATTCAAACCATTTTTGGAACACAAAGAATTTCTACTAGAAACCGATAATCAAGCTTTATCATGGTTATTAAATCACCCAAAGCAATTAGGTCGTATCGGACGATGGGTGTTAAGATTAAATTGCTACAAGTTCAAAGTGCAACATATTCGTGGAACTCAAAATGTAGTGGCCGATACTCTATCCCGCATGTTCCAACTACCCAATACAAGATCTGGAGAAGACAAGATTGAAACCACTATCGTTAATACACTAATTACTAATTTTCCCCTTGCATTTAAGGATATAGCATATCACCAACAACAAGATCCGAAATTGTGTAAAATAATCGAACAAATAGAAAAAGGAAATAACTCTGATAAATATATCTTGAGTAAAAGAGTACTTTGTTTTAAGAAGGCAAACGGAAAATTACTAAGAATAATCGCCCCGGAAATAATCAAACCCATGTTAATGGAGTACTATCATTCATCTACAATTGGAGCTCATATGGGAATTAGGAAAACGATACATCGTATTCGCAAGGAATACCACTGAGAAAACATGAATAGTGAAATAAAAAAGTTCGTGAAAGAATGCGAAATTTGTGCGCTGAGCAAACCAGCAAGAACCAGTCAAGTCGGAAAATTAATCTCCGAAATACCTACCACTCCCTTCTCGAAAATATACATCGACTATTCTGGACCTTATCCCCGCTCTAAATCCGGAAATACTATGCTGTTAATTTGTGTAGACTCATTCACTAAATTCGTGTGGATGTATCCTATGCGTCGTGCATTAGCATCTACGACAATTAAAATTCTACAAGAACAACTATTTAAAGACTATGGCACACCTTTAAGCTTAATATCTGACAATGGACCCCAGTTTAAATCGAAAGAATTTAATGACATGTGTTTTAAATTAGGTATAAATCATATTACCGTGACCGAGTACAGACCGCAAGGAAATATAGCAGAAAGATACTTGCGTAACTTAAAATCAGCATTAATATCTTATCATGCTAAAGACCAGACAACCTGGGATCAAAATATTTCGTGGATACAATTTGCATTCAATTCAGCGTATCACGAAGGTCATAAATCAACACCATTTGATTTACTGTACAAGTACAAACCCAACCATCCTTTAACCACAAAGTGGAAAATCAATTAGTTATTACCCCGCGACGTGAATGGGAATAACATACGAAAAATATGGAACGAAGCTCGTGCAAATCTGAGAGCTAATTTACAGAAATCAAGGAAGTATCATGAGAATAATAATAAGCTAATAAAGTATAAAATAGGTGATTTAGTCATGTATAAAACTCATCCTATGAGTAAAGCAGTTGATAGGATCACTTCGAAACTATCTTATCGATGGTGTGGCCCCTACCAAATTCGTAAGTTCATCACCCCAGTTACTGTAGCTCTGTATGAACCCAATACAGAAAATTACGTTCGCAGAAGTCATTTGTCTCAAATAAAAAAAAGTTTTTCGTGTCAAGATACAGAAGGAAGACTACGAGAAAGATAGAAAACCTAGAATACTATCTAAGTATTAAGAATAAAATATGTTGTATAGACTTATACCGAAATAGGATAAGATTGTGTAACATCCTATACTATAGGTAACTATAAACTCAAAACCCCTCGTACGAATACAAGCGAGGCCTGATCAACCTTAGCTAATGTCCTGCGAGAATGGTATTATACATGAGAAATCTGATGACAAGTATAATGAAGATGAAGAGAAAGAAAGAAAGAAAAATAATCTTTAGCGCTGTAAACTAAAAGTAATTCTATTGTTCTTACAATACGGTATTATTATTAGTAAAATACTCATGAGTATAACTCCGTAAAACGAGTGAGCAATTCAAGAAAAAACCGGTAGTAGATATAAGAATTAAAATAAGGTAGATTTACGTTTTGTGTATTTTATATAGTAGATGTAGTAGAATTTAGATGTGACATAAGTATAAGATAATCGATTGATGAATAGAAATAAGCTGAGAGAGAGAAATTTCAGTATGAAATATAATTGTTTATTAGAATTATATTATTACACCCCCCCGTTTTTCATAGTTAAGCGCAGGAGGATGTGACGATTTTAAATGTATAAAAAAATCGCACAGATTAAAATTTTTTAATTTTAATAAGTAAGAGTATCATACACCCTTACCTATACCCAGATTCCTGAATCAACTTGAAACCTTCCAGTACCAACACGCCAAGAAAAGTATTAAGTAGTGAATAATAATAATAATTACTTAAATAATTAAAAAATGCGACTAGAGAAATAAAGAAATCCCTAAATCATAATAAAATAAACATAAAGTATTTATCTTCTAATTAATGAATAAATAATAATAGAAAAAGTACGAACTATTTTCTTAGTGCGTAAATACGCACTAGCTTACTGAGCCCTCTCCCCTAAACCGTACACGCATTCGGCCGTAGAACGTCGCAATGAGTAGACGTGAGTTTTGGTGTTGTACACATATACATATGTGTATGTTCTCTAGAAGTATATCCAGCGTGAAATCTTGTTATTGTGAATAATGTAGTGTCTAGAGTTTGTGAGAAAATAGATAAATAAAATAGAAAAAGGTAGCCAACACATCTCTTAAAAAACAAAATCAAATGTAAGTGTAACATAGTTAACTACTAGACTGTAGTACTGCAAAGTGAGAACTATAACTGTAATTAAAATAAAGAAAATGTGAACTACAATAATCTGCACTAAGAAAAGTGAAATTACAACATTTGGAACTTCAAGTAAACAACCTATCTTCGAGACCTTCAAGTAAACTAAAAATCAACCCGATGTAGATACACCAAGAACAACGTACTCAACCCGTAGAAGACAACTGGAGATGTCCCAAGAATACAACAACAGCCTCAGGTGATATCAAACCATAACTTTTGTAAATTTCCCCTTAATAAGAAGTAACAAAGAACTTACAAGAACTTTCGCAATGTAATGAACAAATTATCAGATTTGTATATTTTGTAATTTTGTAAGAAGTAATAGTAACCGTAATGTATATATTGATAAATTAATAATTTTGAGAAAATTGAGACCCGGATCCGTGGTATTAAAACTAACAGTTATATGAATAAATTTTGATATAACAAGAATAATATAATTAAGACCTTTGAATCAGTAAAAGCACTATTTACAAAAATAACTTTCTTTAAAATCAGGAATAATGTTGGATTAATATTTCAATAGCAATAAAGAGATGTTTTAGCTAATACCTAGTGAGTGAATAAGTTTATGCAAACCTTGTCAGTTTCCTATATCATACTTGTTTGTAATTTGTTAGTAAGAGTTTTACTAACAACGGCAGCTGGTTTAGATTACTGGTAAAGAATTAAACTAGTTCCCGATTTTTGTGTTGTCTTGCCAAGGGGCGGCACACGTACTCAGCCGCTCTGTAGTGTTGCCGGATCTCACAACTGCAATAAACATGCCACGCAGTTTTTGTCTCTTCCAAACAATGAAACTATCCTCAGCTATTAAGTAAAAAGAAATTTTCAAAACTCTGTATTTTCTTAGGCTAGAATTATTGATTTCTAATATTCGTAGCTGTGAGTAACGAAAAAGCAGTGTTATCAGGTCAATCAAACCTCTTTTGCCCACATAACTCTCTAAAACTCCCCCACTGCCACATATATGTGTGCTTTAAGCAAAGGGTAATATTTTTAAAGGATATCAGCATATTTTAAATGTTTAAATACTGTTACAAGAATAACACAAATATTAAAAATAACGTTATTTATGGCAAAAGAAAATCTACTCACATGCTGACAGATCGAGCCAAATACTTTTGAAATCCTTTTCTTGTACATAGTTCATTATTATCCTAACATCCTAATATTAATGTTTTTTACTTAATTTGTTGTGTTTTCATTTTTTAACCAACCAATTAGTGTTTCGTTGTGTGTGTGTGTGTTTTGCATAAAGCGTAATCGCAATATCGAACACATATAAATACTCATTATGTGTATGCACATTAATTGCGTTGTCCGTATAGAAGCCCTCATGACAGAATTAATAATGACAAAACATTGAGACAAATATTTTATTAAAATTGTGGTCTGGTCAATGACAGAAGTAATTAAAACATTTTTTTACTAGAAGTTATCAAAAATTAAATCAAGTGATTTGTTACTCAACTTGTAGGTTGTAATTTAAAAATTAATAATGTTCTTTCATCATGAAAAATTGCAATTGAAATAAAAATTCATAATTACCGATATGTTTTCAATTATACAAAATAAACATTCAGTATTCAGTAATTAAGTACAAGTAATAATTTTACTTTATAGGCCTACTCATGTCATGAATTATCTGTCATAACAATGAACCTATAATCTAGGAAAATTGTGAATTTATATATAGTAAAAAATAAAGATTAATATGGCGGTTTTCAGCAATAGTAGTTTGCTGTCGCTGGGATATATTGAGCGCTTCTTTTATTACTACGTCTATTGTATGGTGATTGAACGCATGGCCATATCGGCTTGAATGCTTGACTGAAGATTTATTGAAACTAGCGGCAGAACGTAATCAACAATAACAAATGCTGTAGATATTACAGTCCAGTAGCTAAATATACAATAACTAAACGAAGTACTGAAAATAAGTTTACAGCCAAATATAATCTAAATTTAGATAGTGTCGATCCGATCAATCGATATTAGCAAAAACGTACACGTGTCGTAAAGTAGAAGAAAATAGCACGCAGTATGTAACATTAACTCAACATGGCGTTATGATTACAGTATGAATTATTTATTGTCAGACAAAAATATAAGTTTATTATTAATCTCCATTATGTAGAATATGATTAAGTAGGAAGTTGGTTAGAATAAGTAATGTAGCCTCAACTTCAGTATCGATACTTGTACCACGGATTGAAGCCACGGTGTGCCAAACAAAATACATAACCTAGATTACTTTTTCGTAAAATATTCTACAGTTTCTTTCTTTACCAGCGTAATATGCTGGCTTCTTTGAAAGCGATTTTGATGAAACCCGGCTTGATTAAAATGCACCCCGCAGAGCACGGACGAATGTAGCTTTGCATACTTATTTCCCGTAGTATCGTCTTTGCTTTTTTTATCACGAGTTAAGGAATCACGGCTTATGTTGTTTACAAATATATCTAATAAAATTTAAATCAACTTATTGTCTAAAGCGATTGAAGTATAAATGATAATTACAACGAACTTTGATAGAGGAAAATAAAGTATTACTCTACAAACCTAAAACGCTGTATATTTGAGAGTCGTGGATTTTAAATACAAATTCGCAGAAGATATTAAGACATGGGACAGATGAATGATTAGATGGATTTTTTTGGGGGGGGGGGTAAAAGATGACGAGAAGTGGATACGTTAGGAGAGCAAATGAAAGTATATACATAGTCTGCGGTAGAGCAACAACCAATGAAACAATAGAGGACGGAACTGTGGAGAGGATAGGTGTGTGGAGTCCGGAATTTAAGAAGACGGCGGCAAAGATGGCAGGAAAATATTATGGCGGATTTGATAAAGATATCAAAAAATGAAACAGTAAAGCCAGAAATAAAAAGGAAAGAACTAAATGTATGCATGAAGCTATTTAAATGTTTAACATGATTGATTTAAATTACTAATATATGTCATGTTCTTTATGATATTTACACGATGTTTTCTGTGGTAAATTAATAGTGATGTAACAACGTAAAAAGGGATAATAAATAAATTGATTTTAGCTTTAAAATTGTATTCCTTAATAGACGCAGAAATATTAAAAAGTTACCAACAAATTAGACCAACTAGACTAAACCAAAAAATAGTCGGCGGGGGCTGTGTCGGAGCCACGGCCGCAAATCTTCAGAGCGTAGAATGTGTCTGTGTGCTTTAGGGTTGCTAATGTGTTATGAATAAAATGATCAAACACATATTTAGTTTTACAAAGTACAAAATTTTATTTGAAAAATCATCACACAAGTTAATTAGTTGGTTCAAGCAAGACTTTATTTATAATGGGCCTATGATAGGAGAAGTAGCTGATATAAGGTAAGATATCAACGCTGATGTTTCTGGTGAAAGTCAAATCGATGGTGGTGTTACCCAGCGTAGTCGGTGGCGACGGCACGTGGTCTAAATTGAATTGTTCATTCATGAAGTCCAGCGCAGGTAAATTAGTCTGTGCGTCGACGTTGAAATCCCCCCATGATCACCATTGGCACTTCGGTGTCTATGCTCACATCATCAAATATTTTCTTCGTTCTTTCAGAATCATATTACCGAATAGAAACATCATCTTGAGATTGGAAATGGTGACGTTCGGGTGGATGTAAGCGCACCCGAGTACGAATCTCGTTTTCCCGTTTAGCGTGATGTCCACAAGACACATGTCTCCAACATCGGTATCGATCATTTGTTTCTTGTTGTTCAATTTGATGTCAATCACTCGACATTCGGTGGGAGTTCGTGTATTTCTATAAATTGTAACACCTCCGGCCGTCCGTCGTCGCTTTCTACTGTTGGGCGACACTGACTGCGAACCGTTGTCTCTTTGCTCCTTCAATTCGAAGCCTGACAATTCAACCGGGTTGTCTAAATCCATCCACGTTTCCGTAATCGCGAGATAGTCCGACTTTATAAGTTGACTATCGGATGCGATGTCAGCAGCGTGTGAGACCAAACTCTGGGCGTTAATGTTGGTGATTATAACCGTGATCGCGCTTTCTTTTCTTCCACTATCCTCTTCGTCTTCCACCTCGTGGCGGGACGTGAAGCATCGCACTTACTGTGTTTTCGTAGGAAACCGGTGTTGTAGCAATCTGGAATATTCGTCTCGAATTTGCTTCACCATCGGAGCCATGCTTCCCGTACCGTGATAACAGAAATACGTATAAACATTCATTTTATAATCGCTTAAGACAATTACAAAATATATAGACGTATCTGTATCAAAAATTACAAAATATATCAATACAATCGCATAGTAAAAACATTAAAAACTGCAGGAACGGATAAAGGTATAGTTCCGATGCCGCTAAATATCATTTGTTTATTTACTTGTTACTATGGTAATTAATTCTGGTCTCCATGGTGTTGCAACGGCATCACTTTAACAGCCACTATCTTCACGTCCATCTGGAACCACAGTCTGTCACAAACGTCACACGCGTGTCCAAATTCATTATTAAAGAATGTTTTGTGGATGTGCTTTGTAGCTAACTGCCACGTTTTGCTGAATTCGAGCGGCTGATACACATGCGAAGTCGGGCGCTATTCCTCATCCAACTCAACTTCAGTATTTATTTCCTTGTCTTTTAAGCGTTGTCGATGTCGTTGTCGAATCCTCTGACGTTCGGCATTGGTCATTTTCGGTTTTTTGAATTCCCCATGATTTTATCTACTCTCCTGTATGCGTTTACGATACTTTTGAGCACGTCTAGCATCCATATACCGCGACATTTTGTCCGAACACACGATTTTTACAAATTGAATTACGATTATTCAAACCTCTTAATAATATCACCGCTATTACGGTACACTATGTAGATAGTACTCGATGAGGCAATTTTAACGACACCTCACTCAACGTTCTATCGCATCGGAAACTAGAGAAATACTAATTTTAGTGCGCGCCGAGCGGCGCAAAACATTTCTATTTCTCCCCCCGCTCACCCCGTGCTGGATGATGCAATAGCCCGCTTATATTGTGCTATTTAATATCTTTGTTCCTTTATCTGTCGAATGGTACCTCATAGAAGCGTGAATCTTTTGTCGTTTAGATAATTTTTTAATTTCAAACGTGACGTGAAAACGTAACGTTCTATTTTCTGGTTGGGGGTGCCTATTGCTGGCCTGAAAGGTAAGACGTATTCTACGTCAAAACCATTTTTGATGCAGATATAGCCCATGACATTGTTGATACATTTCTTCATGCATTAACAAGCTACTGAAGATAGCTGCCACGAAAGGCACCGAAACGCGTATCAAATTTACCACCAACAAAAGATCAAGGCCGAATAGTCTATTTTGTAGGCTGAGTAGTACCTTGTACTACTTTTTAATACGTAGTTCTAGCATTCTATCTACTAATTCTAGCGTGAATAATTGTCTGGTTTATCCATTTTCTCTCAGTGGTCCGACCGAGTAAATCACTTCAAAATATGAGCCAACGATCTCGTAAAGTAAACAGGAGAGATAGATTTTTATGTTGTTACAATATAGGCTATGTGGATCAAGAAGTAAGCACTACAGAAAGAGTCTCGATTGAATACGACTACTATTGGCACCGCCCTACAACGTCCATGCATCATATCCGTACATTACAGTTGGTCTTAAGATAGATCTTAATTTTAACTTTCTAATTACATTTCCTTACTTATTTAATTTGCTTACTTAGGTTCACAAATCATTCAGAACAACTCTTGCAGCAATGAAATAAAGTACCGCATCGTACGTAGCAACAAGTGTTATTACTCCTATGAAAAGCTTTTCAAATCCAGGATGTTAAGCTGATAACTTAAGCTGACTACATACAAAAGTATGTATGGTATAAGAAATATAAGTATGACAACCATGGCATTTCAGCGGCTTATAGTTACGTGCGTGGTGTTATAAACTGTAAAGTAATTAATTTGACTAAATTATGATATTATCTAGAACTTTAGAATATATCGGTCGTATTTCAAAATATAGGAAAAATTACTGACTGAGTGCTACACTCTTTATACAATAAATACATGGAACTTCAACGGAATCACATAAACAACCAGGCACATCTATTAGTTATTAGTTGGCGATTATACATCTGAACGTGTCCAACAATTTTCTTTAATTACGTTTAAAAATTACTTAGAACAACTCTTGTACAATGAAATAAAGCCATACGGATACATACGGATGCGAAGCCTGGACATTAACCAACACAGACCAGCAACATCGAAGAATATTTCCACGTAAAGTCCTGCGAAAAATCTTTGGACCTGTGCAAACTGAATATTAGAGGATTCGAATGAACCAAAACTGGACCAACTGATTCAGGGTGCCGACATAGTACCGTTTATTAAGACTATGAGGCTTGAGTGGCTGGGCCACGTAAGGTGAATGGATGTCAGAAGAATGGCTTAGAGAATTGCAGATTGGAGACCGGTAGGAAGAAGAAAGAAATGTTTGGATGACGCAGAGGATGATTTGAGGTGTATGAACGTGAGGAGATGGAGACGGATGCGTGATGAGAGGGCGGAATGAAAGAAAGTCATTGAGCGGGCTAAAATGCACGCTGGGTTGTAACGCTAGGAAAAGGAAAAGGAAGGTAGGATTTATACTTATATTTATATATTTTCCTAAGGTGCTGGTTAAAAGTTTTCCTAGTTTCTTCCGTTTTCCGATTATTAATTATTTCAGTATTGGTTGCAAACGTGTTTTGAAGGTAACAATATTTTTTTGAAACGTCAACACTAATGTTTTAAAACTTTAAAATATTATTGTTTTTGTTAATGATCAAATTTTCCAAAATCTTTCATCCTTTACCAATGAGCGAGACCAGTAGAAAACGAAGAACGTTAAGCGAGTTATAGTGTTATAGTGTCGTGAGAGTTACAGCCCACTATTTACGAACTAACATCCCGCTCAATTTTAACACATGTAAATATTTCAATAATATAGTGTTTCACAAACAGCTGATACCGGGTTTAAAACTGAGTACAGTGGCAGTTTCGGATGCGACTTCAAACTTATGCAACGTAATCAGTTTTGCTACGCGGTAACGACTTGAAGCTAATCAATATGATCATTTACGATGCAGATTTTGCAGATTTCACTCTGCCATCATTAATTCTGTGCTCAACGATACGATTTTTCCTAAAATCCAGTTTCGCTTTATAATTTTCCCTCTGTCACTTTTTATAAGCGCCAACCGTTTTTGTAAAGTCATTAATAATATACTCAACGGAAAACGTGTATTATTAATTACAAGGCTGTGTTGTGTTGCGTCAGACATAGCTACAGAAGGAGCGTCTGAATTTATAATAAATAACTATGCGATGTGGGGAGACGCCAAACTTGAGTGAGGCAGTCCTACCCTCTCACCGCACGGGGATATTCTTCACGAAAAAGGGATTGTGTAACTCGTATCAGAGGTATGCTGTCTCTTCATAATCGGAAGATTAAATTATAAGAGCATTCATTCTGAATTTTTATGAAGGAAGTAACTTCACTACTTTTAACAATTTCGTTTTAAAGTTGGTTAGTGATAAATAATTGCAAACTATTTCATAGTAATTTTACGTTACAAAACTCTGACCATCTTATTGATTTTGCAGACCATCTTCAAAGAGATTATTTTTAGTTAATTTTGTACTAAGTTACATTAGGAACAGAAATGCTATGTGAGGTTTCAAGCGGAGAAAAGTGGTAACTACCTGCAAAACAATACGTGTCATCTTGAGAGTCCGTATGGAGGACTGCTTATGCTGTAAACCAAAATTAGGTTTTATGAAGAAAATAAATAGTTTTTGCTTTATTAGTGATTGTATGATAGGAAAAATTGTGAAGTCTACCTGCTAATTTATCACGTTTGAAATGCTTCTTTTAGTTTTAAATACATCCCATATACTTTTAGTTTTAAATATATCTCCAACATTTACCGCACAAAAAATGATCTAAAAAAATAAAAATAGTAGTCTTTTTTATATAAAAAAACATTTTAGAACATGACCTAAGTGTTTGTTATTTGTAATAAATTTACTGCTTCACAACTTTATAATCCCAAATTTTTCAATTTGAAATTTATTTCTAACATTTGTTGGTTTTTGTTTTCCATGAGTTAAGTGTATGATTTGATGTTGTATGTTGTCCTCAGAGAGATTGAAATGTCAAGACAGTCACTAGAGAATGCTACTGATTGGCAGTGGAACCATTCCCCAAGAAAAGGAAACAAAAGCCTTTGGAGACTTTTTATCTCAATGTTTGTTGCTTTAGACTTGATCATGGTTGTGACAACGAAAGGCGTCGCTCAGCACGGGGCAGCAGCCAATAGCCAAACCGAAGCAGCGGAATAGGACGGTACACGTACTGTAATGAAATCGGATATTATTTTCAGTAAAACTATTTTCCGTGAATAAAACAAGGAAAAGACCCAATTAAAATATTATAATGTAATTGCCATACCTCAACTACTGTATGGTAGTGATACTTAGATTAGAAAGGCCAAAGATATATCTAGAATACAAGGAGGGGAAATGAGGTTCTTGAGGGCAGTAAATGGTTGTACCAGGAGAGATCTTATCAGAAATGGTCATATTAGAATGGAGCTAGGCATAGCTGAAAGCTTAAATGAGAAAATCTCTCGGTACAAAACGAAGTGGCGGTTACTCGTAGAGAGAATGGATCCAACTATATTTGCAAGAAAAGCACTCGACTATCATCCAAGGGAGAAGACAAGTGTGGTACGACCCCGTAAACTATGGTTGGATGAATTCCATTGAGACTGAAGAGGCTACTAGCTTAAGCCGTAAAGGATGACGACAACGCTATTTTGCTGGCTGTTGGGCCGTGGGCCTCTTCTTGTAGAGCCAAACGTGTCGATTGCAGCTGCGGCAGTCATCTTCAGAGGTCTTCTGTTGTGCTTCTCTAGCGACTAAATGACGGCTATTACTTAGGTTACTATTCTCTATAGTAACATGCTAAAGTAATCATTGTCGTACATTAGTAAAGTTTATAAGCAGTGTGTATGAAAAAACCTATAGCACTGTTTTACATAAAAAACAATTAATCACTTCAACACTATGCATTCTTTATATTAACAGAATAACCTTAATTATGAAAAACCATAATGGCGGGAATAATAATAAAGACGTGTGCACATGTCTTAACGCTTATTAAACTTCCTCACTTCGACTATCCGAATCTGTAGTACAGAACTTGAATAACATATATCAATTTTGAACGTCCAAAAGATCCAAATGTTCTAAAGTACAGGATCCCCTGTACTATAATAAATATTACATGTGCCCCAGAAATACTCATATAAATATGATAATAAAAAACGCTGTAAAATAAAATCAAAAAGAAGAATATGTAAAGGATTTCCAAAAAAATTGTAAATTATTTGTAAAAAATATATAAGTGAAAAACGTAAAGTGTTAAAAACGCAAAAATATAAAACAATTGTTACAAAACATTGTCAGTACGTAATTATTACTTAGCACGTACTCGTGTATATCTATGTTGTTTAGAATTATGAGTATTATTGTTTATTACTTTTTGACCAAATATCAACTAATTAGCACTAAGTAGCATTTTCAGTACGCATATTGTACGAAAACATTTTTATGTACAAAGAAACATAAATTGATTACGAAAAGAACTGGAGTTAATTTTGTAAGAATTGTCACAGTCTAAGCCATTGACCTGTTCATAGTAATCTGTATATTTCTATTGCAAACTAAAAATATTGGTTTCTTAAACCAAGTGTTATATCTACGATCAGACTGTAAGAAAACAAATTACTGCAACAAGTATGTTTATACAGTATTACACTTTTGAAGAGGACGCGAATTGTGAGATTGATGTCAAGTTAGGTAAGTTCCAGACAATCTGTGGGATATTCAACCCTTGTATTTTTAGAAACAAGGTACTTCGATATACAAAATTAATGTTCTAAAAATTTATGGTAAGCCCTGTACTGTCCTAAGGATGTGAATTATGGACACCAATCAAGACACAAGACAGTAAAATACAGGACTCGGAAATTCCATTCTTAAGAGGTGTTAAAAGGTGTTCTAATCTTGACCGTATAAGGAATGAGGCTATAGGAGAAGAGTTACAAGTTTTTAACTTGAATAAAAAATTAAAAGATTACAAACTACGGTAAAAAGAACACTTATAAAGAATGCCAGATCCCAAATTGGCTAAACAAGTCTGCAAATACAAACCTATAGAACACGGATGTGTGAGCAAACCCAGGAAGAAACGACTGGAGGATCTTTGAAGGCAGAACAGACAGCACCTTGCTTATTCCGGATGTGAAGTTGATTACGATGAAGAGGACGCTGGCAGAAAAATACGTGTATCTTAATTTTCGGCGAGTTATAGGCAAATTTGAAAGCACAGAATAAATAAGAAAATAAGTAAACATACAATCTATAAAATTACCGTGTCTCTAATCCTTAGTGTGAGTCCCGAACATCAGCATGTTACGTTGATCTAAAAGATAATATTAGTGCTTCCGTGACTCTTAACATGCGGCAACTGACGAAACTGTTCCAGAGGTTTGGAGATCATTCAGCCGACATTGTACAAAGTCGGACATTGACACCGTCGCAGAACGGCCGTAACTTTCCAAATTATTTCTTGTGCGTTATCCGGAAAGTGAAAGATTAATGTCGAAATTCAGCGGTGTATAGATATGTGCTCCCAGGCCGGACAAGTTGTGGTTCCAAGACTCTACGGTGTGGTCCGAAGTGATTATTATTGCACATTGCGGTTTTAGTGTAATTGTTTTACATAGTGCCAAATTATAATAAGGTGACATTTATCGTTGTATGCTGGACAAATATAACTTGAGTTAGTAAATATGAGTGCCTTTGTTGATTTCCGACTGTTTTTTTGTTTGTAATTAAAGTTAAAATTTAGACTTCATTGGTGTGAGTTATTCTGTTTCCACTGCACAACACGAAGGTGACTGCCACTGTCGTAACAGTATTATCTAAAAATGAAGTGACAAAGACGACGTACGGATGGAAATCTTTGAGAAACACAGTAGAATGTACAACGAATTAATTACAAATATAGACTGAAGTTAGAAGAAATTAAGAGTACAGTTAGAGAATAAGCAAAACTATTTAAATATCAGCTGTTAGGGAATAATGGCATTGAAAAACTATTTTACTAAACAACAGTTGAAAATAAAAACAGGTAAAGTTAAAATAGTTTAGTTATAGACGACGTAGTTAAGAAGAAGAAAAATAAGTAGGGAACAATATGACTAGGCGAAACTATAAACTACAAACATGTCTACATTTTTGTATATTTTAAATTTTTGTTTTAAAAAATGTACTTTATCCATCTTACATATCAATTTAACCATACGACGCCCTATTTTTGTTTTAATTTAATTAAAGCATATATATTACATTATAGATCAACACAACCGCAACAATATTTAAAGTGATTTTAAGTTAACAGTACCTAACAATGTAAGTGTTCTGTAAAATTTGTTTTAATTCCATACTTTTTGTGTGTACACTGATATAGTCGGGAATAGGAAGCAAAGCCGTGGCCTGCGTAACATCAGACGTGTGTACAGAGAAGAAGCTTTCAGATAGAATCTGTTCTCAATCAATATGCTCGGTGCAAAGAAAACCTATTGGCTTGGTTTCTGTGAGAACGGGGTGCTTTGACGAAACATCTGTAAGCTACCATACTCTGAATACATTTCCTATTAGTCAATACTACGATGGCAGTGCCTTTATATTAGCTTCAAAGTTATTTGCAGAAAAGAGACTTACCGTGCACAGTATTTTAAATTCTATTTGTAAAACACATTTAAAATTTATTTAAACATATACGGTAAATTTTTTATTAGCAAAAAATTTTGTTTAATATTAGATTAAGTCAGGACCCATGTATATGATGCCCGTGTTGTTTGACATAAATTTCAATACTTTTTTACAAGGGCAGGTGGAAGAATTTCCTATGTGATGGTTAGTTGAAATGTTCGCGGAGCAATATCTATAGTTTAGCGGTAGAACTTAAATTTTTCGTGTGTTGCAAGATTCATATTTCTTATAGACACCTATTAATTTCCCAATATTTCTACCAATTTCGAAGTGGTCTATCAAATGTACAAAATTTACGTGTCATTCATGTTTCCAAAATAGACAAAATCAAACATCGTGCTGTGATTGAATTCTTCGTTAATAACCTAACCTAACCTACGGTCTAGCACCAATTGAAATTCACAACCGAGAAGGTACGGAAATGCTGCATCTTCAAAAAAATAGTTTGCAAGTGGGTTCTCGGGTTAAACGTAATCGTACGAGCATTGCCGATGATCCCAACAGTGAAACAACCCCATATATCATTTTATAAAATGTCGCACACAGTGTTGGGAGACCGGTGATTGAGAGTGGATGATAAGGACATCATAGGCATTTCACATTAGCGTGTGTATCGTATTTTAACTTAGTGTGAAAAATCTTTTTTCAACCTGGGTACCGCATTTAAAGTTGTTGCATTTTTGGGACGACCACGCGTGGATCATCTTAAGTGCCCGCACGGCCACATTTAAACTCGAATGCCCTCACACGTACTATTGTTTCTGCAGCATTTCCTAACACATTTGTCATTTGTTTTTAAAGTTCCATTGGTGGTAGACCAATTCCTTTTTATAAAAGAATTCGTGATTTTGTCCATTTTTCAAAACACACATGACACGTAAATTGCAAACAGCCAGTAAACAATTAATAAATTGACAAATTAATTTGGAAATTAACAAGTGCTCAAACGAAATACGAATCTTACGATACACTGATTTTTTTTATCGCTAAGCTATTGAGGTCGCTCCGCAACTTTTTAACTGACCCCCGCACTACTGTCCAGAAGTGTGCACACTTTCGGGATTTGTGGGTTTGGGTAATATCCAACCAAATAACAAAACCACCTCCCTTACCTCTTCTAGGACACTAACCTGGAACTGTGTGGCAAATTTCAACTTCAGTAAGTTTTCAAACATTTATTGTTGTGTTTTTCCGTTTAGCACAAACTAAGCGGCTTGACAATAACGTAATAACACGACAGACTCTAAACAGATTTGCATCTGCGTAATAAACAAAGCAATATTGTCCTGTGTATGAAAAATAATTTGTGTACACACGAATTGTTGATGCTAGGACTCAGACGCGTAACGGACAGACAATATGTGATAGAAAAAGACAGACGTTGTCGTTATTCACTACTTAGTCCGCTAATAAGGAAAAATCTTTTTTTTGCTCATAACTTTTAATAGTATTCTTTTGTCTAATATTATTAGCAAAATAATTTATTAGTAGATTACTAGTTTTGCGCATATTTCATTCTGTTGTTTCATGGATTAATGTGATATAACTCTTATGTATACGCTTATGTAGTCGCTAGACTAAACTCAGTTCTACTGAATACTATTCACTTATATTTGTGTGATAAGATATATCCTGAAGAAAACTATGCATAGACTACGATCGGAGTAGTGATTTTACGGGATTACAGCGTTGCCACGTCATGCTCTGCTCTTACTGAGTAAACAGTGCCTCTCGTATCAGAGAGTCAACAGCTGGCAACATGTCAGCGGCCGTCGTTCTGCCTACACTACACAAAATATTATTCCAGGCTTATTCACAACTCCGCGCGTGGTTAAATTCAGACTTGCTTTGCACTGGCAGTATGTGGCGTGTGTTGTACCATGTTTCGAGGGCGCAACTGGCCTAACGCTTTAAGGATGATGATGACGTTTATTTTATTTTTGCCCCGTGGTCATTGTTTTTAGATCCAAACGTTTCGACTGCAGCTGCGGAAGTCATCCTCTTTGTTCTTTTTTTCTGCTCCTCTGACGACTAAATGACGACGCCATGTTGCACGTTCCATTGTAGTAGCGGGGCGTCTTTGCACACGGTGCACGATTGAAGCATCTGGGTCGAGCCCAATGGCTGCCTGGTAATACAGTTAGAGCTGTTTCAGTAGACAGGCACCTAAAACTGAAAGGAACAACCGACAACCGCCAAAGAGTTAAGTCAGAAGGCGGGGGAGAAAGAATCTTTATTTTATTTTTATGTATCGTTGGACACTGCCGCTTGAACCGATTCAGGTGTCACCCGTCTCTAGTCTCTAGCCCAGCGTGACCCCAAACCGTTGCACTTATATAGTCGTCCGGGTGCGGGCTGCTATCTGATTGGCCGAAAGCTTGGCCAATCCCGTTCCTCGCCTGTGTCAACAACTGACTTAGACGTTATATCCGTAGTAGCGATCCGAGAGCCTCTGAGTCATACCAGGCC
>CM068374.1:249957940-250046591 GCA_034769895.1 Magicicada septendecula | reverse complement strand
TCTACTTAATGTATCTTGTAAAATCTGTACATGATATTCAGTTTATTGCCAGTATGGATAGTAAATTTTTCATGTTTGAGCTATATTTGTGTCAACTCCCTATAATGATCTAACAGTGTACTTAAATTTTAACATGTTTAAACTTGCTTCAGTACTGTTGTAACTACTTGGCTTTTATGGGAAAACACATTTATTGGAAAATTTTAGTAATTATCATAGTCTGAAAATATGTGTTTAGTTTATGTACTGAGTTTTAGAAAAGCAATAATAATAATAGTAATAATATGTTTTTTTTTTTTTTAAATGAGGAGAACTGGAAAACTGCTGTTTGCCATAGCAAGGTCCATCCTCCTACAGTGTGTGGGAGTCTCATCCACCAAAACCACAAACCCTTACTGCTTGGCATCAGTCCACCCTAGAACTCCTTTCACATTACTTTGGGATGGTATCAGTTACACTTTGCCAAAGAAAGTGTCATCATATTTATTCCTCTTTCGTTTATAACAAGCAGCTCACTTATGGTTTGCCTGGCCTGCATGATTGCATTGTTGCCTCTTTTCTTCAGGTGTAGAACACCCTCTATATAGGGACATGCCTCTACGCAGATATCTACCTTATCCCATTGGTCCTTGCTACTGACCATTACCTGAATAATGTTATCAGGGGTAATGTGTCGTACTTCAGTTTCAAGGTGTTCTTCTATCTATAGCATTCAAGGCATGTGTGGAACAATCATCTCACCTCAGCTGTAGCAGTTGAACCAACTTCCATTTTTCTTTCAAAGTTCAGCTTTCTCTTTCATGCCAACAGGTCAATAGCTATGGACCCACATTTACTAATATTTCTTACTCAAATACTATGCAGTATACGCTGGTTATCCACAGTGCCCCTTGCCAATGCTATCCTCTTGCAGTATTGTACCGTCTTTAGTGTGTCAGCCCATATTTCGGCCCTATACAACATGATTGATTTTGCGACTGGCATCATCAGTTGTTGCTTGCAGGTTTTGGGCCACCAACAGATATTAAACAATATCCACACTTTTTACCCTAAATTTATTAGTTTGTCTACTGTTAAGTTCACTGAAAATGAAATAACTCTAAAAGCTTCAAATAAAATAAATCTTATAAATATTAATAAACATACAATAGAAAATATTATACCGTAGTTGAAAAGAAAATGCGATTAGTAATTTGGACCAAGGAAAAACAATAATAGAAGTCTCAACAAAAATAATAAAAATTATTTAAAAAATTCAAAATATTAAAAATAAACAAAATAATACTTTTAATAACATAAAACAGAAACCAGATACAAATAACCATACTTTAGCGAAAGGTGATAAAAGTAATGTGACAGTAATAATTTTGAATAAAGATTTAGATGATAAAACACAAGAATTTGTAAGTAATAATAATTGTATTTTATTAAACAAAAATCCTACAAGTAAATATCAAACAACACGAATTCTTTGATAACACACATTTTTTTCAGTCCTCTTGAATGTCCCATAGCACTCAATGTTAAAAATACCTCTATAACCCAAAATTCCTTAGTTAAAAACTTTGATAATCTGAATTGTAGTTGGCTTGAGATCAAATTACTGGACTAATTAACCTTATAATACGAATTTTTACTCAACAGAACCTCTATAGCATGAATTTGACCTCTGTAAGTTGAATTACCCATGGCAGCGAGCTCAGTAACCCAAGTGTCATGAGCAGGACCTTGATAACACGAACTTTTGTTATTTTAACCGTGATAACATGAACCTCACTTGATCAGTTCCTCGATAACATGGATTTTTTTATAATCCCTTTGAGATTTGTGTTATTGAGGTTCCACTGTAACTGAATTACTAACACGAATTTTAAAACAAAAATAAAACTTCCACATCAATTTCTTAACATTAAAAACGTTAAATCAATTAAAAACTTACAAAAAGTCCATAAAAAGAATATTTGGGAAAATCTGAATATTTACAAAAACTATAATAATAATAATTGCTAATTAAAGAACAAATCAAAATAAAAACAAAACAAGATGATTTGTTCTTGGATTTTGTTGTCCGTGATATATCCGTTGATTAACTAATTATAAGTATAACACTACCAACTCGAAATACAAAGTTTTTTATTAGTAAAAATGTAAAATTTTTACCTTATAACCTGAACCAATTTTCGCTTATTATAAACTTTGTCAGAGGCATAAGAGTGTTCCATTTTTTCATTTTCTGATGAAGCTTATAATAAGTGAAAACTGGTTCAGGCTATAAGGTAAACATTTTACATTTTTACCAATAAAAAACTGTTTTCCGAGTCGGTAGTGTTATACTTACAATAAGACGATTTATTTAAATTATAAATTTACTAAAATGAAGAATTTATAAACATTTAATATTTCAAGTATAACCACAAAACAGCTAACTACATAAACAAACATTACAACAATCAAAAATTGAATTTAAAATAAAATTGATTATTTCTTAATTCATATAGTAAATAAGTGGTGATATCACAGAATATAAGATTTGTTCTGTGAAATGTGTATCAAGTTGAAATACAGTGATACAAAAATAAGCTATAAATGCTTGCAGGCATCATTATTTTTATTTGACATCATGTGCACATGCCTGCGCTCACATGTGTATTATTTGAAATTCCAGTGCATGACACCAGAGAATAATTATTTTAAAAATCCACATAGTATATTATGAAAAGCATATTTATCTGATGCCTGTCTAGATAATCATCGTCAAGGTGTAAATCCATTATTGCTTTGTTCACCTTCTCTTCATGTGTGATCACTTCAGACATAAGTATCATGTTCTTTAACTTGATTTATATCCGACTTGTACCTCTGGTATTCTTTTTTCTTCCATTTGTTGTATATAATCTTTTCACACATACAGTATTGAATCAGTTGTCTGGACATTGGTCATCTAGTACATCATGTTAACAGTAGAATATTCTAGTGTTCTTGTATTTAAAACACAAGCCATTATTTATGCTAGCCATGTATTTAATGCTAGCAGCCAGTAGAGAAAACTGTGGAAAAACAGGAAATGTGTTGCTAGTAAAACAGTGGACCATCACGTTTTTCATAAATGCATTTATAAACAGAAGTTGTCAAATTTGCTGTTGCCTTACAGCCATCCAGTGCCATGTCAGTGCTCAGTCTGATGGACCAAGGTGTTATTGAGGCATTCAGACCTCAAGTAGTTGTTGCGATTGGTGTCATACAACATGAAAACGTTGCGATTCTAGCTAGGAACTTAAAAAAAAAAAATTCCAAGATGTCTATATGGCAGCGGAGGCATTGGAGACTGTAAAAGACCATAGTGGAGCTGGTATACAATGTTGCTTCAGTGGATGAAGTAGGAGGTAGCCTATAGATATTGTCAGGGAATGGGCCAACTAGTGATGAAGTGTTCCACTGTCTTGATACACAGTAAAGTGAAGAAGTGCAGTGGCTTGATAAGCAAGCAGAGTACGATGCAATTCATAATTGTTATTTAAGAGACTGTAAAAGTTAACTGCTAGAAAACGTATTACTGGAATCAGACAGAAGAAAATTTATGATTTTTTGTTAAATTGCTTGTAATTGTAAAAATTGAAATGTGTGTATGTGTATTTTCAAGTGGGTGTGAAGTTTTGGTTTTTGAATGTTGTAATAGTGTTGTTTAGCGATTTGGAACCATCTGTAACTGACATTAGTACACGTAAAAGTTATGACAAATGGTTTTCTGTCGTATTTTTACCATGTTTTAGGTATGTCTGTTATACAGAAAATTGATTTTCATGCCAATCTCCTGATTAATGTGGGGGACAATTGATGGTGTACTTTGCTGTACTGCATTTACAGTACTTTATTTATTTAAGTTAATATCTTATTCTCATCTCATACTATCAATACAAGTCTAAAAAATGATTGGCAATTAGTTTAGTGCCCAAAACATAACTTAAGTAAACGAGAATATTATGCACTTAGAATATCGATTGTTTCATTTATAAAGAAAACCTAAGTTTTTAATTGATAAAAGAACAAGATCAGTTGTAAAATTGAGTAATATTTTATTTAAAAATATTTTCTTCATGCAACATCAGTGTGGTGATTGGTGGTATCCATAGGTGACACATGTCATTTCATCAGTCGCCCTTTGCTCAAAGTCACTATAATTTTTCACACTAGTTTCTACAGCCACTTAATCTAAGAAAACCTTTCTTCCCTTTCCTTAGCACTTGCCTCGTCAGCCTTTGCTTCTGATGTCATAGTCATAGATTTTGTGTCTAAACAGATGTACAAGCTGTCAATTCCTCTTATGACACTTTTGCATAAACTTTTTTACTTATGTATTCTTCTAAAGTCTTAATAGCCTGAATAGTTTAGAGGATGGGAAAGCACCAAGGTAAGATGGTATGCATCATCACCAACCCTCGAAAATTGTTGGCGTTTCCCACTCGCCAGATACCGTTTCCGGGGGGGGGGGGGGGAATAAAACTTTATTATTTAATATTTACCATGTACCGCTACATTATTCATTAGCCCAGTTTATATTCTGATAGTCCCTTATCGAGTTGAAGATGAAAAATAATTGATTAAAAATAATCAAGCTGGACTAGGCTGAGTGTTTCCTCTTGTGGCCACTAACATGGCGAAGTCCCGACGAGAAATACCATTTGTCTATTGCTACACCAGGGTTGAAATCTTCTAAGGGTGGTCCATTTACTGCCAGCTGCATTAGATCTCCTAATGAAGTGATGTCCAGGGAAAGTCTCTGTTTCACTTTTATCCTGTTAACGAAGCTAAATCCTCGTTCACAAGATGCTGTTGTTACTGCCATGCATGCAACGCCATAAAATACTTTCTTTAGCTCACCAAAATGCTCAGGAAACTTGTACAGAGTTTTTAATAGCTCACCCAGTCCTTTTGAAGTTATTTGCTCTTCTTTAACCATCATTTTTAATTGAAGCCATTCCGATAGCAAAACATCCTCATTAATATCACCAGTAATAAAAACATGCGCCAATTGAAGAATCTCCTCATTGCCATATGCAGTTAGGGTGTCATCTTGAGGAAGGCACAAGAAATCCAGAACGTGGCACTTGGTGCCTACTACAGTCTCAAGTGTATCAAGACGGCACTTCAAGTAATGAACTGTGCTTTCGATCAGCTTATTACGGATTGATTTGTATTCTTCCTCCCCTTGAGACGTGTTTGTGAGAACAATTCCTTGGTCACCTTTGTATTTTGAGCAATTCAGTTTCTCTGAGTCTGAAGTGTCAGAAAGGAATTGTTTCACACTGGATCCTTCAGATGAAAGCAAGAACTGAACCATTTCCACCGTTACCATCATTGACGATCGTACCTGTGAGACCAGTAACTGTTTCAACTGTAAAACTTTACAAAATGGCTCTAGTTTCCCATACAGGTCAATCAAAAAGTTTAGTGTTTTTACAAACTTGTATGATGTAAGGATTTTTAGATAGCCTTTTGCTCTAGCTGCATCCGTAGCTTCTCCTGTTGTAGCTTTCCGGTTCGTTATATCCTCAAGATGGATGACCAGAGGTACGAGATCACGCCGCAAAGCTTTCAAAGCGTCAGATTTACTACATAGACACCGTACATTGTGAATATTTCTGAGTTTTACTATCTCACTTTCTAAAGTTTTCGCGGTGTTTTTAAGCTCATGGAGGCGTTTTGAGGATCGTTTGTAAAATTTGTATATGTTCTTCACAGTTTCGTCAAGCTTTTCTAGGTAAGGGATGGAATTGGCAGCATCAAGTATGGCCAATTGTAGACGATGTGCGGCGCAGTGAATGCTAATTAAATGCGGAGCTTCTTCTTTCAAACGAAGTACGAAACCTGACTTTGAGCAATCATAGACGACGCCCCGTCAGTTCCCACACTAACCATGTACTTTTCTCTTCTCCAATCAAGCCCTAAGTTATCCAAGAGCCCAGTAACAGCAGTGAAATACGACTCTGCCCTACCGCTCTCGAGAGGCACAAGGCCTAAAAGGTCTTCTCTTATCTCCCCTTCACACACATAACGAGCATAAACAATCACATGTTCCTCAGCACTTCGGTCCGTGGAACCATCAATCAAAATACTGAAACACTGAGCATTTTTTAGTTTTTGAACCACATCTTCTTGTAACTGTTTAGCAATAAAATTAATGAAAACTTGGCAGTTTTTATCGTTTACATATTGTTTTGTCTCCACATTTACACCTAATTTAGTTGCAAGGGCAACTTGCTTAGGGAAGTCAGTGAATGGTTTTTCATTGATGCCTATAAAATAGGCTATGTTGAATAAAGTTGTTAGATGCTCAAACATAGAAGACTCTATTTTCTTAATACATTTGGCAAGAGGAGCTTTTCCTGGTTCTGACTCTACTTCGAGACGCGTTAAATTGCCCATATGTACTAGGCTTTTACCATGAAACACAAAAGTTTCCTTTTTCATGGAACCAGAAAATCCTGCTACCCATTTTGGGTCACTATTTTGAGGGTATTTAGCGCATATAGTACATTTTGCGCGGTCGGAATCGTAAGCTAGCCAGGGGAAGATATGCAGCCAAGCTCTTTGAAATTTTCGTTTCCCAGAGGAACCGTGAGTAGGCCTAAGTCCACTAGAACTCGCGTTTTCCATAGTAGGCATTTCAGTTTCCCTACTAGGCCCGGCACTTAAATCTCTAGCAATAAACGTCGCACTCGCAGACTCACTAGGCGTCGTCGTACTGACAGTAGAACTTTTTTTAAAGAAATAATTAAGTTTAATCTGTTTCATTATGAATAAAATAACACACGAAAAATAAAATACACGCTGAACACGATCTTAGAAATTGAGAATACTCTTAGTACACGAAACAATAAATCACACGCGTAACACATCCGGTCAACTCAACAATAATTAGCAGACTGTACAACTTGGAAGGAGTGACAAAGGCCGGCGGCCCGCACAGAACGGCGTGAAATTTCCGCTCCCCTCGCTCAACAACACTATTTTGTTCGACGTGTTTTAAGATGTTTATATCCAACAGAGCAGTTTTGTTTATAAAATTCACACGGTGACAGCTAACTGACGGCCTATGACTTCAACACGCGCCTTTACTAAAACAAAAACATGACGTGTTTTGGTTTCTTTTTTCCATTTTTCATTCTTTCTCTCCTCTTTTCTCCTTTTTTTCACAGTCAAAACCCACTCGCCACTGGCGAGTGGGCGAGTGCAATTTTCGAGGGTTGATCATCACTGTCATTGTTATTGCAGTGTTTCTTGACAATTTTTTGTCTAAAAGAAGAGGATGCAAACAAGCCAGAAATATAAAAACTTTAGAGACATTAGAACATTAAACTAATTAATAATAACTGTCTTATATCTTCCCAAACATCTGTCTTAAATTATACGTCTGTACATAATCTTGTTGATATGATTCGTCTCTTTTTCGCAAATCACCATCTCCGTGTGCACCAGTTCTGTGTGCTATATGTCACAGGATACTAATTTGTGTGAAAGAGTTATAAACATTTGGCAAAATAATTAATTTTAAAAACAGTGTTAGTTATAAATAAACTATTTTTCTACTTAATGGCAGTTATAAATCTTTTTTTTATATTAATGATTTAAGTGTTTTGTTTAATCTGTGTGTGTGTGTGTGTGTGTGTGTGTGTGTGTGTGTGTGTGTTGTTATATAATTTTATTACTTGATTATTACTTTGCACAAAACACTGATTGTGCGTCTCCTTCAGACGTCATCCTTAAACTGTACCAACTACGTATGAAAAAAATTATTACTTACCAGGGTTCTTTTCGGCGAACATTGAAGAACAGATTATGGTTGTCGAAATAAAGAAATCTTTATATGGTTTCCCATGACTTAAAGTTTATTAACAATTAGCAATTCTCAATTCTCATTCTAAAAAACTCACATGAAAATAAAATTGAAAATATAGTATAAACCTTTAATATAAAAAAAAAAACTTTAGTATAAAAAGAATCAAGATATTAAATAGAAATAATCTTTATACACCTAGGATTAGTTTTGTAACGGAAACCAGCACTTCATTATATATATATATATATATATATATATATATACTTAAACAAAAATCTCCACACTCGCACACATACTACTCCCAGATTTTAAGAGCTCATATTTTATAATTTTGAATGGTTGTAATTCTTTGTTTTTAAAACTTCTTCTTTTATTCTCTTTTTTAAAAGGTATGAATATAATTGAAATATGATATAATTTATTCTCTTATCTGCAATTGCGTCCCTAAAGATCAGTCCAGCCTCCGTACGTTTTTCTTCTTTCATTCATCACTCCGCACATTTCGTACTTTTGCCGTAATTCTCGACAGGTAACTCGAAACTGTCAATTCATGACTGTTAATTATTAATTTGAATTAAATTCACATTTTTGTTGTATGCGGGCCCGCAAAATTACGTTCCGGAACTTAGTAGGTGTTGCTCGCGCGAGCGTTGAATTTAGACTGGGGAAGAGCTACAGGCGCTAATTTGTGAAGCGGCTGCAGTTGGATGACCAATTTCCTTTGTTTTTAAAGTTTGTATCATTGCGCCAGCAGACTGCTTTTTGTTATGTGTGTGTCACAATGTTGTTGGCGCTGACACACCCTGCATAGCAACGTTATGTAATGCGCTGACGTAACGCTCGCCTGATGTTTCGTTGCATAATTTGTTGACAATTTAGAGTCACTGGAGCTGACCTTGGCACAGTTTGTCGGTTGTTAAAACTGTTCATATAAAATATTATTGACGAACCTTCACAGTCAGTGCTGCCACTGTTGTTTTCATCGTAACCACGGAATTTACCTTCCGGTTATAAATTTTGTCCCTATCATAAAAAAAAAAAGTTATTTGTTTATAAAAAAAATACAAATTGCCTTATATTGCCTCAGGTAGGCCCAAAATGCCCCGCTACAATACCCCCTCAATGAGATATTTTATGCCGAAGCATAAAAAATCTCATTGACACATTCATACTTGCTAAAGGGATCAGCCAGGATATGTCGCCACAACCCCCTTTACGGTTTACGGAAAATATAATCAACTCACCCTTGGTCCGGTGACTGTGACCGCACCTGAATGACAATACTGGACTTCTCTCTCGAGATCCCAACACCGTAGAGTCAGACAGATACTTAACGCCCCTGCTCTGACGCGCAGGCCAGCTCAGGTCCGCCGACACAGCATCACCAAACACTGAAACAACAAATCAAAATATCAAATAGTGGCCTTATACAACACCATATCCCCAACTGATCTGTTTCCCCCTAGCGGTGCTGGTTTGCGCTAAGAAGCACTGGTTGTGTTTTTTTATTTATTTCTAACCTATCAGAATACCTAACAACATAACATAACATAAGAAAACATAGTACATTAATAATTCATATTATTATTATCATCTTAAAATAAACAATTTATATTTAAAATTTACACACTTTACATCATTAAGTTTGCATATCAAATCAGAAAATTACATTTTAATCTCAATTTAACTTTTATTACTTCGTTTCTCCAAATTTTTTTTTATTTATTTATTTTTTTTTCAATCTTCGTTTTACACATCATTTCATTTAGTATTCCCTTTCATTAATTTGGGTGATTCTACGTTACTCATTATAATTCACATTATCAACTTGGCATTTACTCATAATCTTACCCCTTTTATTACTCTAACGCTCTCTTACAAAATCTTTAACTAGTATGACACCCCTCTCTCAAAAAATCTACTAACCCTTCTCTACCTCTAACTACTTACTACTTTAACTCCATTCGCTACCTTCTCTCAATATATAAAAAAATACTCTCTAACCCTTTGTACATAGGATACGTGTTTTCCCCCCCCTAAAAACTCAATTCCCGTTCTCTGGTTCCTGGATTCTACCTAAGGCAACCCCTTCCCACTAAATCTATACCAAATCCCATCCCAACCCTTATGTTGCGGACTCCCACACTACACTACCCCCTACTACAAAATTGCCATCCCCAAAATCTCAATCTCATTACCTCACTACAACTACAACAAAATAACATCATCAAAATAAACAACAATATATCGCTCAAAACTCTACAATTATTCTCCATTACTACTGTGTCTCCACTTATACTTCTCAAAATTCTATAACATACATTAACTCAAAACAACATTATAATATTTTCATCTCTCATTCTCTTTAATACCTCAATATTTTTCAACTTGGACTGACTCAAACGTTTTACTCAAAAAATTACTATCACCCACTTCTATCTTTTGCAACCCATTGAAAATTTTAACTATCACGAATTTATTTAATTTTTATTTTAAAATCTATAAACACATTGAAAACATACTATTATATTTCATAATCCTTATTCCTAACATATTACATGCAATTAACATAATAAGACATAATAAACACAATATAGGAAGTATTTAGTGCATCTATTTTTCAAATCAAAACAAAATTATTGAGTAGCAAATCATCATTATTAAAATATAACAAGTTTCTAATTCGTTATCCATCTGGATAACCTCCCAGCCACACACACACTACGACCCCCCCCTGGACTGTGGCGTCCAGTTGTGTCCACAAGGACTGAAGTTTTGGAGGAATGTGACATCTCCGTGTCCTTGCTTCTGCGTTACATTTGAAAAGGTATAGATATCAACATATCTTTGTCTATAGTTATGCGCCCTTAATGCGGGTCTACCACCTTTCTCTGCTACCCCCAAGCGGGCAGAGTGGCAGCCGCTGTTCCATAGTTTCCGGGATTTCCCCTAGTTCGCCCCCCATTTATTTCTAATATAGACCAATTTCAAGCCAGCTATGGTCAAGGGACTTGATATGACCATAGCTAACCGCTCGCCAAAACCACGATTAGTGCTGGTAAGGCAGTAATCGCCCGAAAAGTCGGGGAAATCATCTCTTCCTTCAGGCATGTACACATCATCATTAATTTGCACGACACGGCAATTTATCAAGGTACAATATAAAATTATACAAAAGGTGTGCCGTGCATTTTCGCCATGTTGGCCTCCGATGGAGGTAACACTCTCGGTTACCCCCAACACTTTCCGCTATCTACTGGGGCACATGCCACCCCAGCAACAGCAACTTACTAACTAATTAATTAAAATGATAACTAAACTTTCTACCGTTGCAGTTCCACACTCCACTGTTCTATCACTTCATTAAGCACCAATCTACCCCCCAAAATTATCCCCACATCTTGTATTGATAATAAGTTTTTATTTATACTAAAATTTGACAATTTGGTCACTTATTTCTAAAAATTTATTTAAATTTCAAATTATACACATCCAAAATTTTTTTTTTTTTTTTTTTTTTTTTTACATTGAAGACTGACTCTATCGTGACATTCACCACGTCTAGGAAGGTCGCAGTCACCTGAAATGCCAGGTCTTGCTGCAAAAAGGATCGGCACCCGGTAGATCCACTACGTGAATTCACGTCCCCTCTCACTACTACCATTTTTTCTACCCCGCTTTCTACCGTGCGCCAACCTCTCTTGCCCCAAAACTCGTCGTTTCGGGCTAAACAGAAAATATTGTCAAGAGCTCCACTTTAATTTTGCCCTTGACACTAAAATATTTAAATTTGTATGCACTGCCTTTTACTTAAATGCAGCCTCCATTATTTACAACACTCTAAGGCAGTGCAGGCACGTGACAGGTACACCGAAACCGCTGCGCCTGGAGTGTATTAAAAAACAAATAATTTGTGTCACGTACCTGTTTGAGGTCCCCCTCCCCGTTCAAATATGTAGCTAAATTTCCAGTTTGTACCAATTTTGGTGGAGCCGGACCATCGTTGCTTTCACCGCCCGAAGGAAGATCTGCCAACCATGGCCCGCCTCCGAGTTCCGAATTCCACGGCCAGGACTGGTAAGATCGTGACCGCCCGAAAATGGGGGAGGATCCCTTCTGTAAACATACAACAATATTAGAAATCTTATTTATACACATAACATAATTAAAGTGACCGATACAATTTTAAATTCGTCGCATTTTGAGTACCTACTATTTCCTGCGTCGCTGGGTTCCTCAGCACATACGCATTCTGCATTTTTATTTCTACAACTTCATAAGGTCCTTCATACAACAAGAAGAACTTCTTTATTTCTCTATCTTGAGCACTGGACAAATCATGTCTTTTTACTAACACTAACTGACCTACCTCATACTTGGTCCATTTACCCTTGGCATCATGTTTCTGTTTTCTTCGCTCTCCTCTCGTGAGTAAATTCTCGTTGGCCAATCTAATTTTCATGTTCCTGTCCAAAACCTGACCTTCAGGTGGGTATTCGAAAAGTTGTTCCAATATTCTGGGCGGCCTTGTTCCTTTGATCAACTCATGCGGCATAAATCCCGTGGACTCATGGGTGGTACAATTCAGCCACTCCTCTACTTTTTTTACGTAGGATGGCCATTCTGTGTGTTTGGCGTGACAGTACGCCCGAAATATCCTGCCAATCTCTCTCATCACCCGTTCTGCTTGGTTCGACTGAGGATGGTACACTGCCGTATGCTTGGGTATGATGCCTTCCCATCCAAGCGTCTGCCGCCACTTGCCGCTTATAAACTGTGGACCATGGTCAGATAATATAATTTTCGGTTTTCCAACATTAAGCATGTAGTCTTTTACTATTTTCTCACTAAGTACTCTACTCGTTGCTCTCTTAATGCTATATAACTTCACAAATTTTGAAAAAGTGTCTAGAACTACAAATACATATAACACACCCCCTCTACCTCTGGGTAATGGTCCATACAAATCAACCGCAACTAGATCAAAAGGTTTATCTACTTTTATATAATTCATCTCCCCTTCTACTCTGTAATTTACTACTTTCGATTTTTTACATAAATCACACACTCTCAACACTTTTCTCACTCTCCTCTCCATATTCTTAAATATACATGACTCTTTCAAAACATTAGCACACTTTCTCGCACCAAAATGACCATACCTTATATGACAATCCCAAACAATTTTATCTATTAATCCCTCGGGTATAACTAACCTCCAATCACGCTCCCCACCATCTACCTTTTTAAACAAAATACCTTGATATACTTGAAATCGCTCATTATATTCAGATCCCTCTACATCTGTTTCTAAACTAACAATTATTCTACTCAATTTGCTATCAGATCTTTGCAAGTTTTTAATGTCACTTATTTCTTCACCATCTTCTCTAGTTAGCCTAAAAATTTCTATTTCTTTAAGATCCCTACCAGTTTTATTGTCTATAACATCTATTCTAGAAAGTGTATCTGGTACCTTATTATCTGACCCCTTTATGTACTCCCATGAAAAGTTATATTCTTGTAAGGCTAATACACACCTGGTTAATCTGCTATGCGTTAGCTTACATGAATTAAGAAACGACAATGCCTTGTGGTCCGTCCGGATTATCGTGGTATTCCCTAGGATGTAGGTGCGGAATTTACCCACGGCGAACACAATACTTAGAAGTTCTTTTTCAGTGGTAGTATAATTCTTTTCCGCCGATAACAACGATCTACTGGCAAAGGCGATCGTTAGGTGTTCCTTGTCGCAGCTCTCCTGGTATAACTCCGCCCCTAGCGCTACATTGCTGGCGTCGGTCTGCAAATAAAAAGTCTTATTAAAATCGGGATGATTCATCATGATCATGTGACTAAACTTTCTCTTAATTTCATTAAACGCATTTCGTTCCGTATCGCCCCATCTCCACTGTTTATTCTTCTGCAGTACAGCACTCAGTTTGGATGTTGTGTGCGCATAGTTCTCCTGAAATTTCCTGTAAAAATTGCACAGGCCTAAGAAACTTTGTAATTGCCTAATGTTTTTAGGTTCGGGGAATCGCATTATGGCTTCGACTTTGTCAGGGTTGGCTAATATCCCCTCCTGTGTAATAATAAATCCTAAGAAATGTATTTCTGTTTGTAGAAACTTAGACTTGTCCCAATTCACTGTTAAACCCCCTCTTTGTAGCTTATCTAATACATATTCTATGTGTTCTAAATGTTCAGTGAACGTTCTAGAGGCTATCAAGATATCATCGACATATACAGTTAAAAAGTCTAAATCCTTAGGTTGTAAAATATTATCTAAACATTTGATAAAACTGGCAACACTGGTGTTTAATCCAAAAGGTAAGCTTTTAAACTGGTAATTCTTACCGTTAAAAAGAAAAGCTGTGTATTTCCTGCTCTCTGTTGCTAATGGTACCTGCCAGTATCCAGCGGTCAGGTCTAAGGACGTCATGTATTTGACTCCGCTAAACTTCTGTAAAATCTCATTTATGGGTTCCGGAGATTCCCTGTCAGGTATAATAATTTGATTAATTTTCCGAGCATCTAAACATAACCTTACCTTGCCATCCTTCTTTATCACTACCACCAAAGGATTTGAATAAGGTGATACTGAGCGTTCAATTATGCCTCCCTGCATCATCCGGTCTAATTCCTCCTGTACAGCCCTCCTCTTTGAAAACGGCATCGGGTAGCTCCTCTGCATGTATGGTGCGTGGTCCCGGACTTTCAGCTCGCAGATGTAGTCCTTCGCTTTCCCTGGTGATTCATCAAACACCTCTCTGAACCGCTCCACAACTGCCCACAACTCCTGTTGTTGAGTATTTCCTACAATTGTATTTTCATTAAAAAATTTGTTGGCTCTATCTGCCCATATACTCTCATTACGCTCATGCATCTCTCTCTCTCCTCATTCTCTAGGCTATCACTCTCTAGACATATATTTATTTTAGTCTCTATCTCTTTATCGCTTATCTGCTTATGTAACATTTTTATTCCAGTGACTTTAACTTCATTTACTACTTTCTTAAACTCTATTCTGACTGGTTTATTCCCCTTCTCAAATTTTATTATTTGTTTATTGAAATCTATTACTGCTCCGTTTCTTTCCAAAAAATCATTTCCCAATATTACATCTACACTCAGCCCTTTAACTACTAAGAAAGTGTTTTCAAATTCAACTTCATTTATTAAAATATTTAATTGTACTTGTCTGGTTATTCTCTTACTTCTCACCCCAGTTACCCCCACTACTGTAACCCCGGCAACTGGTAATGATGGTATATTCTTGTTTAACTCTTTTAATTCACCCATGACATTTTCAGAAATTACTGAGATCTCGCTACCAGTATCAATTAACGTTTTATAATTCTTACCTTCAATGTTAATTATCACCTCAGTCAATCCTACTCTGCGTTCCATCACCTTGTTCTCCTCTTCTTCTAACAGTTCCTTCGCCATGTCCATCTTGATAATGTTGTTATGGTATGTGTCGGTTATTTGGACCCTCCTGTTTTCCGTAGACAATGGTTGGGCCCGCTTCTCCATTGTCCTCCCTAGTTTTCCGTGGATGGACCTGCCACAGCTGGAGGATATCCTCCTCTACCTCTATTATACTGTCTTCCTCCTCTCGACGCTCCTCTATGAAATTCTCCTCCTCTCGTCTGTTGATTGGGTGGTGGGTTCGCTCGCTCGTTCCTGGCGCACTCCCTGTTTCGATGACATCTGAAACAATTTGTTCTATTAGCATAATTGTCGGTTTCACAGGCTCTACACCTCCAACTCTCGCCCCTATTATCAAAACTTCCTCCCCGCGCTCCTCTATGAAAACTCTGTGTACCCCTGTTCCGATGGTAATTATTATTATTATTATTATTATGGTGTGGTACTACTGGTGTGTTTGGGCGTCGCCCTATGTCGCGTTCCCCTATATTCTGTAACACGTCTAACATGTTTTCTAACTCGCTTATATTTGTAATCTCTCTAGTCATTAACGTGATTTGCACCTCTCTGGGCAGGTGTTTGCTAATATGTCTTACAAATGACCGGAATGGCAACGGCGGTTCTAGATACTTAGCTTCGTTATATATCATCATCACATATATGGTTAGGTGGTTATTAATCCTACCAAAATTCCCAGTACCCATTATTTTACTTCTTAAGATTTCTTGGTCTTCTTCTGACCAATATTTGTTTCGAAAAGCTACCTCAAAATCTTCGTAACTATCCCATTCGGTATGGTGTACTTCTGACCATATCTCGGCACTACCTTTAAAACATTTGATAATCTTCAGCAATTTAACCTCCCAACTACTGCTATTAAACCGATTAAACTCCCTAACCCTATTTAAAAATTGCATTGGGTGTACTCTACGATTGTCACAATTAAAAGTTTCTAATTCTATTTCATTATTTGTGTCTCGTGTCATAAATATGCGTTCAGTAACATTGTTTACATTTTGATTTTTTACTAAACTTAATTCGTCTCTCATACTACTAATGTTTTGTTCAAGTGAATATAATTTTTTGTCATTACTATATTCAGACTGTACATTATTTTTTGATATTACTTCAATAGATTCATTTACTGCTTGTATTTCTGTCGTATAATTACTTTCAATTCCATTTATTTTAGAGTCTATCCTATTTTGGTGTTCATCAATATTTTGACTAATTTTTTCAACTGTCATTACTACGCTACTCAACTTACATTCAGTTTCAATATTACATTTAATAATTTTAGATTCTATGTCATTGTTATACTCATTCATTGACTTTATTAATATTTCATTATTCTCATTGATTTGCTTCTCAACTCTATCTATCTGGCTATCTATTTCATTAAATTTGACATCTATCTTTTGTATTGAATCATCTAACTTGGTCTATACTTGGTTGATTTTATCAGTAAACTCTACTTTAGTACTTTCACAATGTTTATTGATTGCCTTCACTTGCTCACTAAACTGGAAATTCTGTTGCTTAATTTCATTAATTTCGTTTCTGATTTCAGCAAATTTTACATCTATTTTGTCATATTTGTCGTTTGAATCACTTTTTTGTTCCTCAAATTTTGCATTTAAGTTGCTATTTATATTTTCAGACATTGTTTTTATCAAGTTAACCATATCGTCCATCGACAACTCTTTAACTCGTGTTGTCGACAGGGTAGATTGTGCCGCTACATTGGCAGATAACATCGACTCTGTAAGAGTGCTTTCTAAATTTAATTCTTGATTCTCCATTTTGTAATAGTAAAATTATTACTTTAAATAAAAATACTAATCTATAACATCTACTTTTCACGCAACAATGTATTCTACTTACATAACGCTTTCCGTTACTTCACGTAACCTCCTATGCACCTTATTTATACTTCATTCATTTCAAAATTTATTTATATAATACCCTTTTTATTTTAATTAAATACAACCATCTTATACGCTACAAAACATCAACATCACTACTTTACCTCTATCAAAACATAACCAATATTTACGTCTTTTTTACGTATGCAAAAAAAAAAATTTATTTTACCTCAACAACCATTCTGTTCTCCACGTGGCCTATATTTATATAAATTTATTTATATAAATTGTCCCTTATGTTTCGGGCGCCATTGTTATGTAATTTTATTACTTGATTATTACTTTGCACAAAACACTGATTGTGCGTCTCCTTCAGACGTCATCCTTAAAGTGTACCAACTATGTATGAAAAAAATTATTACTTACCAGGGTTCTTTTCGGCGAACATTGAAGAACAGATTATGGTTGTCGAAATAAAGAAATCTTTATATGGTTTCCCATGACTTAAAGTTTATTAACAATTAGCAATTCTCAATTCTCATTCTAAAAAACTCACATGAAAATAAAATTGAAAATATAGTATAAACCTTTAATTATAAAAAAAAAACTTTAGTATAAAAAGAATCAAGATATTAAATAGAAATAATCTTTATACACCTAGGATTAGTTTTGTAACGGAAACCAGCACTTCATTATATATATATATATATATATATATATATATATATATATATATATATACTTAAACAAAAATCTCCACACTCGCACACATACTACCCCCAGATTTTAAGAGCTCATATTTTATAATTTTGAATGGTTGTAATTCTTTGTTTTTAAAACTTCTTCTTTTATTCTCTTTTTTAAAAGGTATGAATATAATTGAAATATGATATAATTTATTCTCTTATCTGCAATTGCGTCCCTAAAGATCAGTCCAGCCTCCGTACGTTTTTCTTCTTTCATTCATCACTCCGCACATTTCGTACTTTTGCCGTAATTCTCGACAGGTAACTCGAAACTGTCACTTCATGACTGTTAATTATTAATTTGAATTAAATTCACATTTTTGTTGTATGCGGGCCCGCAAAATTACGTTCCGGAACTTAGTAGGTGTTGCTCGCGCGAGCGTTGAATTTAGACTGGGGAAGAGCTACAGGCGCTAATTTGTGAAGCGGCTGCAGTTGGATGACCAATTTCCTTTGTTTTTAAAGTTTGTATCATTGCGCCAGCAGACTGCTTTTTGTTATGTGTGTGTCACAATGTTGTTGGCGCTGACACACCCTGCATAGCAACGTTATGTAATGCGCTGACGTAACGCTCGCCTGATGTTTCGTTGCATAATTTGTTGACAATTTAGAGTCACTGGAGCTGACCTTGGCACAGTTTGTTGGTTGTTAAAACTGTTCAAATAAAATATTATTGACGAACCTTCACAGTCAGTGCTGCCACTGTTGTTTTCATCGTAACCACGGAATTTACCTTCCGGTTATAAATTTTGTCCCTATCATAAAAAAAAAATGTTATTTGTTTATAAAAAAAATACAAATTGCCTTATATTGCCTCAGGTAGGCCCAAAATGCCCCGCTACAGTGTGTGTGTGTGTGTGTGTGTGTGTGTGTGTGTGTGTGTGTGTGTGTGTGTGTGTGTGTGTGTGTGTGTGTGTGTGTGTGTGTGTGTGTGTGTGTGTTTACTGATAAAAATAATGAATTACTGTTCAGAAATTTTTTATGTAAGGCAACATATTTTGTAATTTGAGAACTTGTTGTATATGTTATCAGTTAATGTTGACAACATTGCTGAACATACTTAATGTTAAAGGGTACCAGATATTTTTGGTAATGCAAGGGTTTCAATAATTTCTGAGGAAACACATTTTTAAGTTCAGTTAAGTTGGCATTTGTAATATAATACCGTTTTAATGGTATGGTTCACAAGTGTGAAGTTTTATATATTCCATCATCCCTTGATGTCGGATGCAGAAATGGGAGAAGAACAGGGCAACAAATTACCAACTTGTGTGACAACAGAAGAGGTGATTAATAAACCAACTGGTGTAGTTGCAGAGAGGTTTGAGCTTGTTCCTAGTTAAGGGAAGTGCCCGTGGTTTTAGCTACTGAATAGGAGGAGTTGGCTGCAGATAAACAAAATTTGGGGGTAGAAAGAGTAAATGGAGACAAAAGAGTTAGGAATATGAAAACAGTTATTAAAGGATCAACAAAGATATTGTGCAGTAGAATGGAAGTAAAATTGGAAAGCAAAATGAGATCATAGTTGAGGTGTTTACAAGAGAAAGTGCATGGAAGATATTGTTACGGCGGTCTGCATGATCGTCGTAGGTACAGTGGAAAACAAAATACAAGACACCAATTAAGTCACTTATCACCAGCTTTAATTTTGACAGTTAAACACTTCGTAATTAACAACGCAGTCTCTTACAACAAATCAAATAAAAATTGTTCACATGCAATAAAATGTCAACTAATATTAAAACACAATTGTATTACAATTGTCCCGCCCAATTATTGAACACAACACTTCACTAATAACCACTTGAACGCACACAGTAGTATCGCCCAATAGTCAACTTGTAATCTCCCGACAATAAACTCTCGAACCGCACTGTTTATCGCGACTATAACTGAAAACTAAGGCCGCTGCCGCCTAGTATTTATACAGTGCTCACAGACCAGAAGATTCCAAACTGTGTGTTAGCGCCAGTGTGTAACGACGTAATTAATTGCAGCCTTAACAAGTCCGTGCGGCTGGCGGCTTCCAGAAAAATCTCGCGAATGCGTTGAGAATCACGTACACCACACAGATTCTGCTGGATTCAACTGGAACATTCGATAAACACACAGATTGTTCTGTGATGTCGTGACACTGTCCCCTCCTTAAGCCTGTTCGTCCCGAATTGGCAAACCATCTCTGAAGTAATACTCGACCAGGCGATCTGGTGGACTTCCTTGCGAAAAATAATTCTCCGGTTCTTCGAATTCAGTCTCGTGTATCCGAAAATCAAGTCCCCAGGAATGTGAGTCTTCCGCTCAACCACTAGTTTTGCTGGAATCACTCCCGTTGCGACATGTACTGATGACCTAAACACCACTGGCTGATCCAAGTCTGGTTCCTGTCAACAACCTCTTGCATAACCTCATCTTCAACAACTTTTCCCTCGGGTGCTTGTATCAGCTCAGGAACAAGCAAGAATTTTGTCTCGACACCCATAGTTGGCTTTCCAATCACTTCTTTTGTCGTTACACTTATTTGTAGTTTCTCTGCTAGTTCTTCCTCCGTTCCCGCTTCCAATAGGAATGGAATCTATGACTCTTGACCAGACCTGTTGAGTTTTTCTTCGGCCAATGCCACTTGCTTAATCGAACGGTTGGTAGACCCTGTCATTTTAGCCATGCAAAGCTTTATCTTCTCTTGGCCAACCCTCAGGACATTCTCTCTTAAGTCCACAACGAATCCGTAGGCATTCATAACGTCCATGCCAAGAATCGCTTCATCCACAATGTCTGCAACCAGTACTTGATGATTAAACTCAAGTCAACCGAGGCATAGGTGTATCTCCACTTTTCCAAACACTTTTACAGGCCGTCCAGTAGCTATTCACAAGCTGTAAGAGCACCAGATTGGCTTGAGATCTTTCACCACGTCGGGCCGCACAATGGAAACTGTTGCACCTGTGTCAACTATAATCAGGTTGGCCTTTCTTGAACGAATCCGGTAACCACCAAGCTCCCGCTGTTTTTCTGAAGTGTAGAAATTGCGTATTGTCTAGGGGCTTCATTCCTCGAGTTAGTCAGCACACGCCCCGTTATACCGACTACTGCTTGTTTCCCTGCTGAACTCTAACTTGACAATCCCGTTGTAGATGCCCAGGTTTCCCACATCGATCACACTTCGGTCTTCCATCCTTTCTTACTTTATTCTGTGGCGTAGATGTTCTGGCTGTCAGGTGGCACTTTCTGTAGTAGTTCTGCTGCGGGTCCTTTAATGAGAGAACGAGTGAAAGGACCTTGCAAATTTTCCATTATCTGATTGGCATCCATTGTTTTCTGATTAATTAGAAATTACACAGTCTTGTACAAGTTTCCACTGTTAACGATTCTATCCCAGTTCTGACACCACTGTTACAGCGGTCTACTTGATCATTGTAGGTACAGTGGAAAACAAAATACAAGACACCAATTAAGTCACTAATCACCAGCTTTAATTTTCACAGTTAAACACTTCGTAATTAACAACACAGTCTCTTACAACAAATCAAATAAAAAGTTGTTCACACGCAATAAAATGTCAATTACTACTAAACACAATTGTATTATAATTATCCCGCCCGATTATTAAACACTTTACTAATAACCACTTGAACACACACAGTAACATTGCCCGATAATCACTTGTAGTCGCCTGACAATAAACTCTCGAACCGCACTGTAATTTATCGCGACTATAACTGAAAACTAAGGCCGCTGCCGCCTAGTGTTTATACAGGGCTCACAGCCCAGAAGATTCCAAACTGCGTTTAGCACCAGTGTGTAACGACGTAATTAATTGCGGCCTTGTCATAGTCCGCGCGGCTTCCAGAAAAATCTCGCGAGTGCGTCGAGAATCACGTACACCACACATATTCCGCTGGATTCAACTGGAACATTCGATAAACACGTAGATTGTTCTGTGATGTCATGACAGTATAGAACTGCATAACTTATATGACACTTTGCATGTGTTGTTTGAATGACAAGCTTATGGATTGCTCTAGCATGCCTTGATATTTCTAGACATGCCTTCCAGATTGTGGTTGTCAGGTTAATCGTGTCGTGTACCACACACACACACACACACACACACACACTGTATTTGGAAGTGGCCAACCAGTGAGTGTTTGTTGAGTTGTTATGATTTGCGATGTGATGTGGGTGTTTTGTAGTAGTTTAGTGTAAAATGATTAAATGATTATTGATAGTACTATTAGTGGTTGGTTTTATTTGAACCATTGCAATTTGAAGGGGATGGCATATTTTTTTACTTATGGCTCTTGACTACATGGACTATGAGTTCGGTCATCTCTTATGTGTGGGCATCTTTAATTAGTACCTTGCATTATTTATTGTGACATTGTATTTATTGTTTGTTTTGTTAGTGCATGTTGAACAATCATAAACTTGGAACATTCTTTTAGATCAGTGTTTATTGGAACTGTAATTGGTGGTATAATTAACCACACATTTCTTTCCTGTGATTTAAACTAATTTATCCACTGTTTAAAGACAACAATTTGTGCATGTGTCATAACAATATGTAAGTCATGAGGAGTGGTCAGTGAGAGAGAAAAAGAAGTAGAGAGTAATTTGTTATTGTAAGTTCTAAGCTTTTAAACTCCAGGTTTGTTTGATTACATTAATTTTTCATCATTTATATTCATCTTTATTGGAAGAAAATTTTCCAGTTTTAAAGAAGTTTGTTTAAAAACAAAAATGAAATGTCTATTTTGTCACCAGTCCCAAGTTTCATCTTCTTATTTCTCAAGGTAATTTTAGATTTTCATATTTTAATTGATTGTATTTATAGGTAATTAATATTTAAACTAACACTCAACAAAGTTTATTATACTAGTAATAACTAAAAAATTGTATTAGGCAACCTTATTGCATAACACGTTTTATGTAGCCTATTTGTGTGCTTGTATGTGAATGTATGCAGGGGTGCCCACAGGGGGGGAGGGGTCATAGCGCAAGTTGCACATTGAGAATTTTTGGGGGGGATTTTTTCAAGAATAACATTTTAAATCCAACATTGGTGGAAATTTTTACCGTGTTTGTGCAACAAACTAAGCTATTAGTAAAAAACTAAAGCAATTGTATATATTTATGATTGTTTTAATGAACTGGCAGCATAAACGTCCCTACCAGTACAACTAGTAGTAAATTTTGTTTTGGAATTTGGAAAACTGACCCTGGCAGCCTGGAGCAACGTCCTGTCAATGAGTCAAAGGGTACGAGAATAATAAATCGTGAATGTAAAAATGTGTGCCTGTGCTAAGCTTGTAGACCGGCGGGCAGTGGGGGGGGGGCTTTTCAATTGGGGGGAGTGCTGAGACTTTTGGCGGGGGATTTGCGCATTGTGCCTTGGGGGGGATGGGCACCCCTGAATGTATGTGATAGTTTTATTATAAATTAAATCAAGTGTATTGTAAGTAAAGCGTATAATTATTTCTAATTAAGCTTGTTTTTTATATTAATTTATATTGTTATATGTATGATGAAAATGATGCTTGTGGGTTGAAAAACTGTATGTAACTGTACATGGATGCACAAGGATGACTGGATGGATGGACGAGTGGTGATGAGTGTAATATCATTACCTGCAGCATGAACATTGTGTGAAGGAGATCAGCTTAAACTCTTTTGTAATGCACGCCAATAATGGTAAATCCAATGCTGTCAGTGTCAATCTAAAATAATTTTTCACAAACAATCATGAATATTGTTTGGTTAAACTTGCAACTTCAATGTAAATACATTGGATCTATTTTTTGAGACCTATGTTTATTTCTATAACTTATAAGTACATTTCTTCAAAAATATATAAGAGATCTAAGAAAGTATTAGATATTGGTAACGTGATAATTTTTATCATGTTAAATATGCCGTTACGATTTTATCGTTAAAAATGTAAATAGTTGACATTAATGTCAACTAATTAATTAAGACTACATTAGTAGTCTTAAACCTCCAAGAGTCTAACATGTATTTATAATTCCAAATGATTTTTAGGATGGCAGCCACCATTTTGAATGTATCATTACAAATTTTCATGATTTTTAATTTTCTTATAATTTTATGTTAACTGATTTGTATCCAGCACCCTCAAAAACATAACAGCTAGTATTTGCATATAAATGTTTATATCAGGTTTTGAGTATTTTTTCAAATATCTGTTGGCTGTATTGAGTTCATTATTTTGAGTTTTAATTTCTTATATCAGATTCATATGTGGTGATTTCAGATACTCTATAAATGAAATTTCATGACTGAATTCATAAAATTTACAGTGACATAAAAATTTAACAGTTATGTGAGTAGATTAAGGTAAAAATTTTCCTGTTTGTTTATAGCATAATATAAAAGGTTTGTTTAAATTCATTGACATTTGAATTTTTTCAAAAGACAACAATTTTTACTGTTGGCTCTTGACTACTTGAATTATAAATTGTACTTCAGATTAAACCGTAATACATCTCATCTGTAGGGAAGAGTGTTTTATATACATGATTTTTAAAGTATTGCAACGGTACAACCATTAACGGTACTGTGCATTGCCAAAATAATTTAAATAAATAATAAAAATAAATAAATATGGATTAATAAACATGATTCAGGTTGCATAAGCTGTATCGTAGTTAAAAATAGGGAGCACAGAATTCATGCATGGACACGCATTCCTGGCACACCTGTCGTTAGCGTTGTGTACACGCGTATTTTGTTTGTGTGTGTGAAGCCTGTCTGTTCCTGAAATGTAACCAACCCTTTTCAAGTAGAATAGTTTTTATGTTTTATTTAATTATAAGAAAAATATGTACAATATGGTAAAATAAAAGACATTAAAGTGTATAGAAGTTAAAGGTGAACAAAGGGTTAAAAGACCGTGCCAATGTGACAAAAAGTGCAATTACTATACGTAAAAAGTGAATAGCTCTTTTTGTAATTACAATAAAGAAGTGTAATTTACGTATAGTAAACATATAAAAATTAGTGATCGATTGAACATCGCGTAGTGTGAAACAGACTTTATAATTCGCAAAGATAGGCGAAAATAGTGAATTGAACCAGAGTGGGGGAAAAGATGCTTCGACAAAATCTGACAAGTCAAAAATTGTTCATACCTGAGCTTTTGCACGATCTGGCTATAAATACCAGGTCGCGCTAATAAAGTTTCTTCTTCTCGATTCAACCGTTGCCATAGGAGGCTATGTCAGTCAACGACGCTATTTTAAATCTATAGTAAGAGTCACAGGACAAACTGGAAGTCCAACCAGAGCAGCAGAGCACATACGAGGAGGTCTATGTATACACCTGCAGCATATGATGTGAGGCGTGACGACTATTCAACAGCGCATACAGTGGAATCCGACCAGAGAACCAGGAGGACATGGAGGACACGACAAGAGGACCAGGAGGACACGAACCGAGGACCAAAGGAGGACGTATGGATGATTAACCACGTCAAACGAGGTGATGAAAAACCAATGTAATTACAGACATTAGAAAGACACTAATTAAAGTTAGAATGAAAGACATTGAACCAGTATTAAAATAACTAAATTGCACATGAATGTAAAAGCAGAGTAAAATTTAGAATAATATCTCTTGTATAAAATTTAGTAATTGAGAGTAACGTAAATGATAAGAGAAATATTTGATTTTTAAGTTAACGTAATTGATAAAGTCTGTGTTGATAAAGGAGAATGCGTATGCAGTAGAAAGTTTTAAAACCAATTAATATTAAAGAAATTTGAATACAAGTAAATTCATTATTGAAGCAAAGTAATCAGCAATTGCAAAAGGTGACCATACAATGAGTAAGCCGAGAGCAAAAAAATATTTATTTAATTAAAATTAGATAATAAGATTTATGTATAACCTGTTGTATGTAATTTGTTAGCTATAAGTTGTGTACGAAAGAGTCGTACAAACGATTTAATAATGAGTACTATTTCAGTATGCGAAATGAAAGATTTTGTTTAATAAAAAAATAAATAATGGAACAATTTTAAACTTAAATAACGCATCATCTTCTTATTACGATTACACCCATGAATTCAATATTATTATATAATTTGTTATGTTATAGTATATAAAGTCGTTAGTTTATGAAGTTTATTGACCGACTTATTAAAACGAAGTTTCAGATTTAACCAAAATTTCAGAATTTTGTAGAAGCAATGTATGTGTTGGGTATTGTAGAGATGGGTATACAGATGATTTTACTACCTAAAATAAATACCAATTGCTTATATCTGGTATATTTTGGTACTCAATCGTTTGTTGCCTTTGACTGTTTAGAGATTAAGGTAGTAGATTCACCTTGAGTACTGTATACTATAAAAGCACTTACGCTGTTTCTTCTGAAGTCCTTGCTCAGACTTAAAGTCATCAATATGAGGCAACAATTGGTTGGATAAAAGCTAACTCAGTAACCAGATTAGTCAAAAAATGTGAAACTGAAACGCTGTGAAATAATCATAAAAAATTATTTATGGTATATTGTGTTATTTATGGGATGCTGTGAGTCATATTTATGGTGGCAGAAGGAAAAAAGGTTAACTGCACTGCTAGATTGTCGATAAATTGTATTGTGTCCACTTGTTTATAATTCATTGCAAACATAACAAAGTAATTTATTTTTGTATAATCTATCTTATCTGGTGTAGACAGTGTCACAATGTTGGATACTTCAGAATGAACAGTAATGCTATTATCTAAAAAAAATTTCAATTAAATTACCACAAAACAGCAGTTTTTCCTATTAAACACACATGAACACATGCATATACCCACTTTTTAATAATAATAATAATAATAATAATTCTATTTCCTAATAAATTGTTTTATCAATATTAGGCAAATTTGTTGTAAAATTCTGGCAACATAGTATTTTAGTTTAAAAAATCCAATTCACCATTGTGTTAATGATAGGTCAGTCATGTGCCTATAAGTCATGTGTCATGTATAACATAACTCTGGAATTTAACATTTACTGTGGAATGCGTAATACTATTGTGATGGATTTTGAAGAAGGGCAGAAGACAGATCCAGATGGGAAAGCATAACAAATAATTGAATAAGAGAAAATGGACAGTAATAGATGCTAGTATGATTTGGACATGTCCAATGGATGGCAGAAACAAAAATACTTAAACAAATTATATAATGTAAGCCAGAAGGAAGGATGAAATGAGAAAGACTTAGAAAGAGGTGGCATAAATGAAGAAATAAGGGGACTGGAAAGTGACATCTGGAATGGTACAGAACTTTGATGATTGGCATCAGAAGACTGATAAACTGGTTATTTAAATTATCAGATTTGTGTGTGTGTGTTTTTTATGTATTTATATCAAAAAATTGTTGCTGCAGTTCTTTTCTGGATATATGGATTATTTATAATACTTCTCTAGTATACAGTCGAGACTTTTTTTTTCTTCCTTGGAACATGTTTTGAGCGTCAAAAGTACGCTAATTATCAGCCATGTGCATGGTGATTGAAACATGTTCCAACTAAAGGAAATTATCTTGATTGTATAATAGCATAGTATAAGTTATTTGTGCTTATATTTATTTTGAAAACTGGGAAGAACTGTAACCCCTCTTTGATCTTAAGCGGTAAAAAAAAAGATTTTTTTTTTGAAAAATTGTTTGAAATTTATTTTTTTTTTGTAAAGAGGGGCCACAAGTTAATTATAACTAGGCAAAGCCTAGAGAAGCCAAAAATGCGCTGGATCCAGTGAGACGGGACTTGCAATGAAAACTCAAGAATTAAACAATTAACAAATCCCTTTTATTATTCTATCTCAGTAAACAAATTAATAAAAATAAATAAACCCAACAGTCATAATCTATAATTCCCTTAAATAGTAAATTAAATAAAGTATACTTTCTCAACAAGGCCACCTGAAAATATTTATTAATACCAAGAAAATAATTTGCTATGTCACTCTACCAATGAATTGAAATTTAAAACCATAACTAACCTTGAAATAAAGATTCCATGAAAATATTAATAAAATATAAAATTTATTTTATATGTTCCTTTTAGAATGCTTCATATAACTTAATGAAGATAAATGGTATAGATTCCTTGCTAATATTAATTATAATAATAATTACTCAAACAAATTAAATAAATTTTAAAGGGTGACAATTCATATACTTGTTATAAGGTTAAATAAAATAAATTATTTTCTTAAAGAAATGATCAGCAATGATTAATTGAGATAGAATACCTGTTATAAAAAATGAAAAGGATATACCTACATGACTCCATGTATTAACTTTCTTTTATAAAAAAGACAACGAACAAACCCTATATCTAAAGTCCCCACCAAAAATACACTAAATGCATAATACTTATAACCCCCAAAAGGTACACACAAATATACAAACATAACATGTTCCACAATACAAATACATTATACAATAGTATACAATACAATATACATAAGGATCTCTTGCCACGCCCTTTTTTATTACCCCCATGGTGTATATAAATTCTTACTTCTTTTATAATTATCCCTGTTAGGATTGCAATTTACTTTTTATATTACCCCCATGGTGTTGGTTGATTACACATCACGTGTATTAGATAATGCTTAAGCATTCAGTAGTCCCCAGGACATAATAACTTTCAAACTTTTGGCTAAGTGCCTAATGCAGTTATACAATACTGCCCCTCTGGGCTCTATTACTGTGAGGAATAAAAAATATTTAAAACAATTAACACCCCCCAGTTATCATAAATAATTTAAAGAATTTATATATACTGAAACATTGCCAAGTAATAAAAATAGAAATATTGCATAATATTATAACCCTATGAAAAATACACTTGGCCCAGAGACCGACATGTTAATAGCCTGTTGATTCATCTTTCAACTTGTCTCAACAAACAAGTTCAAAAGTGTATCAACATGCATTCCTTCTGGTTGAAACTTGTTGAAAATGCACCTACCTACCCCAGTAATTTCTGTACAATCTGAATTAAACTGATTTTTAAATTAAGAAAAAAAAAACATATACTACTGAATTGAACACGATAAATTACTAATAGAAAGAATGACTTAAAATCTGTAAAGAAACCCATATAATGAAATAAGGGGAAAATCTATGTTGAATGTAGCACTAGTAGGCATGCCCGTCTCTGAGCTGACAATTTTACCAGAAATATACTGAAATTTACAATTAATTTTGCACCCAGTCCACACACTAAACTGTCCCATCAGTTGGGGATCCAAATAAATGTTTAAAACTTGAAATGTTGTAGTTGATAGATATATATAACTGGTCACTGGGTATTACTGAGTGCTGACTCTATGTGTAATTAATAATTGGTTTTTTATCACCTGATTTCGTCCATTTGAGGTTTTTATGAAAGTGGCAATCTCGTGGTTGACATTATAGGTGTTGGTGTGGTCTTCTGGCCATTCCTCCGGTAGCGAATAGGAGCTTTAAGGTGTTAAATGTTCAGCCATGTAGTAGGTCTTGTTCTCGTCTATATCGGTGAACCCTAATTACACCATTATATATTTTAGTCAGAGTACACAACACAATGCCCCACTAAAGTTTGCACACCCTCCAAAATACATATATAAAGTTAACATAGCTATTGAGCTACTTAAATTAAACTTGATAAAATTTATATGGCCAACATGCCTTATTTGAAAATCTTTATAACAGTAATTCTTCATAATACTAACTTCACCTAATGTGAGTTACCGTGTTTGCAATTTGACAATTAATTATGGCTTTGTACCATTTCATAAACTTTATACATAGTGTGAATATGTAGATACCACGTGGTTAAGAAGTTGTTTCAAATACATAGTTTTTACTATAGAAAATAATATGAATTGGACATTATTTACTTTCAAAACGTGCCTGAGTAAGTTCCCAGATATATATAAAGTTTTACTGTTAATTGTAGCAAAACTTGTATGCTATCTAAAGCAACTACACCTTGTGCAATAACCTAGGTCAATGTAACACGAATCTCGTTACATCGATGTTAGATAGATTTTAAACTTAAATATCTGTATTTAAATTTACTTTACTTTTAGTGCCGAAATTCTGACACGTGAATGAATATAGTTTTATAAAGTCTTAAAAATTTTACCATCAAATTGTATATTGCACAGCGCCATGCGGTTGCGTACAGGTGAAATCAACTTACTTAGGCTTGTTAAAAAAACAGTTTTCCCCAGTGAAATATTACAGTCTATTAATATGAAAGTAATTGAGACTCACCGCAGTCGTGTAGAGAATTAGCTAATCATAGCGTGAAGAAGATGTACAGAAAATCATTTTCTCTACCGGAGTAAAAATGGCGTCGACCTTCAGCCACGGAGTATTTTGTGAGACAACTTAATGAGAAGTTCCAGCTTCGTTCCTGTTTGCGTAAGGCACTTGTCGCCAGAAAGCAGCACCTGGAGTTTTCATACTGCGGGCAGGCGGCAGGTGCCGACACCGATCAAGAAGTTAATCTGTAGGGCTTATCTTCATGGAAAGAGTGCAGCACGAATTACACCACTGTAATTCCGTACTGCCTATAACTACAGGCCGTATATTCAGTTGTTTGGCGCTGTCTCCGCTAGAAATCAGCCCACCCTCCAATTGTAAATTACTGAAATCGCGCTGAATCTTACAGATTCGGCACACCCTCACCCAAAAAGGGCAACATAGTTGCCCCAAGGCTAACTCACCGTCTCTTAGCTAGTCCTCGGAAATCTCAGAAATTTAATCGCTCTTGGGATAACAGAGGCTCAGGGTGAAAACGAAGCAAGAGGAAAGAAGAAGAAGAGTAGTGTGTGAGGGTACTGCATGATGACTTGATCAGGGTCAGCATCCAGCACAAGAGAAAGAAGGAGAAAAGACGAAAGATGCTGAAATCAAGAGTCGTCTGAGTTCTGACCTCCCAAGGCCTCCCAATCTGAGACCCAACTAATGACTACTCAGGGCAATAACTAACTTTCTGAGACTACTCAGGGCAACAACTACCCCCCCTTCTCACCGGATTGGAAAATCTCAACGCCAATGCAACCATCCCCATGCGACCCTCTCCGCCAGGCCAACTCCACAGGACCGCCCCAACACGTCACACTCCCTGGTGACCACCACCCACTCCTCCTCCTGCCACTCACATACGCGTCCGAAGACCAAAACAAGGTAACTAATACCTTGATATGTGAGTGCCCATAACTCTACTGTCCACATCTGGACTAACCAGCCATATGCTGCTAAACAAGGCATCACAATCCTTGACCTATGTAACTGGTTCTTAAAAAAAACATCCCTATACTAGGGCGGACGGCCCCTATTAGCCGGACAGAGAAAACCGCATAGAGGGCACGCGAACATCAATCCCTTTACTTGCTCTTCAATACTGCATAACTATCCAGGCGGGTTTACTTCAGCACGGCAAAGTCGAACAACCTACACTTAATCAAAATTACCTACCACAGAAATCAACTAGGGAATGCGGCATGGCCAGGACCCTACAAAATCAACGACAAGCTACAACAAAGAATAATGGAAACGACACTAACAATCTGATACTAACCTCCCTACACCCACGTAGTCACAACTCTTCCAACTAACTTCTTTCTGATCTGCCTTTCTGAATTTTTTTTTTTTCTTTCTAATTTTTTATTTGTTTTTTGGTTTTTATTATGTTTTCTGAGGGGAGGGGTAGGAAAATTGGGAAGATGAAAAGGGCAAGGATCATTGAAAGTTCAACAGTTAGGACTAAGGATCAGGACATGGTTCCCTCCGAAAATAAGAATGGATGGAGAAAACCAAGGCTCGCGGAGGCAGGGGCGCAACCCTGAAGTAGATGCACCACTGGGACTGTGGGGAACATCTACCCGCTACCCATTAACCGCTACCTCTCACCTTTTTATGGCGAACTTTAGGAACCCGTTCCTTTTGGACACCTCTCTCTGAGAAACTATCTCGTGTTGAGCAGTACTGATTTATTTCATCTAAATTAGCATCAAGGTAACTTACCTTACTCCTTTTACCCCGATTTGGATTATCCTCAACCTCTAACTCCTCTGCTTCTACCTTCTTCTCTTCTACAATTTCCCCTGTTTCTCTTTCTTCCACCTCTTCCTTTTTCTCCTCTACATAATCCAAATCTCCATCACGACACTGCACATCTTCATCCTCTAGTTGCTCACCTGGTCCGCCTGAAACTTCTTTCCATTCCTCGGAATCCTCAACACTACTTATAGAAAGCGTCTGCACATCTTCACACACTACATCATTCCCACTCACAACCTCTACAACGCTGCCCCCCAGTTTCTCCCCAACTTCTACCTTATCTACTTCTACCACACTTGCAGCCTCCCTAACACTTACACTTATACTCCCCTGCGTAGCATGTGCAGACCACTCTTCTGCCTCTTCCTTCGATTCCTCTTCTTCACTACTCTCAGCAACTACAACTTCCTCAACATTACCCAACCTGGAATTCAGTTGTCCAGGTCCATGTGCAATGTCTAAATTAAATTCTACTAACGATGGTAAGGCTCCACCATCAAGCGACTTCTCATCTTCCGGCGTAGGCGATGATGATGTTACCGGATCTGGATCCATCACGAATAATACCGGAACAAATACTGCGACCTCTGGAACCTTCAAAGTTACCTTACTCTCAAAATAGGAATAGCTTGCTACCGGCTCCCTACTTGCCGATGTTGGTTTACTCAAGTAACTTCTTCTTTCCCTGTTCGTTTCATATTTATTTATTTTATCTGCTGTAACCGTAGCTACAGTCTTCTCCCTTGTAGCCTCCATTGCCTCCGGGGTATTCAGTTTTTTTCCAACCGCCATGTTGGTCGTTCTTGGCTCTTCCCCGGTACTCGTCCCCTGCTCGGACAGTATTCGAAACAACACAAAACCGGGCCAGATCTGCGAAACAACGTGGACGTCCTGCAAATATTAAACGGGATCTCTCTTGGGGATTCAGTCCGTCCATAATTACATCTATGACTTCGGTCTCGGGCAACCTTAATCTTAATACCCGGGTAGCTTTCCGTATGTCCTGCACGTAGTCCCCCAACGTGTCTCCGTTGGCCTGTAAACGATAGAATGAATCCCACTTAAGCTGGGAATGTCGTTGAAGTGGTATGAAGTAATCCAACACTTCCCCATGAAAAGTGTCGACCGTGCCGCCCCGACGCCAAGTGTTGGTGACCAACCCTGCCAACGAACCCCGGCAATACGGGTATATAAGGGACAAGACCTCCCCATCGGATACACCCGGTTAATCTGCCAACTGCAGGACAAGATCCAAGAAAACCAGCAGCTGGTCCCCATCAAAGCCATCTACCACCGAAAGTTTCTGGAGAACTCCTGAAAGAGGGTGGGGCAATTTCTGAAAGCATAGCGCCACCAGAATTACACAATTCGAAATACACTATCAACAAAACATAACCCCCACAAAAACCTAACAGCTACAAACTAATGACAATCAAAAAACACAGGAATAAGAAAAACTCAAGTACTATATCTTCCATCAAGTAGACTGCGGGTCCACCTACCGTTGCGAGAAACTAGCCCACTAACTGAACTGCTCTCACTCTATTACACTAGACAAATGGAACGCGACACACACACAACACGACAAAAACACCGACCAACGAAAATTTATTTAAACAATTTCTCATGTTACTTCGGCTACCATATATCGGAAGAAACCGACTGCCGATCGGGCCATACCGCATAATTAAAAAAAACAACACCTCCCCAAATATGGACAAGGTAATACTCCAACCAACCAAGCACCGAACTGCGATAAGTCCCGTTTCCTCAGGGATTTCCCCTTCTAAAATTTCTCACCACGTGGCACTATCAATTATTCAAGGAGGGCAAGTACATATACATGTATCTCAAAACCTTAAAGCTAACAAAAATATTTTCAACTTTAGATATAGGGCCTTTTAAAATTTTTTCCAAGTTCTATTAGAACTCCCACAATGTTTCCTAAGTTTGCAAGCCCCGTCACACCCACAGGACCCACGGGTTGACCCTAATCTCAACCACGCTCTGCTACCAAATGTAACCCCTCTTTGATCTTAAGCGGTAAAAAAAAAGATTATTTTTTTTTGAAAAATTGTTTGAAAATTTTTTTTTTGTAAAGAGGGGGCACAAGTTAATTATAACTAGGCAGAGCCTAGAGAAGCCAAAAATGCGCTGGATCCAGTGAGACGGGACTTGCAATGAAAACTCAAGAATTAAACAATTAACAAATCCCTTTTATTATTCTATCTCAGTAAACAAATTAATAAAAATAAATAAACCCAACAGTCATAATCTATAATTCCCTTAAATAGTAAATTAAATAAAGTATACTTTCTCAACAAGGCCACCTGAAAATATTTATTAATACCAAGAAAATAATTTGCTATGTCACTCTACCAATGAATTGAAATTTAAAACCATAACTAACCTTGAAATAAAGTTTCCATGAAAATATTAATAAAATATAAAATTTATTTTGTATGTTCCTTTTAGAATGCTTCATATAACTTAATGAAGATAAATGGTATAGATTCCTTGCTAATATTAATTATAATAATAATTACTCAAACAAATTAAATAAATTTTAAAGGGTGACAATTCATATACTTGTTATAAGGTTAAATAAAATAAATTATTTTCTTAAAGAAATGATCAGCAATGATTAATTGAGATAGAATACCTGTTATAAAAAATGAAAAGGATATACCTACATGACTCCATGTATTAACTTTCTTTTATAAAAAAGACAACGAACAAACCCTATATCTAAAGTCCCCACCAAAAATACACTAAATGCATAATACTTATAATCCCCAAAAGGTACACACAAATATACAAACATAACATGTTCCACAATACAAATACATTATACAATAGTATACAATACAATATACATAAGGATCTCTTGCCACGGCCTTTTTTATTACCCCCATGGTGTATATAAATTCTTACTTCTTTTATAATTATCCCTGTTAGGATTGCAATTTACTTTTTATATTACGCCCATGGTGTTGGTTGATTACACATCACGTGTATTAGATAATGCTTAAGCATTCAGTAGTCCCCAGGACATAATAACTTTCAAACTTTTGGCTAAGTGCCTAATGCAGTTATACAATACTGCCCCTCTGGGCTCTATTACTGTGAGGAATAAAAAATATTTAAAACAATTAACACCCCCCAGTTATCATAAATAATTTAAAGAATTTATATATACTGAAACATTGCCAGGTAATAAAAATAGAAATATTGCATAATATTATAACCCTATGAAAAATACACTTGGCCCAGAGACCGACATGTTAATAGCCTGTTGATTCATCTTTCAACTTGTCTCAACAAACAAGTTCAAAAGTGTATCAACATGCATTCCTTCTGGTTGAAACTTGTTGAAAATGCACCTACCTACCCCAGTAATTTCTGTACAATCTGAATTAAACTGATTTTTAAATTAAAAAAAAAAAATATATATACTACTGAATTGAACACGATAAATTACTAATAGAAAGAATGACTTAAAATCTGTAAAGAAACCCATATAATGAAATAAGGGGAAAATCTATGTTGAATGTAGCACTAGTAGGCATGCCCGTCTCTGAGCTGACAATTTTACCAGAAATATACTGAAATTTACAATTAATTTTGCACCCAGTCCACACACTAAACTGTCCCATCAGTTGGGGATCCAAATAAATGTTTAAAACTTGAAATGTTGTAGTTGATAGATATATATAACTGGTCACTGGGTATTACTGAGTGCTGACTCTGTGTAATTAATAATTGGTTTTTTATCACCTGATTTCGTCCATGAGGGGTTTTTATGAAAGTGGCAATCTCGTGGTTGACATTATAGGTGTTGGTGTGGTCTTCTGGCCATTCCTCCGGTAGCGAATAGGAGCTTTAAGGTGTTAAATGTTCAGCCATGTAGTAGGTCTTGTTCTCGTCTATATCGGTGAACCCTAATTACACCATTATATATTTTAGTCAGAGTACACAACACAATGCCCCACTAAAGTTTGCACACCCTCCAAAATACATATATAAAGTTAACATAGCTATTGAGCTACTTAAATTAAACTTGATAAAATTTATATGGCCAACATGCCTTATTTGAAAATCTTTATAACAGTAATTCTTCATAATACTAACTTCACCTAATGTGAGTTACTGTGTTTGCAATTTGACAATTAATTATGGCTTTGTACCATTTCATAAACTTTATACATAGTGTGAATATGTAGATACCACGTGGTTAAGAAGTTGTTTCAAATACATAGTTTTTACTATAGAAAATAATATGAATTGGACATTATTTACTTTCAAAACGTGCCTGAGTAAGTTCCCAGATATATATAAAGTTTTACTGTTAATTGTAGCAAAACTTGTATGCTATCTAAAGCAACTACACCTTGTGAAGAAGATGTATTGGTAACCTTGTGTATTGGTTACAACAACCAATAAGAAGATGTACAGAAAATCATTTTCTCTACCGGAGTAAAAATGGCGTCGACCTTCAGCCACGGAGTATTTTGTGAGACAACTTAATGAGAAGTTCCAGCTTCGTTCCCGTTTGCGTAAGGCACTTGTCGCCAGAAAGCAGCACCTGGAGTTTTCATACCGCGGGCAGGCGGCAGGTGCCAACACCGATCAAGAAGTTAATCTGTAGGGCTTATCTTCACGGAAAGAGTGCAGCACGAATTACACCACTGTAATTCCGTACTGCCTATAACTACAGGCCGTATATTCAGTTGTTTGGCGCCGTCTCTCCGCTAGAGATCAGCCCACCCTCCAATTGTAAATTACTGAAATCGCGCTGAAGCTTACAGATTCGGCACAGAACAAACATGTTTTCTGTTCAGTTCTGTAATCACAAAAGCATTATAGATTGATTTATTTTCCATTGTGTGGTAAAGTGAGAAACATCTGTTAACAGTGAGTGCTCTTGCACTTTGTAAGTGTAATTAGCATCACTTGTCATGTTAACAAGTGCTGTTCACACATTATATATCGACATGAATTAATTTGGTTCATTTGCAAAACTTGTAACAATGATCAGTCAACAGTTTGATTACTTATTTTTTATTATTTTTGTTTATTTATTTATTTTATTTTATTTATTTTTTATATTGCCAGTGACTAGGTCTGACAATCAGTTCTAAAGGTCAGCCCAACCGTTGTTTGTTTTGAAATTATTTATTGTTCTATGTCACATAGAAAGCGGACAATTTTCATGCTTGTTGTTGTTGAACCCGTTTATGATAGGAAGAAGTAAAATAAACACAACAATAGAAATGCCTTATCACAGCGTCTGTATGAATCCTGTAATATCTTGTGTGTGAGTAGTTACTACACAATAATCTTTAACACTTATCACAGAAAAGCATGGTCTTATATAACAATGCCTATAATAAGAAATGCTGCTCTTTTAAAATTAAGAATTTAAAGTTAATTATAAAATTGTAAATTAAATAATAAACGTGTTTTAGCATGTTTCTTTTTACTATGAAATCAAGTATGGTATTAAGCACTCATGTCTGTCTCGTTAGTGGAAGTAACACTTTAAAACAAAGATAACTGGAAATGTGACGCACTAACAGCATAAGTTTAAAGTGAATTTTATCTCTTTCTTGATTATTTTTAGTTAGATTAATAACGATATGTATGGGTGTGTATGTGTTCCTCTTTCACCTTTATAAATTCTGTCTACTTTGTGATGAAGCTGTTACCATTTTTGTTTTATGTGTATATACCCACAATGCTGATAAGTTAATGTATACACACATACTCAATGAATTAATACAGTGAGCAGAGATATTATCAAGTGACAATCCTTATTCTCTACCACTGTCTATCCTTATACTCTGATCATACATTCAACTTTTGTATTTGTACAGGTGATCTTGACTGTGTACATGGAGCCACCTATAATACTTAATATAATTTTCCTGATGAAGGGTTTCTGAGGATCGGTAAAAAAATATGACACATATTTTAACTTATTTGTGTTGACGTTTCGAGAATGTTTATTGTCATCATCACAACAATTGTTGCTGACGCCAAACACACAACTGCATTTAAGGACTTAATATAATGTTGAGATTAGCAAGAAAGTTCTGGTTATAAAAAAAGTGAAAGTGTGTAAGTGTCTTGACAAGAAGAACAGATGAAAGAGACAGTTTATGTCAGAGTAAACACCTTGTTGGGTACTACAGAAAAGACTGAATTACAGGGGCAGACAATATTATTTCAGATGTGGTAGTATAGTCTGCTAGCTAAATAATTGGGCAAGATGACAGCCAGTCAAGAAAACATCATGGGCTAGTGTGCTAAAAAACAATGGGTAGCTTGTCTTCATAGATCATCAGTGTTACTGGAGTAGTCAAGACATTTTCTGATGTCAGCTACTGCAAATGTGACTGAATAGCATCAAACAGTGGACCATGGTATTACATCCAGAAAACCAAAACAAAACAAAAATCAATTGTTTCAGATTGTACAGTATACAGTTAGCACCAGTTCAGTGGTGGAAAGGCAAATATTGGTATGCTCAAAAGTCACAGTTTTCAGGAGAGCAAAAGTAAAATTTGCTCTTCCTGCAAAAATCAGGAAATATGTATTGGATCGATTTTACTGATGTATGCGGATATTTGAAGTATTCTACACAGTTTTACTAACCTTGTTTATGAATTACTGTACGTAGTAATTATTCATTTTAATGAAATTGTAACATGTTCAAGGAGATATGTTTTACCAAATTGTGACTCAAATGGCTCATAAATGCAAACCATATGTGAATTTGTAAAAAAAAATTGTAACAATTGATTGTTATATTGTCATTGTAACACTGACACATATAACAACATAAAATTGTTTTTTATTGATTCACACAAAACGTAATAAACCATTTTAAAATATGGATCAATTTAATAGAAAGTCTATAATAAAAATATTAAGTTGCATTTCAAAAATGTATTATATATAAGAAAATACACTTTCATAAAAAATGTTATAACATAGAATAATTGGAAAAATACATTTGAAATGATGACATTGAATAGAATGTACCTCTTGAATCTACTATTTAACACTTGCACAGTCAGAATATCCATTTCTATTATCAGTAATCAGTGTATGTGGCGTTTATTTGTATGTTTTTTTTTTTATAATGAAATACACAAACTACTGTGAGCCAATGAGCGTATCTGCACTCAGTAAAAGAGCACATGAATAAGTTGAACCCAGTAACACAACTCGTGTATAGATTACATTGAGCAGTAGTCCATGTAACTGGGCATTGAACAGTTGTAAGAAGACTTGTGTGGTGAATGTGGATATAATGATTTAGTGCAGTCACAAATCTTTTGACATAAAAGAGAAACAGGGTGCAGATTGTTCCATAGTGCAGAGATGTAAGGATACTGTTGACAAATATATAATTTATTACAACGATACACGTTGCTATATTTAATGTAATTTAAATTTGTGGAGCTGTGTTTATACTCATATAACATTTATATATAACATTACTAACAACATGTATGTGTAATTGGGGTTCAAGTGTAATTATAATAAGAGTAACTCTTTTAGGAATCGTAATATGTTTCCATTTATTAATTTAAACAAACATAAAAAAATATAATAGCATAAAATAATGATTAATTCACCATACGATATCCATTATCTATGGTTTCAAAGTTTCTTTACTTGCCGTGTTGTCATCACAAACATATATCTTATATTCTAGATATTATATTATCAATTTTAATTAAAAACTTTTCTTCATTATACTATGATTTCTTGACTACTCAGTCTGAATGTGTGCTTTTTTTAAAATTGTTAATACATCCTTATTCTGAATTTTCTTTATACCTTTTTGTGGCTTTATAATCATTTTAACACAATTAATTGATTATTTTCAATGACTTTACGTTATGTTCTTTTACTAAGAAAAATTTAAATAAATTAATTACTTGTTCATTTTCCAAGCAAGGATTTAAATTATCGTTACATTGACTGTTCATTCATTAAAGAAAAATAATTAAAGAATATTCTGATTACACAACCCTCGAAAATTGCACTCGCCCACTCGCCAGTGGCGAGTGGGTTTTGACTGTGAAAAAAAGGAGAAAAGAGGAGAGAAAGAATGAAAAATGGAAAAAATAAGGACGTCTATTAAACCAAAACACGTCATGTTTTTGTTTTAGTAAAGGCGCGTGTTGAAGTCGTAGGCCATAAGTTAGCTGTCACCGTGTGAATTTTATAAACAAAACTGCTCTGTTGGATATAAACATCTTAAAACACGTCGAACAAAATAGTGTTGCTGAGAGAGGGGAGCGGAAATTTCACGCCGTTCTGCGCGGCCGCAGGCCGCCGGCCGCCGGCCTTTGTCACTCCTTCCAAGTTGTACAGTCTGCTAATTATTGTTGAGTTGACCGGATGTGTTACGCGTGTGATTTATTGTTTCGTGTACTAAGAGTATTCTCAATTTCTAAGATCGTGTTCAGCGTGTATTTTATTTTTCGTGTGTTATTTTATTCATAATGAAACAGATTAAACTTAATTATTTCTTTAAAAAAAGTTCTACTGTCAGTACGACGTCTAGTGAGTCTGCGAGTGCGACGTCTACTGCTAGAGATGTAAGTGCCGGGCCTAGCAGGGAAACTGAAACGCGAGTTCTAGTGGACTTAGGCCTACTCACGGTTCCTCTGGGAAACGAAAATTTCAAAGAGCTTGGCTGGATATCTTCCCCTGGCTAGCTTACGATTCCGACCGCGCAAAATGTACTATATGCGCTAAATACCCTCAAAAAGTGACCCAAAATGGGTAGCAGGATTTTCTGGTTCCATGAAAAAGGAAACTTTTGTGTTTCATGGTTAAAGCCTAGTACATATGGACAATTTAACGCTGTTTAAAGTAGAGTCAGAACCAGGAAAAGCTCGTCTTGCCAAATGTATTAAGAAAATAGAGTCTTCTATGTTTGAGCATCTAACAACTTTATTCAGCATAGCCTATTTTATAGGCATCAATGAAAAACCATTTACCGACTTCCCTAAGCAAGTTCCCCTTGCAAGTAAATTAGGTGTAAATGTGGAGACAAAACAATATGTAAACGATAAAAACTGCCAAGTTTTCATTAATTTTATTGCTAAACAGTTACAAGAAGATGTGGTTCAAAAATAAAAAAATGCTCAGTGTTTCAGTATTTTGATTGATGGTTCCACGGACCAAAGTGCTGAGGAACATGTGATTGTTTATGCTCGTTATGTGTGTGAAGGGGAGATAAGAGAAGACCTTTTAGGCCTTGTGCCTCTCGAGAGCGGTAGGGCAGAGTCGTATTTCACTGCTGTTACTGGGCTCTTGGATAACTTAGGACTTGATTGGAGAAGAGAAAAGTTAGTGTGGGAACTGACGGGGCGTCGTCTATGATTGGCTCAAAGTCAGGTTTCGTACTTCGTTTGAAAGAAGAAGCTCCGCATTTAATTACATTCACTGCGCCGTGCATCGTCTACAATTGGCCATACTTGATGCTGCCAATTCCATCCCTTACCTAGAAAAGCTTGACGAAACTGTGAAGAACATATACAAATTTTACAAACGATCCTCAAAACGCCTCCATGAGCTTAAAAACACCGCGAAAACTTTAGAAAGTGAGATAGTAAAACTCAGAAATATTCACAATGTACGGTGGCTATGTAGTAAATCTGACGCTTTGAAAGCTTTGCGGCGTGATCTCGTACCTCTGGTCATCCATCTTGAGGATATAACGAACCGGAAAGCTACAACAGGAGAAGCTGCGGATGCAGCTAGAGCAAAAATCTATCTAAAAATCCTTACATCATACAAGTTTGTAAAAACATTAAACTTTTTGATTTACCTGTATGGGAAACTAGAGCCATTTTGTAAAGTTTTACAGTTGAAACAGTTACTGGTCTCACAGGTACGATCGTCAATGATGGTAACGGTGGAAATGGTTCAGTTCTTGCTTTCATCTGAAGGATCCAGTGTGAAACAATTCCTTTCTGACACTTCAGACTCGGAGAAACTGAATTGCTCAAAATACAAAGGCGACCAAGGAATTGTTCTCACAAACACGTCTCAAGGGGAGGAAGAATACAAATCAATCCGTAATAAGCTGATCGAAAGCACAGTTCATTACTTGAAGTGCCGTCTTGATACACTTGAGACTGTAGTAGGCACCAAGTGCCACGTTCTGGATTTCTTGTGCCTTCCTCAAGATGACACCCTAACTGCATATGGCAATGAGGAGATTCTTCAATTGGCGCATGTTTTTATTACTGGTGATATAAATGAGGATGTTTTGCTATCGGAATGGCTTCAATTAAAAATGATGGTTAAAGAAGAGCAAATAACTTCAAAAGGACTGGGTGAGCTATTAAAACTCTGTACAAGTTTCCTGAGCGTTTTGGTGAGCTAAAGAAAGTATTTTACGGCATTGCATGCATGGCAGTAACAACAGCATCTTGTGAACGGGGATTTAGCTTCGTTAACAGGACAAAAGTGAAACAGAGACTTTCCCTGGACATCACTTCATTAGGAGATCTAATGCAGCTGGCAGTAAATGGACCACCCTTAGAAGATTTCAACCCTGGTGTAGCAATAGACAAATGGTATTTCTCGTCGGGACTTCGCGCCATGTTAGTGGCCACAAGAGGAAACACTCAGCCTAGTCCAGCTTGATTATTTTTAATCAATTATTTTTCATCTTCAACTCGATAAGGGACTATCAGAATATAAACTGGGCTAATGAATAATGTAGCGGTACATGCTAAATATTAAATAATAAAGTTTTATCCACCCCCCCCCACGGGAAACGCTATCTGGCGAGTGGGAAACGCCAACAATTTTCGAGGGTTGGATTACACATAAATTATATTGGTTTTATCTCTATCTACATAATTATTATTTAATCTTACAAAAATGTTTTGTTTTTGTTTTTCTTTTTATTAAAGTCTTTCAATGTCTTTCTCTTTGCTAATTATATATTGGTTTTTCATCACCTTAAATTCTGCAGAGTTGTCCCATGTCCTCCAGTGATTCCGTCAGTCCGCTCGTCCTGGATGTTCTCTTGTCCTCACTGCTCGTCCTCCCGTCTCTCGTCCTTCATGGTACATTGGCTGCTGTAGATTATAATGACGTTTTGCTCTGGATCTGTAGCTGTTATGATAGAACTGTCTCTAGTCCTCTGCGTCTCGTTCCTCTGCTAGTCGTTCTCTCGTCCTCTGTCAGGAGTTGATGGTCTTAGTTGTAGACAGCTTGTAGAAATCCGATGATTTCTTTGTTACGGTACTTTTTAATTATTGTTTTTCATTACTATTTGTACTCAAAACATTTCACGTAATACTTTATAAGTTATGATTAAAAGAGTCTTACTGCTGTTAGACCTATCGTCTAACTCTGTCCAAAGTAATTAAAAATTTGCGTCTCGGACGGACATAGCGTACCGCCGCGACTGAAGAATGTTAGAAGAGAGAGTTCGGCTCTCCTGGGCTCATATTTATATCCACCAAGAAAACCACACCTGTCGGCTCAGGAATCAGCATGTTGAAAACTGAACCATGGCGTGAGTGCCCCCACTCTCGTCTCATTTCACATATTTGCACTTTTTCGCCAAACACACTGTTTAATGCGGATTTCAAGGTGATATAATATTGTCTAATTTAATTACATATATGATATGTAATTATCATGATGATCACACCATAAGTGTAATTATAATGCTTTAAAAATCGCACAGAATTCGCACTGATTGTCCGAATTACGTAGAATTCGCACTGCACTTGTGTCTGATTTTTACACATTTTTAGAAGTTTTTACATTCTTTCTAACATTTATGGTTTGCTTAATATTAAATATATTCTTAATTTAGCATTGACTTGGGGTGAGGTTGCAAACTTTCCTGTTCAAACAGGCTTCACGCACACACACTATTTACTTGTGTACACGCTTACAGCGGTAATCCCATGATCCTGCATGTTGATTCCTGTTTGCAAGCCAGCTCCCAATTTCACACCTGCTCGTCTATTACATATTATTAAAATTAAATTAAATATTTCAACAGAGAAGGTATAATAGAATATAAATCTATCAGATCGTATAAACTGAAAAGTAGAGATGTAAGTAATAGGTTTAAAGATATGATCGAGCAAAAATTACAAAAGGTAAGTGAAAATATAAGGCATGCTAATATACACCAAGGCTGGAGAATAATGAAAGATATAATTATAGATACAGCAGTGGAGGTTTCTGGTGTTACTAAAATGAATAATAAAAGAAAACAGTGGTATGGTGGACTAATGAAATAAAGGAGCTGATTAAAAGGAAGAAAAGGGAATGGAAAAAGTATACAGCTAATAGAACTGTGGATAACTATGAAGCATATAAGCAACAAAGAAAAATTGTTAAAGAATTAGTTGGAAAAGCGAAAGAGAGTGCATGGAAAGATTTTGGAGAAAAATTGGAAAGAGATAGGTGGGAAAATCAAAAGCTTTTCTTCAGAGTATTGAAATCTTTTAGAAAAGAAAAAACTGAGAATGATATATGTATATATGATGCTAATGGGAAAATACTGGTAGAAAGAAACGATATAATGAATAGATGGAAAGAATACTTTCAAGGATTACTAGGTGGTAAGGAAATCAACAAAGATGATCATAAAGTCAATATTAATGAAGAAGACGATAGAGAGGATGGTGAAGTTGCAGAAGAAAAAAATAACGATGCATGAATTAGAAGTAGTGATTAAAGGACTTAAAAGTGGGAGATCACCTGGAACAGATAAAATTACAGCAGAAATGATAAAGAATATGGGGAAAAAGGGGAAAGAAATACTTTTAGAAATTATCAATAAAGCGTGGACAAGTGTAGACATACCAAGAGAATGGGAGGAAGCATTGATAGTTCCTATTTTTAAGAAAGGTAACGCAAGAGATTGTAATAATTATAGGGGTATCAATCTGTTAAATACAATTTTTAAGGTTTATGAGCAGATAATTAATAATAAATTGATCCCAATTTTAGAAAATAGTTTGGAGGAATCACAGAGTGGCTTTAGATCAGGGAGAAGTGTGCAGGATTACATTTTTACTCTGCAGCAGATAGCTGAGAAGTCGATACAACAAGATAAATTGGTATGTTTGGCTTTTATTGATCTTGAGAAGGCTTTCGATAGTGTGCCTAGAGAAAAAATATGAGAAAGTTTAAAAAATAGAGGAATAAGGAGTAAAATAATTAAGGTGGTACAGAGGTTATACAAAAATAATGTTAATTATGTAATTGGTAAAAATATGGGGTCGTTAGGATTTACAACAAACTATGGATTAAGACAAGGAGGTGGACTGAGTCCGCCATTATTCAACTTGTATATGGATGACATTATTAAGAAGTGTTCACTGAAGGTTAAGAAAATGCATGTTGGATACAGGACCTTGCGAAGTATAGAAGTAGCAGAAGGGGCTTTTGCGGATGATGCAGTGCTAATGGCTACAAATGAAAGGGCGTTACAGGGTAATTTGAATATATGGAATGAAGTTCTCCAGAAAAAAGGGATGAAAATAAATAAGACCAAAACAAAGGTAATGGTAATGGGGGAGAAAATAATAAATATAGAGATTGGAGGTGTGAAGATAGAACAAGTCAAACAATTCAAATATCTAGGGGTTATAATAGACAGTAATGGGAAGCCGCATTAAATGAAAGAGTTGAAAAGGCAATAAAAGTATACTATGCATTAAACAATAGATATAAATAAGAAGGAGATATCAAGAAAAACGAAAATGAGTGTGTATAAAACAGTATATAGACCGGTTTTAACATACGGCTGTGAGACGTGGGTGCTATCCAAAAGCCAAAAAAGTAAAATCCAGGCGGCAGAAATGAAATATCTTAGAAGAGTAGTAGGAGTAACAAGGAAGAACAGAGTTAGGAATAAACAAAGAAGAGAGGATCTGGAAGTGATATCGATTCTGGATTTTATTGAACAGAGACAACTGTGCTGGTGGGGACACATGCAGAGAATGGATAGTGATAGAATGGTAAAACAGGTTTGGGAGGCAAAATCAGGGGGGAGAAAGAAGAGAGGAAGACCGCGACTGACTTGGGATGGAATGATGGGAAACATTTTGAGAGAAAGAGGCTTGGGCTGGAGGGAAGCGAAGACATTGTCAATGGATAGAGTAAGATGGAAAAAATTTGTATATATATAGAGTGTAGTTGATGTACTTATCATATATTGATGTAACCCGACACCAATATGGTATAAGGGTATTTTGATAATAAATAAATAAATTAATTAAATATTTATTTATTTCATATATGCGCATTACAGCCTATGCTTGTATTGTCGCAAAATATTATATGTAAGTCAGTAATGCAATGCCAGATTCATCCTTTTCAACAGCGATTATTTTTAATTTTACGGGATTTTTCCTATTAATTAGTTAAGGTATTTGACAGCTTTGTGCGTTTGTATGCAATTTTGTATTTATTATTTTATGTTAATAAAAAACTTTCAATTCAGAGTTGTTTTATTTTAAATAACTTTCTGAAATATAAGAATTGAAAACACAGCTATATCAATATTGTGGAGACAATAAAAAGTTACAGTTATGGCCACACTTACAGATAAATATTTTCCTTAAGAGGTGCTTCCTTTACTTCATCTTCTTCAGCTCAGGGTTCAGGCTCACAGCCTTCATATTATTATTTATTATTATTATGTAATAAGTTCACAAAACATTGTTTAGTACATACATTATTATTATTATACAGGTGTGAATGTTATTGTGTAATGCAGATTTGCGTAATACTGTACCCTACACTGGAGCATCTGTGGCTCTACTTTTGCACTGAACAACTCCACTTGATTTAAATGTCTTACTTTCTTAATTAAGTGTTTTTATACTTTTTTGCAAAATTCACAAACACATTCTACTTTTATCTATAAGTAGGAATTCCTCAGTTGTCAACCTTCTAACGTTTAATACCCACTACTCACACGTAGTTTTCCCACCACACTTTGGGTGTTCCTCACCCTGCCCCTCATTTAGCCTCCTCATCATTGCTCACAGTCTTCGTTGCTGCATTGTATACATTAAAATTAATTTCTGTTGTTTTTGTGCTATATGTAATATATGTGTATTGTTTATGTAAAATGTGTTTCATATTTTAAAGTAGAAATAATTAAAGTGTATTTGTTTGCACAGGTAAAACCAGAACAACGCTGCAAGTTTATTTGCTATGGTTGAGCCTGGTAGAAAGGAAATGGAGCACGCTACAGACAAGAGTTCGTATATTTGCCTTGAAGGTTGCTGGTTTGGTGTGCTCTTCGCCAGCCGGTTTCTTCTTGATACAGGAGAAGAATCTACTGCAGAACATAATAAGTCAACTAAAAAACGAGATGGACTCTGGTATCATCTTGGCTGTCATAAACCTACTAACAGAATTGGCTAAACATCAGGCAGGCTGTAACTGGATTTTACAAACTGGTAATACTTTTTTTTTTAGCTCTAGGCAATTGAAAATCACTTTTTTGTTATGGCAAAAAGAAAATGATTACACTTTTATCTTGTATTCACAGTGGAGGTATTTACCAGTTAACACATGGGTTAGAGTAGAGATATTATAGAAAAAGAAACTAGAGAACAGAAGAATTACAAAAGAAGTTGAGCAATGAGAATTAGTTTGGAATATTGAGCAAACGAGTAATTAATATGCGAGTGTGATTAAATGATGAGAATTAATTCAACTTATGCTTTGCAAGTGATTGTAATCAGTTTCATATACTAATGAGTGAACAGCCTTTGTTAAGAGTTTTAGATTTGAATTTCAAAATTACAGGCCTGAATTTAAATTTGTGCAAGTTGATGTATAAACATGTGTTATAAACTACATGGTGACAGTTTTACAATAATACTGTAAAAACCTGCACACCTTGGGAGATGACAGTTTACCAGAAAAATTAAATGAGCGCAGTAACCAGTATTATCTGGATATGTGAAACACTACCTTGTAAAATTGTGCTGGATTGCACTTAATGCTAAAAAATGTAATTAAAACACACAAAGTAACCACAAATATAAAAGCGTTTCAATACATGAAGTAAAAATAATTGCTGAATGGTAAGGTTTACAAATAAAAAAATTTATTATGTGACTTCAAAAAACATTTTTACGAATACAAGTATGAAAAAATTGTAAACAGAGATGTTTGTTACACTACAAAATTAAACTTAACATACTTTATCTACCACCTAAGCTAATAGATTCAGTAGTGATTTGAAAATGGTTTTAATCAACCAAATGTGACATCAAGATCTAACATTTATAGAAGACTTGCAACTAATGTTTTTAAACAAATGTGGTAGAGTGTGAATGATGCAATATCTGATTATACAGTAAACATTATAATGTTTGTATGGATTGTTGATCAAAGATGTAGCACTCTTTAATTTTCTTTGCATTTCTTTTACTTGCTACAATATTACTGTATGTTATATGGCAAGTGACATACACTGTATCAGCAAAAGTGAATGGGAGAAAATGGTAACGGTTGTATTAGTCAAATGTATTTATGCAACCTACTGTACTTTTTTACCATGTTCTGTCCAGATCCTTTTGAGTTGGTTTGTTTTTTCGTGTAGCTGTTCTTAAGCACAGTGTATCCTCTCGCAGCTAATCTGATCTGTTAGCTAGTCATTATTATACTTATTATCTCGCAATTAATGATCACAATCCTTACACCCTTTCTTTAAAGCATCGTCTGCTTAGAAAATTTGTGTCGCAGAGTGTACTAATTCATAATTTTATCAGCATGATAGTTATTACTCCTAATATACTGGTTTGATATATGTTATCCTTATAACAGTATGTTATCCTTTTGGGAAAGTACTGTGGTTAAAACATGCCAAACTGTCCAGACAATTGGTCTTTTATTATAGTGTAGGTACTTTTTGTTAATAGGACATGCATTTTATTTTCATGTATTCTACATTTCTCAACATATCCAACCTAGTATAACGACCTTGAAAATCTAAATTCAGACACATTAATTCTTTTTAATTATGTAATTATTTTTTGGCCATGATTTTTTTAAATTTAGTTATTTGTACCCTTCTTAACATTGGAACAACTAATTTTGATGTCATTCTGTGTGTCACTGCTATAAGCAATATCATTTCCAAGACAATTAAAATGACTAACATGTTTTTATTGTTTTAATGTCAATCACAATTTCTCGTAAATGCGTTCTGATCCTACTGGGTGCTAAAAGATTTTCAATATAAATGTTAAATATTGTAGATGAAATTTCAGTGTCTGTATTATATTTTTCGTGTATCCAACCTTACCTGCATAAGACATTATGCATTACCTGCATAAGACACATAATATGCATTATATGTTATAAAATAGATTTCTGAGCTGTATTATATATATTATTTTTAATTATGTAAGGTAGGTAGATCAAAAGTTAATGAAGTATTTCTTTTTGTAAGAGAGTAACACCATTTTGTAATTACATTATACCCTTTTTACTTTCATGTTCCATAAGGAAATGGAAGTTTGGTCATGGCAAAAAAAAATCGTGTTCGAGATAATGCAGATTTTGATTGTACTAACATCAAAACATGAAAACAAGTCATTTTTCGAAAAGTGTCTGTGTTTGTCTGTCTGTAGATCTGTAGAATTTTTTCTATGGCAAACGATAACAGCTGCAAATTCAAATAGGATCAAATAATTTTGTGCATACAGCCCTGAATTGTAGAGGACTCAAGGCCTATTGATTTTGGTGAAGATCAGTTAAGGGAAAGGGGTAGTTTACCTGCAACATTTTATGTTTTAACAAGAGTAAAGTGCTTAATTTTGATAAAGTATTGTGACGGTATGAGCGTCCGTCCTAAGGAATTATGGTGTTCAAGAATTCTGTATTCTATTTTTTATTGTAATTATACATATAAAACATGGTTAGGTCAACTTCCCCCATGTCTAAATAAACGATGCATTTTCATCTATACAATTCATCTCAAGGCCAAGGGCGTACGTGCGAAATAAAACATACTCGATAGTTGCACTGATCGACAAAGCCAAATTGTTATAACAAATTATTATGACACACGTCATAGTGATGATGAGAAACAATGTCGTCAGCTGTCTAAGGCAAAGGGTTAATCACAATTAATCCCCACCACCTGTCGACAATACGACAAAATGTCACCCCAGTCTGCTACAAGTCTTCATGGAGTGAGCACGTTTGAAAGTGTGCTGGTGCAAAGTTTACCAGCAAAAATGTTATTAATAGTCAATATATAACAGTGATTGGAAAATAATCAAAATTTATTAACAATTAAATAATGTAGAGTCAGTGACAACCAGCCAGACGATCAGCATAACAATACGCCGAACATCAGGTGAGCCATGGGCAACACCTAAATTACGGAAACCTCTACAATCAGGAAAGTGTACATCTCAATAACCTTTTATTAAATAATGAGCTCGGAAACAAAACATGAACAGAAATTATTAACAAAGCAAAATTATTAAACACGTAATGAGAGAGAGAGAGAGAGAGATAGAGAGCGTGAGTAAACGGGCCGGCCGCTTCTTTGAGAAGAGGCGTTGGTTTGTGTTTACGAACTTATTAGATGGTAATGTTAAAAATAAAATTCAGTACTGCAGTATAAATTAATTTTGATATGAAACGTATATAAGAAAGAATCAATATTGGAAACACAAATTATATATAAAGAGCTGAAGTAAAATGGCCACCATGTTGGGGTGTGGTGTAAGTCGCCATTTGTAATTTGACTAATTACGCAAAATGAATTAATTAAACAAGTTTTATATCTTTCAATGAAAATCCGTTTTATTATTTCATATAACCCAAATGTTTCGGCGCTTTCGCTGAGAGAACTCTGGACCCTGGGCATAAAAAGTAGTATACATGTGGGTAGCATGTGCATACCGGAAGTGTTACAAGCACGTGGTAAGTAAACGAAAATATGTATTATTCCCATATTTATGTATTATTATATTATATATATATATATTAATATGTGTGAGTAAGTCAACAATGGCGACCGAACGGGACTTTGTATAAAATCAAAAAATTATATAAATAAGCCAAAGAGCAGAAACAAACGGGTACCGAAATAATAAAACATAGCATGTAACATTACAATGAGAGGTTATATTATTGTTTAATTAAAATAGAAAGTAACAAGTGAAAATAAACGATAGTTTATTATTACAAAATTATTATTATCAAAATGGCAAATAACGAAAGTATAAATATGAATGATACAGCGACAGAATCTATATTAACGAGTGAAGCTGAGGCTAACTCAACACCTATTGTAAACAATAAGGTATCATTAGAGGACCTTTTTCAATTAATGAAAATACAAAATAATGAATTAAGAGAACAGAGTATTAAGTTTGATGTAAAATTCGATGAAGTGAAAAAGGAAATACAAAGACAAAATGTAAATGTTGACAAAAGAATAAATGAGATAGAAATACATTGTGACAGTATTCAAAAACAAACAGAAACGATGAATGAGCAATGCCATACCAAAATAAGTAATTTAGATGATAAAATTAATCAAATCAATGAGACAGTTCAAAACCAAATAGAAACACAAAACAGAGAAATAGAGAATAAATGTTTAACCACAGTGAATGAGCAGATAGAGAGTAGAACTAAATGTGAAGTAAATAAACAGATAGAAATTAAAACTAATGTTTTACAAAATAAGCTAGAGAAATTTGAATCAAACGTAATAGACATAACCAAACATATTGAAACAATAGACCAAACAGTATCAAAACATGAGAATAATGCTAGTAATAGAATGAGCTGTTACAAAATAAGATTAAAGAAATAGATGACTTAGCTATACAAAACAACAATGATATGCATGTTAAATATGATGTAATTGAAAATAATTTAATAAGAGTGAAAAACGAGTTACGGGGGGAAATTCATAAAAAAGTTACCGGTGTTACTGAAAGAGTAATCGTAACTAGGGACTTATACAACGAAATAGAGCCAGAAACTTTTAATCATGAAAACAGAGTGATACATCCCATGCGGTTTTTAAATCAGACACGAGAATATAATCATTTCAGTAACCATAGCTGGGAAATACAACTAACTAAAATAGTAAGATGTTTTAAGGGTAATTCAATAATATGGGCGGAGGCGCACAGATTAGAATGGGACCACTATGAAACTTTTGAAAGGGCATTCAAAGATAAATATTGGCCGGAATAAGAACAGGAAAGTTTAAGAAGCCGTATCATGGGAGCGGGTAACTTCATAGGACATAATAATATAACAATGTATGTGACAAAGCTGTACAACAAGGCTAAATACCTCGAGCCGCCAATACCTTTTAAATCGTTCATTAGATATGTAAACAAGCACCTACCGAGAGAAGTACAAGTCACCTTGATGACAAAAGAGATAGAAAATCTGAGCGAACTTGAGCGAATTCTGGACATCTTACAGAGCATTAGGGATTGTGAAACAGGTAGACGACCTATACAGCATAATAACCACAATAGTAACAACACAGAATTTAACCGACCCAGAAATAATTATCAGGGGAATAATGGTAACAATAATAATCATGTACATAGGACTAATTTCCAGCAATCAGGTGAGTGGAGTTGTTCTAGGTGCAGGAGTGTGAACTACGCCTACAGACAGCAATGCTTCAAATGTAAACTACCGAAAGAAGATCAGAGGAGGCGAGAAAACACGAAGCAGTATATACCAACAGACAGAGGAGCACCGAGTACCAGCGGAACGCCCAATCACAAACAGGGACGGCCGAGTGGTCACCAGCAACCAAACGTGAACAACAACAACCGACAGCCGGAAAACTAAGACCAACAGTGGTAACCAGGACCCGACCACTGTTCAGAGAAGCGCATGAGGTCCAACCAGTAGAAGACGTCCAAAGCAACGTTATCAAAACGGACATAGTAGCTGACTTGTTGGAGGAAGAGAACAATACTACAACGGAGGTGAGAGCGGGACTGACGGAAATCCAGGTAATTATAGAGAGTAAGCATTTTAGAACACTGGTAGACACTGGGAGTGAGATTTCAGTCATAGCAGAAAATATTTTAAGTGAATTAAGAGAATTTAACAAGAATATTCCAGTTTTGCCTGTAGCAGGGGTTACGGTGATAGGAGTCACAGGAGTACGCAGCAAGCGTGTGACGAAACAGATACATTTGAGCTTTTTGATTAATGATGTAGATTTTGATAACACATTTTTGGTAGTTAAGGGATTGAGTTTGGACATTATTTTGGGTAACGATTTTTTACAGAGGAATAGAGCGGTGATAAATTCTAAGAGAAAGTGATAGAATTAGATGAGGGTGATCGGTCTGTGAGAGTTAATTTTGAAAGGGTGATAGATAAAGTTAAGACAACTGGTGTAAGGTTACTACAAAAGCGAGTAGATGAGAATAATATCGATACTAGAATTAATTTGTGTAGAGAGGCGGAGTATATTGATGATGTTGATAATGAAATGAGTAATATTAATGATGCAGTGTGGGAGATAAGGGCAGATGAATTTTGTAGTGGAGGTGAGGTGGTAAGGAGTGGCCAGCGTGCGGCGTTATGGCAGGTAATAGAGCAGTTTAAGGGAGTGTTTGCCGATGTTCCAGGGAGGGCAAGAGATTATGAATGTATGTTACAGATAAGGGAATACACACCATTGATGCAACGAAGTTATCCTGTGCCTTACTCCAAAAGATGAGCGGTGCAAGAGGAGTTGAATAAAATGTTGGAAGGAGGAATTATAGAGAGATCAGTATTGCACTACTCGAATCCATTGGTTGTGGTAATCAAGAAGGACAGCAGAGTCAGGTTGTGCTTAGATGCGAGACGAATAAACCAGATCATCATACCAGACTGAGAGTCACCAGAATCAATTAACGAAATATTCCAAAAATTTAGCGGGGTGAAGTACATGACGTCGCTGGACCTTACTGCAGGATATTGGCAGGTACCATTAGCTGAGGTGAGTAGGAAGTACACCGCGTTTCTATTCAATGGAAAGAATTATCAGTTTCGGCGACTACCATTCGGATTAAATACCAGTGTGGCAAGTTTCATCAAATGTTTAGATAAAATTTTAAGACCTAAGGATTTGGATTTTCTGACAGTTTATGTAGACGATATTTTGATTGCATCCAGGACTTTCGAGGACCATTTAGAACATTTAAGGTATGTATTGACGAGGTTGGAGACAGGAGGACTTACTGTGAACTGGGACAAGTCTAAATTTTTGCAAACGGAAATTAACTTTTTAGGTTTTTTCATCATGTCGGAAGGAATCTCAGCAAACCCGGACAAGGTCGAATCTATCATGCGCTTCCCTGAACCAAGGAACATAAAGCAACTTCAAAGTTTTATAGGGCTGTGCAACTTTTACCAAAAATTTCAAAGGAACTACGCGCACGTAACAGCAAGGTTAAGTGCAGTACTTCAAAAGAACAGACAATGGAAATGGGGAGACGTAGAGCGTGGAGCTTTTGAAGAAATTAAAAAGAAATTTAGTAAGATGATCATGATGAACCATCCGGATTTTGAAAAAGTGTTTTACTTACAGACAGACGCCAGTAATGTAGCAGTCGGCGCAGAGCTTTACCAAGAGGATAATGAGAAGGAGCACCTCACTATCGCCTTCGCGAGTAGATCATTGCTGCCCACCGAAAAGAACTACACGACGACAGAAAAAGAACTGCTAAGTATCGTTTTCGCAGTCGGAAAATTCAGGACTTACATCCTAGGAAACAAGACGATCATACGAACGGATCATAAGGCGTTATCCTTCCTGAACACTTGCAAGCTCGCTCACAGCCGTCTAAACAGGTGGGTGCTCATTTTACAGGAGTACAACTTCGAGTGGGAATACATGAAAGGGACAGAGAACCAGGTACCCGACGCTCTTTCCAGAGTAGATTGTGTGGACAACAAAACAGGTAGGGACTTAAAGGAAATTGAAATTTTTAAAATTAGTAGAGAGGATAAGATCTTTGGAGAAGAGTTGAAGGATATCAGAACCATGCAGAGAGCAGATGGTAAGTCGGGGAAAATAATAAATGGGTTAGAGACGGAATTAGAAGAATCAGATTATAACCAGTTTTTCCAAATTTACAAAGGATTGTTGTTTAAGAAGGTAGTAGGGGGTGAGCGTGACTGGAGATTAGTAGTACCAGAAGGGTTGGAGGAGAAAATTATTTGGGACTGTCATATAAGATACGGCCATTTTGGGGCGAAGAAGTGTGTCAATGTGTTGAAGGAATCATGTTTTTTCAGGAATATGGAGAGACGAGTGAGAAAGTTGCTGAGGAGTTGTGATTTGTGTCAGAAGTCGAAGGTAGTAAATTACAGGGTTGAAGGTGAGTTGAATTTTACAAGGGTAGAGAGACCATTTGATTTAGTTGCTGTGGATTTGTTTGGACCATTGCCGGAGGGTAGAGGCGGAGTTGTGTATATTTTTGTAATGCTTGACACTTTTTCGAAATATGTAAAATTGTATAGCGTAAAGAGAGCTACCAGCCAGGTATTGAGTGAAAAGGTGACTAAAGACTACATGATTCACGTGGGTAAGCCGAAGGTGATTTTGTCAGACCATGGGCCACAGTTCATCAGTGGGAAATGGCGCCAGATCTTAGGATGGGAAGGAATCCTCACGAAGCATATGGCTGTGTATCATCCCCAGTCAAACCAGGCTGAGCGTGTAATGAGAGAGATAGGCAGGATCTTTAGAGCCTATTGTCACGCTAAACACAGCGAGTGGCCGTTGTATGTAAAAAGGGTAGAAAGTTGGCTGAACAGTACCACCCATGAGTCCACCGGCTATACACCCCATGAATTGGTAAAGGGAACACGCCCCCCAAGAATTTTGGAGCAGCTGTTTGATTATCCACCTGAGAGCGAGAGGACGGATGTGAGCATTAAGATCCGGTTGGCCAACGAGAATTTGTTAAGTAAGGGTGAGCAGAGAAAATGTAGGCATGACACAAAAGGTAAGTGGGTAAAATACAAAGTAGGACAGTTGGTATTAGTAAGGAGGCACGACTTATCGAGCGCTCAGGAGAAGGAAATTAAGAAGTTCTTCCTGCTCTACGAAGGACCTTATGAGGTAGTGGAAATCAAGATGAAAAATTCGTATGTGTTGCAGGACAGGGAGACTAGGGAGATAGTAGGAACACACAATGCAACAAACTTAAAGTTATATTGGTCAATAATTTAATTACCTTATATCCGTCAGTGACTTCGTTTTAGCGTTTTTTATGTAGACTCGTTTCGTGACATGTGTCACATCATCAGTAACCCTCGTCAAATGTTAAAATTCATATAAAACACATAAAAACACATTTGCACATATTTACTAAATCACAATAACGACACACACATAACATGATGTAACATCGGCTCCGTTGGACCGGTCCGACCGCGCGTGTAGTTGCCGAGCCACAAATTAAACTAAGTCAATCCTTATCACCAGTCATTACCGTCATGCGCGATTATATTTAGGGCTGTATCATATAGTGAGTGAGATTGAAACCTTAATTGTTCGTTTAATATACTGTTATTGTTGATATTCTTGTCTTTAAATGATTTATAAATCTCAAACTCCTCGAGAGCGTCCATTAACCTACCCTTACCGCATACATGGATTGCTTTGAAATTAGTATTGAAATCTGTGTAATTATGGTTATGCATCATTAGATGGCGCGCATAATTAGATTTGGTCTTGTCTAAATCATTCCTTGGTAGATGTTCTTTGTATCTTTTCAAGAAAGACCTGCCAGTTTGACCCAGATAGAAACAATCACAATCATCACATGACATCCTGTTAACACCTGTTTTCTCTTCTAACGGGAATGGTTGTTTTATGCGTAACAAATTAGAAATGTTATTATTTGTTTTAAACGCGACTTTTATATTAAATTTAGAAAACACGTTGGATATAATGTTAGGTAAAAGGCTACCGTACACTGTCGTTATATGCTTTTTATTATTATTTTTATTTTTGTTAACTTTATTATCATCGATGGTATTATGGTGTGATCTAGATTTATATAGGTGTCGCTTAAGAAGTCTATCTATCATCGAACTCTTGTACCCATTCGCTATTGCTATGTGCCTTATTATATCCAATTCGTCCTGAAAGTCCTTTTGGTTAAGTGGAATCGTTACCAACCTATGAACAAAACTGTTGTAGGCCGCCATTTTCTGACTATATGGGTGATGAGAATCGGCGTGTATTGTAATATCTGTGGTAGTGGGTTTCCTATATATTTTATATTGGAATTTATTAAGATACTTTGTAACAGTCAGGTCCAAAAAATTGAGTTTATTGTCAACCTCTGTTTCGAGGGTAAATTGTATGTTCTTGCTAAGGCTGTTCAAATAAAGTTTCAATTTCTCTATCTGTCGAAGCGTGTCATTAAAAACTATAAAGGTGTCGTCTACATATCGTGCATAGAATTTAATATTATTATAAAATTTGTTATTCTCTGAGAACATGTAAGTATTTTCAAAATGATGCAAGTATAAATCCGCCAGCAGTCCTGAAAGTGATGAACCCATTGCGAGACCAAACTCTTGTAGGTAAAAATTATTATTAAAAGTGAAGTAATTCTGCTTCAACAGGCCATTCAACAATAAAATTAACTCCTCTATTTGTTTGTGATTCAGCTTCTCACCTTCAATGAGAAGATCTTTTACAATTGAAATTGTGTCATGAACCGGCACGTTTTATAAAAAGAAAATAAAATTATATTGGTCATCCTAGGAATTTGATAGTGGGTTTATATTAGAGTATGAATGAGTTTAATTTGATGTTTATGTTTCCAGGAGGGACACTCCCCCATTGTCGGGCGATCACAGACTCACCACCTCTGATCGTGTTTTTGGCAATTTGGAGGCAGACCATGGTTGGTGGTAGCCTCAGTAGCGGGGTGAAACCAACGATGGTCTTACTCCACAAAAGGATGTAAGTAGAAATTTTTAACATACAAGAATCGGGAGGGGGACCCAGATTTCGTGGAAAGGTTGAAACGTTCGTTATTTAAATGATATCATAATAATTTAAAATCAATGTTAATACACTCCTACTTACCATTGCGTGGCTTCAAGGTTGCGTCATACGTATGTTTGGGATGCAGACGTAATTTCTTAAGGTTATGAGAATAATTTGCGCAACACATTTATATGAAGAGAATTGAGATTTTACTTTGGATTATGTCAGTTACATTTACATATAGAAACAATGTTATACTACTTATTGCATTTTACTCATGCTCATCTGCAACTATGGCTTACCTTATGTTTGATACTTACACCATTTAATCTATACAAGTACGTAGCACAATTAAAAAAAACACGCACACAAAAAAACAACAGCCCAGCTTTGCTTACACACCCACTCATTCATAATTGATAAAACCCTCAATATTTTACATAAAACCCACCCCAGCCCTTACGTAACCCATTGCCACGCGGTCGCCGCGCACACTCATTGTCCGTTTTATTAAATGTTATACTTCTTAATGTCCGAAAAAATACTTTACTATTTGCCGCATTCTAGATTGATGTCAGTCACAAACTTTTCCACTATTATTTCACTCTTTACCGGTAAAACTAAAAAAACTTTGGAGAGAGCTTAATCAGCTCATTGCCGTCCGGCAACTCTAGTGGAACTGGGCAGCTTGCTTCGTTGAGTCGCGGGAAATGCGCAGTCACGGCCATCAGGTTTTAGTCGCCGTTCACGCTTAATTGTGTGGGATAACCACTTTATACATGGAATGGAGCTTATATATGTGTGTGACCAGAGGCCGATATTGGACTCGACTCTGCTGACGTCATTGGAAAGACCGGATTTAGCCATGACTTCCTGCCGCTCAAAAAACACCTTTCTGGATTTTGTTCGTCCCAGGACATCCGGTTTTGTGGCTGGCTGCGTCACTCAGATTTGTGGTGATACAGTTGTGTCTGTGTGCTGTTTACACAAGTACAGATTTCTGAGAATTTTGAAGGGGGTAAATGCTTCGCTTGCCGGCTTACACAATAACACGTACGTATCACTTTTGTCTCACTGTTTCTCAACATCGTGCTGTTGCATGGAAAATAACGTTGCAATGCGTTCTATTATAACGGACTGAATTTCGTTACACAATAATATAGTTTTACAATATTTTATACAAGTCCGCCCGAAAACGAAATAAGTAACAATATATAAATGCCCCATACGGTTAAAATAAAAAATACCCAAAAATTGACCCGCTACAATACCCCCTCGATGAGAATTCTGCTGTTCACGACAGAAGAAATCTCATCGACAAACCCCGAAGAGGACCGGTGAGGAACTGGTGCCAACAACCCCCTGGTTCTTAATCTCATGGGTACACGACCCCCCTGGCTTGGCGCCTATGGACTCATCTGAACGAGATCACTGGACTTCTCCGTAAGAGATCCCAACACCGAGAAATCGAGCAGACTCGCACCACAGCGCGCCTCGCCTTCTCACATGCTACCCCCAAAATCCTCAATCCCTGGCTAAAATTATTCCAGCTCCTCCGCCGATATGTTTCCCCTTTTTGCAAGCTGGGCTGCCTTTAGCAAATACTGGGCTCACACACACTCACATTACATGATACCATAACACATTCAAAATAAAAAATTTCTTTTAAAATTTAAAATAAATTTAAAAAATTTAAAATTCAAAAAAATAATATTTTATCAAAAAATTCTCTTCCTTGTTTTTCTAATTTTTGTTTCAAATGACTTAACCTAGACATTTCTACTAATATAAACACATCCTTACTCTAACATGAGAACCACTTATAGTCTACCAATACAATGCAATACAATAAAATAAACATGGTTAATGCACACATAATAAAATAATCATTACTCAAAAATATTCACTCGCTGGCAGGCGAAAAATCAAGTTTTTTTTTTTTCTCAAAAAAGATTAAAATTTTCAAAAATTTTAAATTTCAAAAAAATTTAAATTTATTCATTAAAAAATTTTATTAAATAGCATATTTATTAAAATTATTCAAATATTGGTTTGAATTAATTAAACAAGCAAATTAAAATTGGCTTCCTAATATACAAGCTTATTAGGTGTATGACCCATCAGCTGATCGAAACTGGGTCAAGTTCCAGAATCCTTGACCTACATATGTTGTGTATGCTTTCTGAAAATACACTGAACATCTGTAATATCCTAACTTGAAATACAAACATAATGAAACAAAATATTTAAAATAAACCAAATATTAATATAAATAATCGTTAACTTGACATTTAAATTATTTAAAATAAACAATTCTTAATTTTACATTACTTTCAATTACATCAAAATTCTGTCACTGGTTTCGAAAAAATAAAAATTTTATATTCTTCATCATAAATTCCTCTCTTTATTCTTAACAATTCTACTTCAATCTACGGTGGGTGATGTAAATTGTTTATTCTCATTTATTCTGTCTACATATATAATCTTTACCCCTTTGACTCCAACGCCTACAACTTTTAGTAACATGACACCCATCTCTATCAAAATATCTATCCCAAAAACACACTAAACCCAACTTATCATTACACAAAATCGTCACCTACTCCCAATATATAAAAAAAATACTCTCTAACCCTTTGTACATAGGATACGTGTTTCCCCTACCCAAAACTCAATTCCCTTATTTGGCCCCTGGATTTTACCTAAGGCGGCCCCTCCTCACTAAAATCTATTCTAATCCCGTCCCAACCCTTGTTGCGGACTCCTACATGACACTACCCCCTAATACAAACTTGCCATCCCCAAAAATCTCAATCTCATTACATTACTACAAATACACAAAATAACCTCATTAACTATAAAAACAACAATATGTCACTCAAAATCTACATAAAGTCTCCATTACCACTGTGTCAACATTAATACTTCACCAACTCTGTTACGTCACATCAACTCAAAAACAACATTACATCATATTCATCTCTATCATTTCACATTCAACTTTTAATTCAATTTGGACAGGTCTACGTGTCCCATAAAACATTTATCACCCATGAATTATCTTTTATTAATTTGCATAAATTATTGTTATTTTATTTCTCATATTCTTTTTATCTTTACTTCAACATATCTGTAGTACATTAAACATTAATTACTTGTAACATTTACAAACCAATATACCAGTGACATGGTATTGCTGATCAGCTGATATCCTAACATAATAAAAACACATCTCAAAATTGAACAGATTACATCGATTATACATATTTATTTTTATTTATTCTCACTTCTCACCTCATTGTTTCCCCTTTTTTTCTGATTCTGATGCTTATGTTAACCTGCCAGACGATTTAATTATTGGCTTAGGAAAAAACATACACACATCATGAAATTAACTATTTGTACAATACCTATATCTAACATACAGCAAGTAAACACTACATTTAAAAACGCATAATGAACACCTTATTTTTAAATATCTAAGCAACTAGTTACTTGAACAGAGCACAAGCAGTTTTATTTGATCAAACTTTGAAAAAAAACTTTTATGTCATAAACGTTAAATTCGTGACTCCTTTGCGTCACCTCCCAGCCACACACACTATTTCAGATTATGTAAGACTGTCTCGCCTTTTCGCTTCCACAGAGACGGTATATTTTGGAGCAGGGTTTTACCTCTCCGTGTCTCTGCTTCCGCTATTAAGTTTTAAAGTAGTGAACATCATCATGTTCTTGTTAATAATCATACACCCCTAAAACGGATCTACCACCTGTCTATGCCACCCCCAAGCGGGCAGAGTGGCAGCCGCTGTTCCATAGTACCGGAGATTTCCTCTAATTGTCCCCCCATTGAATTTCACATATATACCAATTTCAAGTCAGCTATGGTCAAGGGACTTGGTATGACCATAGCTGGCCGCTAGCCAAAACCACGGTTAGTGCTGGTAAGGCAGCAACCGCCCGAAAAGTCGAGGAAATCTAACTTTAATTTAATTGCCTGTTACACATCACTACTATGTGCGACACGGTAGTTGGCAGTGTGTACACTTTAATTTACACTGATAAGGTGTGCCGCACATTTATCGCCCTTTTGGCCTCCGATGGAGGTAACACTCACTGTTACCCCCAACCCATTTCGCTATCTAAGAGAGCACAGGCCACCCCCTCAATAGCCACTTCATAACTAATTACAATTGAAAACTAATTAAAATTTTTTGTATACATTATCATATAATATTAGCATCAACAATCATTTAACCCATTCATAACCTTTTACCGTTTAACTTTCTTGAAATTTTCAAAATTTATTATTTAATAATCATTATATATCATTTTTCATTTATTATAAAAAATTTTTAATTATCATATTTATTCAACACAATGATTGCATTAAAATTTCACTATTGCATTAACACCTCAATCACACCTGTAAACATATTTTATTATACATGATTAATTAATTAACATTTAAATAAGCAATCAAAATATTTAAGCATCTCAAATTGTTTTAATTAAATTAATTGCCAAAAAATATAAATTATATAGTTATCGAAACAATCACCATTAATCAATTACTGTTTTCAAAATTAATTCTGATATTTATTTACTTGCAAATATTTCAATATTATTATCACAACAATCATCTTACGTACACACATTATTTATTTAACATTCCACCATGCACACATATAAATTCACTATATTTTACAAACTCTTGTTATTTATTGTTCAGTTTTTTCCGCACTTCATTTGTCCAGATTTGCCATGTCACAAAACCATAAAACAAAATATTTATACTGTCTTTTATTGTTTTAATAGTTTAACCTCCATCGTTCCAAATCAACCTTGGTTCTACATAACATCGTTCAATTTTATCAGCACACAAATGACTGTTTTGTGTGTGGTAACCATACAAACTAAACTCATTTATTTTATCCACATAATCATTAAACAGGTCAACATTAAGTACATTGGTTAAGTCCCCATCAGTAATATTCGTTATCAAGTCAGTTATTTTTTCTTCATAAAGTAAATTATTATTATTTAAACATGTATTATCAAAATAATCTTCACTCTCTATTTTAACAGGTAAGTGTTTCATGTCAACTAACATCTCTTTCAACTCATTATAATCTCTCATTAGTTTATATAATTCTATCTCTCCATTTAAATCTCTCTCATTCCATGCAGAGGGTACAAAATTATTCAACAAAATTAAACAACTCAAATCTTTCATTAATAAGGGTCTCTTGCCCAAAAATAACACTTTTGAACACTCTGGTTCATCATAAATAAGGGGAAATTCTACCCTCTGCTCTACACATTCGCTTAAACTCTCCTTACACACACTCTCCATCTCATCAACAACTATTACCTCCTCATTCACCTCTAATCCCATTAAACTCTCATTATCACTACTATCTACACTTTCATTAATAATCTCATTATTTATTTTTTCCGTATCAGTCTCTGATACTAACTCTTCAAACACATTAATATTCTCGGTATTACGTACATTATTTTCGACATTATTGTTATTATTTGTTAACTCTTTATCTGGCATTACATTTTTGCATTTGTCATTACAATTTTCATTTGTTTTATTTTTCTCGGTACTCATCACATGTACTCCCATTCGCTCAACACTCTGTTCTAACTTATTCAGACTAGTTCTTATCGTTTCATGGGTATTTTTACAACGTTTATTAATTTCTTGAATGTCATATTTCAACTCATTAATCTCCCTACTTTGTCTATCTAATTTTATGTCATTACTGTCAAAGCGACTATTAAATTTATCTAATTTTATGTCATTATTGTCAAAGCGACTATTTAATTCGTTAAAATTGTTATTCTGTACATGAATGTCCATTGATATGGTTCTTAATATACTCATTATATCATCGTCTAATTTGTTACATTTTGTTGAGGTCGGGGTTGCTTGAATCCCTGAATCCTCTGTATTATCTTTTTCATTTGTGTTATGCACATTCATGTTTTTATCGTCTTGACCTACATTCGGTGTTGAATGTATTTCAGGACTACTCATCACAGCTGATTCGTCAACTTCAGCTGTTTCACTTATCACAGTCGAGTCGGACAAATCGACTCCGTTCTCTGTTGTATTTTCCATTATTATTATTTTTAGGTATTTATTCTGCTTCTTATGTGAACAAATATTCTTTACTTACTTAGCGTAACTTAACTTTACATAAGTACCTTTTGCGTGTTCTCACGCAACCTCCAAATTACGATTGCATCCCATTTATAGGTATGGAATTTATTTTATTAAATTCGTCCCGTTCGTGGCGCCAATCAAACGTTCGTTATTTAAATGATATCATAATAATTTAAAATCAATGTTAATACACTCCTACTTACCATTGCGTGGCTTCAAGGTTGCGTCATACGTATGTTTGGGATGCAGACGTAATTTCTTAAGGTTATGAGAATAATTTGCGCAACACATTTATATGAAGAGAATTGAGATTTTACTTTGGATTATGTCAGTTACATTTACATATAGAAACAATGTTATACTACTTATTGCATTTTACTCATGCTCATCTGCAACTATGGCTTACCTTATGTTTGATACTTACACCATTTAATCTATACAAGTACGTAGCACAATTAAAAAAAACACGCACACAAAAAAACAACAGCCCAGCTTTGCTTACACACCCACTCATTCATAATTGATAAAACCCTCAATATTTTACATAAAACCCACCCCAGCCCTTACGTAACCCATTGCCACGCGGTCGCCGCGCACACTCATTGTCCGTTTTATTAAATGTTATACTTCTTAATGTCCGAAAAAATACTTTACTATTTGCCGCATTCTAGATTGATGTCAGTCACAAACTTTTCCACTATTATTTCACTCTTTACCGGTAAAACTAAAAAAACTTTGGAGAGAGCTTAATCAGCTCATTGCCGTCCGGCAACTCTAGTGGAACTGGGCAGCTTGCTTCGTTGAGTCGCGGGAAATGCGCAGTCACGGCCATCAGGTTTTAGTCGCCGTTCACGCTTAATTGTGTGGGATAACCACTTTATACATGGAATGGAGCTTATATATGTGTGTGACCAGAGGCCGATATTGGACTCGACTCTGCTGACGTCATTGGAAAGACCGGATTTAGCCATGACTTCCTGCCGCTCAAAAAACACCTTTCTGGATTTTGTTCGTCCCAGGACATCTGGTTTTGTGGCTGGCTGCGTCACTCAGATTTGTGGTGATACAGTTGTGTCTGTGTGCTGTTTACACAAGTACAGATTTCTGAGAATTTTGAAGGGGGTAAATGCTTCGCTTGCCGGCTTACACAATAACACGTACGTATCACTTTTGTCTCACTGTTTCTCAACATCGTGCTGTTGCATGGAAAATAACGTTGCAATGCGTTCTATTATAACGGACTGAATTTCGTTACACACTAATATAGTTTTACAATATTTTATACAAGTCCGCCCGAAAACGAAATAAGTAACAATATATAAATGCCCCATACGGTTAAAATAAAAAATACCCAAAAATTGACCCGCTACAATACCCCCTCGATGAGAATTCTGCTGTTCACGACAGAAGAAATCTCATCGACAAACCCCGAAGAGGACCGGTGAGGAACTGGTGCCAACAACCCCCTGGTTCTTAATCTCATGGGTACACGACCCCCCTGGCTTGGCGCCTATGGACTCATCTGAACGAGATCACTGGACTTCTCCGTAAGAGATCCCAACACCGAGAAATCGAGCAGACTCGCACCACAGCGCGCCTCGCCTTCTCACATGCTACCCCCAAAATCCTCAATCCCTGGCTAAAATTATTCCAGCTCCTCCGCCGATATGTTTCCCCTTTTTGCAAGCTGGGCTGCCTTTAGCAAATACTGGGCTCACACACACTCACATTACATGATACCATAACACATTCAAAATAAAAAATTTCTTTTAAAATTTAAAATAAATTTAAAAAATTTAAAATTCAAAAAAATAATATTTTATCAAAAAATTCTCTTCCTTGTTTTTCTAATTTTTGTTTCAAATGACTTAACCTAGACATTTCTACTAATATAAACACATCCTTACTCTAACATGAGAACCACTTATAGTCTACCAATACAATGCAATACAATAAAATAAACATGGTTAATGCACACATAATAAAATAATCATTACTCAAAAATATTCACTCGCTGGCAGGCGAAAAATCAAGTTTTTTTTTTTTCTCAAAAAAGATTAAAATTTTCAAAAATTTTAAATTTCAAAAAAATTTAAATTTATTCATTAAAAAATTTTATTAAATAGCATATTTATTAAAATTATTCAAATATTGGTTTGAATTAATTAAACAAGCAAATTAAAATTGGCTTCCTAATATACAAGCTTATTAGGTGTATGACCCATCAGCTGATCGAAACTGGGTCAAGTTCCAGAATCCTTGACCTACATATGTTGTGTATGCTTTCTGAAAATACACTGAACATCTGTAATATCCTAACTTGAAATACAAACATAATAAAACAAAATATTTAAAATAAACAAAATATTAATATAAATAATCGTTAACTTGACATTTAAATTATTTAAAATAAACAATTCTTAATTTTACATTACTTTCAATTACATCAAAATTCTGTCACTGGTTTCGAAAAAATAAAAATTTTATATTCTTCATCATAAATTCCTCTCTTTATTCTTAACAATTCTACTTCAATCTACGGTGGGTGATGTAAATTGTTTATTCTCATTTATTCTGTCTACATATATAATCTTTACCCCTTTGACTCCAACGCCTACAACTTTTAGTAACATGACACCCATCTCTATCAAAATATCTATCCCAAAAACACACTAAACCCAACTTATCATTACACAAAATCGTCACCTACTCCCAATATATAAAAAAAATACTCTCTAACCCTTTGTACATAGGATACGTGTTTCCCCTACCCAAAACTCAATTCCCTTATTTGGCCCCTGGATTTTACCTAAGGCGGCCCCTCCTCACTAAAATCTATTCTAATCCCGTCCCAACCCTTGTTGCGGACTCCTACATGACACTACCCCCTAATACAAACTTGCCATCCCCAAAAATCTCAATCTCATTACATTACTACAAATACACAAAATAACCTCATTAACTATAAAAACAACAATATGTCACTCAAAATCTACATAAAGTCTCCATTACCACTGTGTCAACATTAATACTTCACCAACTCTGTTACGTCACATCAACTCAAAAACAACATTACATCATATTCATCTCTATCATTTCACATTCAACTTTTAATTCAATTTGGACAGGTCTACGTGTCCCATAAAACATTTATCACCCATGAATTATCTTTTATTAATTTGCATAAATTATTGTTATTTTATTTCTCATATTCTTTTTATCTTTACTTCAACATATCTGTAGTACATTAAACATTAATTACTTGTAACATTTACAAACCAATATACCAGTGACATGGTATTGCTGATCAGCTGATATCCTAACATAATAAAAACACATCTCAAAATTGAACAGATTACATCGATTATACATATTTATTTTTATTTATTCTCACTTCTCACCTCATTGTTTCCCCTTTTTTTCTGATTCTGATGCTTATGTTAACCTGCCAGACGATTTAATTATTGGCTTAGGAAAAAACATACACACATCATGAAATTAACTATTTGTACAATACCTATATCTAACATACAGCAAGTAAACACTACATTTAAAAACGCATAATGAACACCTTATTTTTAAATATCTAAGCAACTAGTTACTTGAACAGAGCACAAGCAGTTTTATTTGATCAAACTTTGAAAAAAAACTTTTATGTCATAAACGTTAAATTCGTGACTCCTTTGCGTCACCTCCCAGCCACACACACTATTTCAGATTATGTAAGACTGTCTCGCCTTTTCGCTTCCACAGAGACGGTATATTTTGGAGCAGGGTTTTACCTCTCCGTGTCTCTGCTTCCGCTATTAAGTTTTAAAGTAGTGAACATCATCATGTTCTTGTTAATAATCATACACCCCTAAAACGGATCTACCACCTGTCTATGCCACCCCCAAGCGGGCAGAGTGGCAGCCGCTGTTCCATAGTACCGGAGATTTCCTCTAATTGTCCCCCCATTGAATTTCACATATATACCAATTTCAAGTCAGCTATGGTCAAGGGACTTGGTATGACCATAGCTGGCCGCTAGCCAAAACCACGGTTAGTGCTGGTAAGGCAGCAACCGCCCGAAAAGTCGAGGAAATCTAACTTTAATTTAATTGCCTGTTACACATCACTACTATGTGCGACACGGTAGTTGGCAGTGTGTACACTTTAATTTACACTGATAAGGTGTGCCGCACATTTATCGCCCTTTTGGCCTCCGATGGAGGTAACACTCACTGTTACCCCCAACCCATTTCGCTATCTAAGAGAGCACAGGCCACCCCCTCAATAGCCACTTCATAACTAATTACAATTGAAAACTAATTAAAATTTTTTGTATACATTATCATATAATATTAGCATCAACAATCATTTAACCCATTCATAACCTTTTACCGTTTAACTTTCTTGAAATTTTCAAAATTTATTATTTAATAATCATTATATATCATTTTTCATTTATTATAAAAAATTTTTAATTATCATATTTATTCAACACAATGATTGCATTAAAATTTCACTATTGCATTAACACCTCAATCACACCTGTAAACATATTTTATTATACATGATTAATTAATTAACATTTAAATAAGCAATCAAAATATTTAAGCATCTCAAATTGTTTTAATTAAATTAATTGCCAAAAAATATAAATTATATAGTTATCGAAACAATCACCATTAATCAATTACTGTTTTCAAAATTAATTCTGATATTTATTTACTTGCAAATATTTCAATATTATTATCACAACAATCATCTTACGTACACACATTATTTATTTAACATTCCACCATGCACACATATAAATTCACTATATTTTACAAACTCTTGTTATTTATTGTTCAGTTTTTTCCGCACTTCATTTGTCCAGATTTGCCATGTCACAAAACCATAAAACAAAATATTTATACTGTCTTTTATTGTTTTAATAGTTTAACCTCCATCGTTCCAAATCAACCTTGGTTCTACATAACATCGTTCAATTTTATCAGCACACAAATGACTGTTTTGTGTGTGGTAACCATACAAACTAAACTCATTTATTTTATCCACATAATCATTAAACAGGTCAACATTAAGTACATTGGTTAAGTCCCCATCAGTAATATTCGTTATCAAGTCAGTTATTTTTTCTTCATAAAGTAAATTATTATTATTTAAACATGTATTATCAAAATAATCTTCACTCTCTATTTTAACAGGTAAGTGTTTCATGTCAACTAACATCTCTTTCAACTCATTATAATCTCTCATTAGTTTATATAATTCTATCTCTCCATTTAAATCTCTCTCATTCCATGCAGAGGGTACAAAATTATTCAACAAAATTAAACAACTCAAATCTTTCATTAATAAGGGTCTCTTGCCCAAAAATAACACTTTTGAACACTCTGGTTCATCATAAATAAGGGGAAATTCTACCCTCTGCTCTACACATTCGCTTAAACTCTCCTTACACACACTCTCCATCTCATCAACAACTATTACCTCCTCATTCACCTCTAATCCCATTAAACTCTCATTATCACTACTATCTACACTTTCATTAATAATCTCATTATTTATTTTTTCCGTATCAGTCTCTGATACTAACTCTTCAAACACATTAATATTCTCGGTATTACGTACATTATTTTCGACATTATTGTTATTATTTGTTAACTCTTTATCTGGCATTACATTTTTGCATTTGTCATTACAATTTTCATTTGTTTTATTTTTCTCGGTACTCATCACATGTACTCCCATTCGCTCAACACTCTGTTCTAACTTATTCAGACTAGTTCTTATCATTTCATGGGTATTTTTACAACGTTTATTAATTTCTTGAATGTCATATTTCAACTCATTAATCTCCCTACTTTGTCTATCTAATTTTATGTCATTACTGTCAAAGCGACTATTAAATTTATCTAATTTTATGTCATTATTGTCAAAGCGACTATTTAATTCGTTAAAATTGTTATTCTGTACATGAATGTCCATTGATATGGTTCTTAATATACTCATTATATCATCGTCTAATTTGTTACATTTTGTTGAGGTCGGGGTTGCTTGAATCCCTGAATCCTCTGTATTATCTTTTTCATTTGTGTTATGCACATTCATGTTTTTATCGTCTTGACCTACATTCGGTGTTGAATGTATTTCAGGACTACTCATCACAGCTGATTCGTCAACTTCAGCTGTTTCACTTATCACAGTCGAGTCGGACAAATCGACTCCGTTCTCTGTTGTATTTTCCATTATTATTATTTTTAGGTATTTATTCTGCTTCTTATGTGAACAAATATTCTTTACTTACTTAGCGTAACTTAACTTTACATAAGTACCTTTTGCGTGTTCTCACGCAACCTCCAAATTACGATTGCATCCCATTTATAGGTATGGAATTTATTTTATTAAATTCGTCCCGTTCGTGGCGCCAATCAAACGTTCGTTATTTAAATGATATCATAATAATTTAAAATCAATGTTAATACACTCCTACTTACCATTGCGTGGCTTCAAGGTTGCGTCATACGTATGTTTGGGATGCAGACGTAATTTCTTAAGGTTATGAGAATAATTTGCGCAACACATTTATATGAAGAGAATTGAGATTTTACTTTGGATTATGTCAGTTACATTTACATATAGAAACAATGTTATACTACTTATTGCATTTTACTCATGCTCATCTGCAACTATGGCTTACCTTATGTTTGATACTTACACCATTTAATCTATACAAGTACGTAGCACAATTAAAAAAAACACGCACACAAAAAAACAACAGCCCAGCTTTGCTTACACACCCACTCATTCATAATTGATAAAACCCTCAATATTTTACATAAAACCCACCCCAGCCCTTACGTAACCCATTGCCACGCGGTCGCCGCGCACACTCATTGTCCGTTTTATTAAATGTTATACTTCTTAATGTCCGAAAAAATACTTTACTATTTGCCGCATTCTAGATTGATGTCAGTCACAAACTTTTCCACTATTATTTCACTCTTTACCGGTAAAACTAAAAAAACTTTGGAGAGAGCTTAATCAGCTCATTGCCGTCCGGCAACTCTAGTGGAACTGGGCAGCTTGCTTCGTTGAGTCGCGGGAAATGCGCAGTCACGGCCATCAGGTTTTAGTCGCCGTTCACGCTTAATTGTGTGGGATAACCACTTTATACATGGAATGGAGCTTATATATGTGTGTGACCAGAGGCCGATATTGGACTCGACTCTGCTGACGTCATTGGAAAGACCGGATTTAGCCATGACTTCCTGCCGCTCAAAAAACACCTTTCTGGATTTTGTTCGTCCCAGGACATCCGGTTTTGTGGCTGGCTGCGTCACTCAGATTTGTGGTGATACAGTTGTGTCTGTGTGCTGTTTACACAAGTACAGATTTCTGAGAATTTTGAAGGGGGTAAATGCTTCGCTTGCCGGCTTACACAATAACACGTACGTATCACTTTTGTCTCACTGTTTCTCAACATCGTGCTGTTGCATGGAAAATAACGTTGCAATGCGTTCTATTATAACGGACTGAATTTCGTTACACAATAATATAGTTTTACAATATTTTATACAAGTCCGCCCGAAAACGAAATAAGTAACAATATATAAATGCCCCATACGGTTAAAATAAAAAATACCCAAAAATTGACCCGCTACAATACCCCCTCGATGAGAATTCTGCTGTTCACGACAGAAGAAATCTCATCGACAAACCCCGAAGAGGACCGGTGAGGAACTGGTGCCAACAACCCCCTGGTTCTTAATCTCATGGGTACACGACCCCCCTGGCTTGGCGCCTATGGACTCATGTGAACGAGATCACTGGACTTCTCCGTAAGAGATCCCAACACCGAGAAATCGAGCAGACTCGCACCACAGCGCGCCTCGCCTTCTCACATGCTACCCCCAAAATCCTCAATCCCTGGCTAAAATTATTCCAGCTCCTCCGCCGATATGTTTCCCCTTTTTGCAAGCTGGGCTGCCTTTAGCAAATACTGGGCTCACACACACTCACATTACATGATACCATAACACATTCAAAATAAAAAATTTCTTTTAAAATTTAAAATAAATTTAAAAAATTTAAAATTCAAAAAAATAATATTTTATCAAAAAATTCTCTTCCTTGTTTTTCTAATTTTTGTTTCAAATGACTTAACCTAGACATTTCTACTAATATAAACACATCCTTACTCTAACATGAGAACCACTTATAGTCTACCAATACAATGCAATACAATAAAATAAACATGGTTAATGCACACATAATAAAATAATCATTACTCAAAAATATTCACTCGCTGGCAGGCGAAAAATCAAGTTTTTTTTTTTTCTCAAAAAAGATTAAAATTTTCAAAAATTTTAAATTTCAAAAAAATTTAAATTTATTCATTAAAAAATTTTATTAAATAGCATATTTATTAAAATTATTCAAATATTGGTTTGAATTAATTAAACAAGCAAATTAAAATTGGCTTCCTAATATACAAGCTTATTAGGTGTATGACCCATCAGCTGATCGAAACTGGGTCAAGTTCCAGAATCCTTGACCTACATATGTTGTGTATGCTTTCTGAAAATACACTGAACATCTGTAATATCCTAACTTGAAATACAAACATAATAAAACAAAATATTTAAAATAAACAAAATATTAATATAAATAATCGTTAACTTGACATTTAAATTATTTAAAATAAACAATTCTTAATTTTACATTACTTTCAATTACATCAAAATTCTGTCACTGGTTTCGAAAAAATAAAAATTTTATATTCTTCATCATAAATTCCTCTCTTTATTCTTAACAATTCTACTTCAATCTACGGTGGGTGATGTAAATTGTTTATTCTCATTTATTCTGTCTACATATATAATCTTTACCCCTTTGACTCCAACGCCTACAACTTTTAGTAACATGACACCCATCTCTATCAAAATATCTATCCCAAAAACACACTAAACCCAACTTATCATTACACAAAATCGTCACCTACTCCCAATATATAAAAAAAATACTCTCTAACCCTTTGTACATAGGATACGTGTTTCCCCTACCCAAAACTCAATTCCCTTATTTGGCCCCTGGATTTTACCTAAGGCGGCCCCTCCTCACTAAAATCTATTCTAATCCCGTCCCAACCCTTGTTGCGGACTCCTACATGACACTACCCCCTAATACAAACTTGCCATCCCCAAAAATCTCAATCTCATTACATTACTACAAATACACAAAATAACCTCATTAACTATAAAAACAACAATATGTCACTCAAAATCTACATAAAGTCTCCATTACCACTGTGTCAACATTAATACTTCACCAACTCTGTTACGTCACATCAACTCAAAAACAACATTACATCATATTCATCTCTATCATTTCACATTCAACTTTTAATTCAATTTGGACAGGTCTACGTGTCCCATAAAACATTTATCACCCATGAATTATCTTTTATTAATTTGCATAAATTATTGTTATTTTATTTCTCATATTCTTTTTATCTTTACTTCAACATATCTGTAGTACATTAAACATTAATTAATTGTAACATTTACAAACCAATATACCAGTGACATGGTATTGCTGATCAGCTGATATCCTAACATAATAAAAACACATCTCAAAATTGAACAGATTACATCGATTATACATATTTATTTTTATTTATTCTCACTTCTCACCTCATTGTTTCCCCTTTTTTTCTGATTCTGATGCTTATGTTAACCTGCCAGACGATTTAATTATTGGCTTAGGAAAAAACATACACACATCATGAAATTAACTATTTGTACAATACCTATATCTAACATACAGCAAGTAAACACTACATTTAAAAACGCATAATGAACACCTTATTTTTAAATATCTAAGCAACTAGTTACTTGAACAGAGCACAAGCAGTTTTATTTGATCAAACTTTGAAAAAAAACTTTTATGTCATAAACGTTAAATTCGTGACTCCTTTGCGTCACCTCCCAGCCACACACACTATTTCAGATTATGTAAGACTGTCTCGCCTTTTCGCTTCCACAGAGACGGTATATTTTGGAGCAGGGTTTTACCTCTCCGTGTCTCTGCTTCCGCTATTAAGTTTTAAAGTAGTGAACATCATCATGTTCTTGTTAATAATCATACACCCCTAAAACGGATCTACCACCTGTCTATGCCACCCCCAAGCGGGCAGAGTGGCAGCCGCTGTTCCATAGTACCGGAGATTTCCTCTAATTGTCCCCCCATTGAATTTCACATATATACCAATTTCAAGTCAGCTATGGTCAAGGGACTTGGTATGACCATAGCTGGCCGCTAGCCAAAACCACGGTTAGTGCTGGTAAGGCAGCAACCGCCCGAAAAGTCGAGGAAATCTAACTTTAATTTAATTGCCTGTTACACATCACTACTATGTGCGACACGGTAGTTGGCAGTGTGTACACTTTAATTTACACTGATAAGGTGTGCCGCACATTTATCGCCCTTTTGGCCTCCGATGGAGGTAACACTCACTGTTACCCCCAACCCATTTCGCTATCTAAGAGAGCACAGGCCACCCCCTCAATAGCCACTTCATAACTAATTACAATTGAAAACTAATTAAAATTTTTTGTATACATTATCATATAATATTAGCATCAACAATCATTTAACCCATTCATAACCTTTTACCGTTTAACTTTCTTGAAATTTTCAAAATTTATTATTTAATAATCATTATATATCATTTTTCATTTATTTAAAAAATTTTTAATTATCATATTTATTCAACACAATGATTGCATTAAAATTTCACTATTGCATTAACACCTCAATCACACCTGTAAACATATTTTATTATACATGATTAATTAATTAACATTTAAATAAGCAATCAAAATATTTAAGCATCTCAAATTGTTTTAATTAAATTAATTGCCAAAAAATATAAATTATATAGTTATCGAAACAATCACCATTAATCAATTACTGTTTTCAAAATTAATTCTGATATTTATTTACTTGCAAATATTTCAATATTATTATCACAACAATCATCTTACGTACACACATTATTTATTTAACATTCCACCATGCACACATATAAATTCACTATATTTTACAAACTCTTGTTATTTATTGTTCAGTTTTTTCCGCACTTCATTTGTCCAGATTTGCCATGTCACAAAACCATAAAACAAAATATTTATACTGTCTTTTATTGTTTTAATAGTTTAACCTCCATCGTTCCAAATCAACCTTGGTTCTACATAACATCGTTCAATTTTATCAGCACACAAATGACTGTTTTGTGTGTGGTAACCATACAAACTAAACTCATTTATTTTATCCACATAATCATTAAACAGGTCAACATTAAGTACATTGGTTAAGTCCCCATCAGTAATATTCGTTATCAAGTCAGTTATTTTTTCTTCATAAAGTAAATTATTATTATTTAAACATGTATTATCAAAATAATCTTCACTCTCTATTTTAACAGGTAAGTGTTTCATGTCAACTAACATCTCTTTCAACTCATTATAATCTCTCATTAGTTTATATAATTCTATCTCTCCATTTAAATCTCTCTCATTCCATGCAGAGGGTACAAAATTATTCAACAAAATTAAACAACTCAAATCTTTCATTAATAAGGGTCTCTTGCCCAAAAATAACACTTTTGAACACTCTGGTTCATCATAAATAAGGGGAAATTCTACCCTCTGCTCTACACATTCGCTTAAACTCTCCTTACACACACTCTCCATCTCATCAACAACTATTACCTCCTCATTCACCTCTAATCCCATTAAACTCTCATTATCACTACTATCTACACTTTCATTAATAATCTCATTATTTATTTTTTCCGTATCAGTCTCTGATACTAACTCTTCAAACACATTAATATTCTCGGTATTACGTACATTATTTTCGACATTATTGTTATTATTTGTTAACTCTTTATCTGGCATTACATTTTTGCATTTGTCATTACAATTTTCATTTGTTTTATTTTTCTCGGTACTCATCACATGTACTCCCATTCGCTCAACACTCTGTTCTAACTTATTCAGACTAGTTCTTATCGTTTCATGGGTATTTTTACAACGTTTATTAATTTCTTGAATGTCATATTTCAACTCATTAATCTCCCTACTTTGTCTATCTAATTTTATGTCATTACTGTCAAAGCGACTATTAAATTTATCTAATTTTATGTCATTATTGTCAAAGCGACTATTTAATTCGTTAAAATTGTTATTCTGTACATGAATGTCCATTGATATGGTTCTTAATATACTCATTATATCATCGTCTAATTTGTTACATTTTGTTGAGGTCGGGGTTGCTTGAATCCCTGAATCCTCTGTATTATCTTTTTCATTTGTGTTATGCACATTCATGTTTTTATCGTCTTGACCTACATTCGGTGTTGAATGTATTTCAGGACTACTCATCACAGCTGATTCGTCAACTTCAGCTGTTTCACTTATCACAGTCGAGTCGGACAAATCGACTCCGTTCTCTGTTGTATTTTCCATTATTATTATTTTTAGGTATTTATTCTGCTTCTTATGTGAACAAATATTCTTTACTTACTTAGCGTAACTTAACTTTACATAAGTACCTTTTGCGTGTTCTCACGCAACCTCCAAATTACGATTGCATCCCATTTATAGGTATGGAATTTATTTTATTAAATTCGTCCCGTTCGTGGCGCCAATCAAACGTTCGTTATTTAAATGATATCATAATAATTTAAAATCAATGTTAATACACTCCTACTTACCATTGCGTGGCTTCAAGGTTGCGTCATACGTATGTTTGGGATGCAGACGTAATTTCTTAAGGTTATGAGAATAATTTGCGCAACACATTTATATGAAGAGAATTGAGATTTTACTTTGGATTATGTCAGTTACATTTACATATAGAAACAATGTTATACTACTTATTGCATTTTACTCATGCTCATCTGCAACTATGGCTTACCTTATGTTTGATACTTACACCATTTAATCTATACAAGTACGTAGCACAATTAAAAAAAACACGCACACAAAAAAACAACAGCCCAGCTTTGCTTACACACCCACTCATTCATAATTGATAAAACCCTCAATATTTTACATAAAACCCACCCCAGCCCTTACGTAACCCATTGCCACGCGGTCGCCGCGCACACTCATTGTCCGTTTTATTAAATGTTATACTTCTTAATGTCCGAAAAAATACTTTACTATTTGCCGCATTCTAGATTGATGTCAGTCACAAACTTTTCCACTATTATTTCACTCTTTACCGGTAAAACTAAAAAAACTTTGGAGAGAGCTTAATCAGCTCATTGCCGTCCGGCAACTCTAGTGGAACTGGGCAGCTTGCTTCGTTGAGTCGCGGGAAATGCGCAGTCACGGCCATCAGGTTTTAGTCGCCGTTCACGCTTAATTGTGTGGGATAACCACTTTATACATGGAATGGAGCTTATATATGTGTGTGACCAGAGGCCGATATTGGACTCGACTCTGCTGACGTCATTGGAAAGACCGGATTTAGCCATGACTTCCTGCCGCTCAAAAAACACCTTTCTGGATTTTGTTCGTCCCAGGACATCCGGTTTTGTGGCTGGCTGCGTCACTCAGATTTGTGGTGATACAGTTGTGTCTGTGTGCTGTTTACACAAGTACAGATTTCTGAGAATTTTGAAGGGGGTAAATGCTTCGCTTGCCGGCTTACACAATAACACGTACGTATCACTTTTGTCTCACTGTTTCTCAACATCGTGCTGTTGCATGGAAAATAACGTTGCAATGCGTTCTATTATAATGGACTGAATTTCGTTACACAATAATATAGTTTTACAATATTTTATACAAGTCCGCCCGAAAACGAAATAAGTAACAATATATAAATGCCCCATACGGTTAAAATAAAAAATACCCAAAAATTGACCCGCTACAATACCCCCTCGATGAGAATTCTGCTGTTCACGACAGAAGAAATCTCATCGACAAACCCCGAAGAGGACCGGTGAGGAACTGGTGCCAACAACCCCCTGGTTCTTAATCTCATGGGTACACGACCCCCCTGGCTTGGCGCCTATGGACTCATCTGAACGAGATCACTGGACTTCTCCGTAAGAGATCCCAACACCGAGAAATCGAGCAGACTCGCACCACAGCGCGCCTCGCCTTCTCACATGCTACCCCCAAAATCCTCAATCCCTGGCTAAAATTATTCCAGCTCCTCCGCCGATATGTTTCCCCTTTTTGCAAGCTGGGCTGCCTTTAGCAAATACTGGGCTCACACACACTCACATTACATGATACCATAACACATTCAAAATAAAAAATTTCTTTTAAAATTTAAAATAAATTTAAAAAATTTAAAATTCAAAAAAATAATATTTTATCAAAAAATTCTCTTCCTTGTTTTTCTAATTTTTGTTTCAAATGACTTAACCTAGACATTTCTACTAATATAAACACATCCTTACTCTAACATGAGAACCACTTATAGTCTACCAATACAATGCAATACAATAAAATAAACATGGTTAATGCACACATAATAAAATAATCATTACTCAAAAATATTCACTCGCTGGCAGGCGAAAAATCAAGTTTTTTTTTTTTCTCAAAAAAGATTAAAATTTTCAAAAATTTTAAATTTCAAAAAAATTTAAATTTATTCATTAAAAAATTTTATTAAATAGCATATTTATTAAAATTATTCAAATATTGGTTTGAATTAATTAAACAAGCAAATTAAAATTGGCTTCCTAATATACAAGCTTATTAGGTGTATGACCCATCAGCTGATCGAAACTGGGTCAAGTTCCAGAATCCTTGACCTACATATGTTGTGTATGCTTTCTGAAAATACACTGAACATCTGTAATATCCTAACTTGAAATACAAACATAATAAAACAAAATATTTAAAATAAACAAAATATTAATATAAATAATCGTTAACTTGACATTTAAATTATTTAAAATAAACAATTCTTAATTTTACATTACTTTCAATTACATCAAAATTCTGTCACTGGTTTCGAAAAAATAAAAATTTTATATTCTTCATCATAAATTCCTCTCTTTATTCTTAACAATTCTACTTCAATCTACGGTGGGTGATGTAAATTGTTTATTCTCATTTATTCTGTCTACATATATAATCTTTACCCCTTTGACTCCAACGCCTACAACTTTTAGTAACATGACACCCATCTCTATCAAAATATCTATCCCAAAAACACACTAAACCCAACTTATCATTACACAAAATCGTCACCTACTCCCAATATATAAAAAAAATACTCTCTAACCCTTTGTACATAGGATACGTGTTTCCCCTACCCAAAACTCAATTCCCTTATTTGGCCCCTGGATTTTACCTAAGGCGGCCCCTCCTCACTAAAATCTATTCTAATCCCGTCCCAACCCTTGTTGCGGACTCCTACATGACACTACCCCCTAATACAAACTTGCCATCCCCAAAAATCTCAATCTCATTACATTACTACAAATACACAAAATAACCTCATTAACTATAAAAACAACAATATGTCACTCAAAATCTACATAAAGTCTCCATTACCACTGTGTCAACATTAATACTTCACCAACTCTGTTACGTCACATCAACTCAAAAACAACATTACATCATATTCATCTCTATCATTTCACATTCAACTTTTAATTCAATTTGGACAGGTCTACGTGTCCCATAAAACATTTATCACCCATGAATTATCTTTTATTAATTTGCATAAATTATTGTTATTTTATTTCTCATATTCTTTTTATCTTTACTTCAACATATCTGTAGTACATTAAACATTAATTACTTGTAACATTTACAAACCAATATACCAGTGACATGGTATTGCTGATCAGCTGATATCCTAACATAATAAAAACACATCTCAAAATTGAACAGATTACATCGATTATACATATTTATTTTTATTTATTCTCACTTCTCACCTCATTGTTTCCCCTTTGTTTCTGATTCTGATGCTTATGTTAACCTGCCAGACGATTTAATTATTGGCTTAGGAAAAAACATACACACATCATGAAATTAACTATTTGTACAATACCTATATCTAACATACAGCAAGTAAACACTACATTTAAAAACGCATAATGAACACCTTATTTTTAAATATCTAAGCAACTAGTTACTTGAACAGAGCACAAGCAGTTTTATTTGATCAAACTTTGAAAAAAAACTTTTATGTCATAAACGTTAAATTCGTGACTCCTTTGCGTCACCTCCCAGCCACACACACTATTTCAGATTATGTAAGACTGTCTCGCCTTTTCGCTTCCACAGAGACGGTATATTTTGGAGCAGGGTTTTACCTCTCCGTGTCTCTGCTTCCGCTATTAAGTTTTAAAGTAGTGAACATCATCATGTTCTTGTTAATAATCATACACCCCTAAAACGGATCTACCACCTGTCTATGCCACCCCCAAGCGGGCAGAGTGGCAGCCGCTGTTCCATAGTACCGGAGATTTCCTCTAATTGTCCCCCCATTGAATTTCACATATATACCAATTTCAAGTCAGCTATGGTCAAGGGACTTGGTATGACCATAGCTGGCCGCTAGCCAAAACCACGGTTAGTGCTGGTAAGGCAGCAACCGCCCGAAAAGTCGAGGAAATCTAACTTTAATTTAATTGCCTGTTACACATCACTACTATGTGCGACACGGTAGTTGGCAGTGTGTACACTTTAATTTACACTGATAAGGTGTGCCGCACATTTATCGCCCTTTTGGCCTCCGATGGAGGTAACACTCACTGTTACCCCCAACCCATTTCGCTATCTAAGAGAGCACAGGCCACCCCCTCAATAGCCACTTCATAACTAATTACAATTGAAAACTAATTAAAATTTTTTGTATACATTATCATATAATATTAGCATCAACAATCATTTAACCCATTCATAACCTTTTACCGTTTAACTTTCTTGAAATTTTCAAAATTTATTATTTAATAATCATTATATATCATTTTTCATTTATTATAAAAAAATTTTAATTATCATATTTATTCAACACAATGATTGCATTAAAATTTCACTATTGCATTAACACCTCAATCACACCTGTAAACATATTTTATTATACATGATTAATTAATTAACATTTAAATAAGCAATCAAAATATTTAAGCATCTCAAATTGTTTTAATTAAATTAATTGCCAAAAAATATAAATTATATAGTTATCGAAACAATCACCATTAATCAATTACTGTTTTCAAAATTAATTCTGATATTTATTTACTTGCAAATATTTCAATATTATTATCACAACAATCATCTTACGTACACACATTATTTATTTAACATTCCACCATGCACACATATAAATTCACTATATTTTACAAACTCTTGTTATTTATTGTTCAGTTTTTTCCGCACTTCATTTGTCCAGATTTGCCATGTCACAAAACCATAAAACAAAATATTTATACTGTCTTTTATTGTTTTAATAGTTTAACCTCCATCGTTCCAAATCAACCTTGGTTCTACATAACATCGTTCAATTTTATCAGCACACAAATGACTGTTTTGTGTGTGGTAACCATACAAACTAAACTCATTTATTTTATCCACATAATCATTAAACAGGTCAACATTAAGTACATTGGTTAAGTCCCCATCAGTAATATTCGTTATCAAGTCAGTTATTTTTTCTTCATAAAGTAAATTATTATTATTTAAACATGTATTATCAAAATAATCTTCACTCTCTATTTTAACAGGTAAGTGTTTCATGTCAACTAACATCTCTTTCAACTCATTATAATCTCTCATTAGTTTATATAATTCTATCTCTCCATTTAAATCTCTCTCATTCCATGCAGAGGGTACAAAATTATTCAACAAAATTAAACAACTCAAATCTTTCATTAATAAGGGTCTCTTGCCCAAAAATAACACTTTTGAACACTCTGGTTCATCATAAATAAGGGGAAATTCTACCCTCTGCTCTACACATTCGCTTAAACTCTCCTTACACACACTCTCCATCTCATCAACAACTATTACCTCCTCATTCACCTCTAATCCCATTAAACTCTCATTATCACTACTATCTACACTTTCATTAATAATCTCATTATTTATTTTTTCCGTATCAGTCTCTGATACTAACTCTTCAAACACATTAATATTCTCGGTATTACGTACATTATTTTCGACATTATTGTTATTATTTGTTAACTCTTTATCTGGCATTACATTTTTGCATTTGTCATTACAATTTTCATTTGTTTTATTTTTCTCGGTACTCATCACATGTACTCCCATTCGCTCAACACTCTGTTCTAACTTATTCAGACTAGTTCTTATCGTTTCATGGGTATTTTTACAACGTTTATTAATTTCTTGAATGTCATATTTCAACTCATTAATCTCCCTACTTTGTCTATCTAATTTTATGTCATTACTGTCAAAGCGACTATTAAATTTATCTAATTTTATGTCATTATTGTCAAAGCGACTATTTAATTCGTTAAAATTGTTATTCTGTACATGAATGTCCATTGATATGGTTCTTAATATACTCATTATATCATCGTCTAATTTGTTACATTTTGTTGAGGTCGGGGTTGCTTGAATCCCTGAATCCTCTGTATTATCTTTTTCATTTGTGTTATGCACATTCATGTTTTTATCGTCTTGACCTACATTCGGTGTTGAATGTATTTCAGGACTACTCATCACAGCTGATTCGTCAACTTCAGCTGTTTCACTTATCACAGTCGAGTCGGACAAATCGACTCCGTTCTCTGTTGTATTTTCCATTATTATTATTTTTAGGTATTTATTCTGCTTCTTATGTGAACAAATATTCTTTACTTACTTAGCGTAACTTAACTTTACATAAGTACCTTTTGCGTGTTCTCACGCAACCTCCAAATTACGATTGCATCCCATTTATAGGTATGGAATTTATTTTATTAAATTCGTCCCGTTCGTGGCGCCAATCAAACGTTCGTTATTTAAATGATATCATAATAATTTAAAATCAATGTTAATACACTCCTACTTACCATTGCGTGGCTTCAAGGTTGCGTCATACGTATGTTTGGGATGCAGACGTAATTTCTTAAGGTTATGAGAATAATTTGCGCAACACATTTATATGAAGAGAATTGAGATTTTACTTTGGATTATGTCAGTTACATTTACATATAGAAACAATGTTATACTACTTATTGCATTTTACTCATGCTCATCTGCAACTATGGCTTACCTTATGTTTGATACTTACACCATTTAATCTATACAAGTACGTAGCACAATTAAAAAAAACACGCACACAAAAAAACAACAGCCCAGCTTTGCTTACACACCCACTCATTCATAATTGATAAAACCCTCAATATTTTACATAAAACCCACCCCAGCCCTTACGTAACCCATTGCCACGCGGTCGCCGCGCACACTCATTGTCCGTTTTATTAAATGTTATACTTCTTAATGTCCGAAAAAATACTTTACTATTTGCCGCATTCTAGATTGATGTCAGTCACAAACTTTTCCACTATTATTTCACTCTTTACCGGTAAAACTAAAAAAACTTTGGAGAGAGCTTAATCAGCTCATTGCCGTCCGGCAACTCTAGTGGAACTGGGCAGCTTGCTTCGTTGAGTCGCGGGAAATGCGCAGTCACGGCCATCAGGTTTTAGTCGCCGTTCACGCTTAATTGTGTGGGATAACCACTTTATACATGGAATGGAGCTTATATATGTGTGTGACCAGAGGCCGATATTGGACTCGACTCTGCTGACGTCATTGGAAAGACCGGATTTAGCCATGACTTCCTGCCGCTCAAAAAACACCTTTCTGGATTTTGTTCGTCCCAGGACATCCGGTTTTGTGGCTGGCTGCGTCACTCAGATTTGTGGTGATACAGTTGTGTCTGTGTGCTGTTTACACAAGTACAGATTTCTGAGAATTTTGAAGGGGGTAAATGCTTCGCTTGCCGGCTTACACAATAACACGTACGTATCACTTTTGTCTCACTGTTTCTCAACATCGTGCTGTTGCATGGAAAATAACGTTGCAATGCGTTCTATTATAACGGACTGAATTTCGTTACACAATAATATAGTTTTACAATATTTTATACAAGTCCGCCCGAAAACGAAATAAGTAACAATATATAAATGCCCCATACGGTTAAAATAAAAAATACCCAAAAATTGACCCGCTACAATACCCCCTCGATGAGAATTCTGCTGTTCACGACAGAAGAAATCTCATCGACAAACCCCGAAGAGGACCGGTGAGGAACTGGTGCCAACAACCCCCTGGTTCTTAATCTCATGGGTACACGACCCCCCTGGCTTGGCGCCTATGGACTCATCTGAACGAGATCACTGGACTTCTCCGTAAGAGATCCCAACACCGAGAAATCGAGCAGACTCGCACCACAGCGCGCCTCGCCTTCTCACATGCTACCCCCAAAATCCTCAATCCCTGGCTAAAATTATTCCAGCTCCTCCGCCGATATGTTTCCCCTTTTTGCAAGCTGGGCTGCCTTTAGCAAATACTGGGCTCACACACACTCACATTACATGATACCATAACACATTCAAAATAAAAAATTTCTTTTAAAATTTAAAATAAATTTAAAAAATTTAAAATTCAAAAAAATAATATTTTATCAAAAAATTCTCTTCCTTGTTTTTCTAATTTTTGTTTCAAATGACTTAACCTAGACATTTCTACTAATATAAACACATCCTTACTCTAACATGAGAACCACTTATAGTCTACCAATACAATGCAATACAATAAAATAAACATGGTTAATGCACACATAATAAAATAATCATTACTCAAAAATATTCACTCGCTGGCAGGCGAAAAATCAAGTTTTTTTTTTTTCTCAAAAAAGATTAAAATTTTCAAAAATTTTAAATTTCAAAAAAATTTAAATTTATTCATTAAAAAATTTTATTAAATAGCATATTTATTAAAATTATTCAAATATTGGTTTGAATTAATTAAACAAGCAAATTAAAATTGGCTTCCTAATATACAAGCTTATTAGGTGTATGACCCATCAGCTGATCGAAACTGGGTCAAGTTCCAGAATCCTTGACCTACATATGTTGTGTATGCTTTCTGAAAATACACTGAACATCTGTAATATCCTAACTTGAAATACAAACATAATAAAACAAAATATTTAAAATAAACAAAATATTAATATAAATAATCGTTAACTTGACATTTAAATTATTTAAAATAAACAATTCTTAATTTTACATTACTTTCAATTACATCAAAATTCTGTCACTGGTTTCGAAAAAATAAAAATTTTATATTCTTCATCATAAATTCCTCTCTTTATTCTTAACAATTCTACTTCAATCTACGGTGGGTGATGTAAATTGTTTATTCTCATTTATTCTGTCTACATATATAATCTTTACCCCTTTGACTCCAACGCCTACAACTTTTAGTAACATGACACCCATCTCTATCAAAATATCTATCCCAAAAACACACTAAACCCAACTTATCATTACACAAAATCGTCACCTACTCCCAATATATAAAAAAAATACTCTCTAACCCTTTGTACATAGGATACGTGTTTCCCCTACCCAAAACTCAATTCCCTTATTTGGCCCCTGGATTTTACCTAAGGCGGCCCCTCCTCACTAAAATCTATTCTAATCCCGTCCCAACCCTTGTTGCGGACTCCTACATGACACTACCCCCTAATACAAACTTGCCATCCCCAAAAATCTCAATCTCATTACATTACTACAAATACACAAAATAACCTCATTAACTATAAAAACAACAATATGTCACTCAAAATCTACATAAAGTCTCCATTACCACTGTGTCAACATTAATACTTCACCAACTCTGTTACGTCACATCAACTCAAAAACAACATTACATCATATTCATCTCTATCATTTCACATTCAACTTTTAATTCAATTTGGACAGGTCTACGTGTCCCATAAAACATTTATCACCCATGAATTATCTTTTATTAATTTGCATAAATTATTGTTATTTTATTTCTCATATTCTTTTTATCTTTACTTCAACATATCTGTAGTACATTAAACATTAATTAATTGTAACATTTACAAACCAATATACCAGTGACATGGTATTGCTGATCAGCTGATATCCTAACATAATAAAAACACATCTCAAAATTGAACAGATTACATCGATTATACATATTTATTTTTATTTATTCTCACTTCTCACCTCATTGTTTCCCCTTTTTTTCTGATTCTGATGCTTATGTTAACCTGCCAGACGATTTAATTATTGGCTTAGGAAAAAACATACACACATCATGAAATTAACTATTTGTACAATACCTATATCTAACATACAGCAAGTAAACACTACATTTAAAAACGCATAATGAACACCTTATTTTTAAATATCTAAGCAACTAGTTACTTGAACAGAGCACAAGCAGTTTTATTTGATCAAACTTTGAAAAAAAACTTTTATGTCATAAACGTTAAATTCGTGACTCCTTTGCGTCACCTCCCAGCCACACACACTATTTCAGATTATGTAAGACTGTCTCGCCTTTTCGCTTCCACAGAGACGGTATATTTTGGAGCAGGGTTTTACCTCTCCGTGTCTCTGCTTCCGCTATTAAGTTTTAAAGTAGTGAACATCATCATGTTCTTGTTAATAATCATACACCCCTAAAACGGATCTACCACCTGTCTATGCCACCCCCAAGCGGGCAGAGTGGCAGCCGCTGTTCCATAGTACCGGAGATTTCCTCTAATTGTCCCCCCATTGAATTTCACATATATACCAATTTCAAGTCAGCTATGGTCAAGGGACTTGGTATGACCATAGCTGGCCGCTAGCCAAAACCACGGTTAGTGCTGGTAAGGCAGCAACCGCCCGAAAAGTCGAGGAAATCTAACTTTAATTTAATTGCCTGTTACACATCACTACTATGTGCGACACGGTAGTTGGCAGTGTGTACACTTTAATTTACACTGATAAGGTGTGCCGCACATTTATCGCCCTTTTGGCCTCCGATGGAGGTAACACTCACTGTTACCCCCAACCCATTTCGCTATCTAAGAGAGCACAGGCCACCCCCTCAATAGCCACTTCATAACTAATTACAATTGAAAACTAATTAAAATTTTTTGTATACATTATCATATAATATTAGCATCAACAATCATTTAACCCATTCATAACCTTTTACCGTTTAACTTTCTTGAAATTTTCAAAATTTATTATTTAATAATCATTATATATCATTTTTCATTTATTATAAAAAATTTTTAATTATCATATTTATTCAACACAATGATTGCATTAAAATTTCACTATTGCATTAACACCTCAATCACACCTGTAAACATATTTTATTATACATGATTAATTAATTAACATTTAAATAAGCAATCAAAATATTTAAGCATCTCAAATTGTTTTAATTAAATTAATTGCCAAAAAATATAAATTATATAGTTATCGAAACAATCACCATTAATCAATTACTGTTTTCAAAATTAATTCTGATATTTATTTACTTGCAAATATTTCAATATTATTATCACAACAATCATCTTACGTACACACATTATTTATTTAACATTCCACCATGCACACATATAAATTCACTATATTTTACAAACTCTTGTTATTTATTGTTCAGTTTTTTCCGCACTTCATTTGTCCAGATTTGCCATGTCACAAAACCATAAAACAAAATATTTATACTGTCTTTTATTGTTTTAATAGTTTAACCTCCATCGTTCCAAATCAACCTTGGTTCTACATAACATCGTTCAATTTTATCAGCACACAAATGACTGTTTTGTGTGTGGTAACCATACAAACTAAACTCATTTATTTTATCCACATAATCATTAAACAGGTCAACATTAAGTACATTGGTTAAGTCCCCATCAGTAATATTCGTTATCAAGTCAGTTATTTTTTCTTCATAAAGTAAATTATTATTATTTAAACATGTATTATCAAAATAATCTTCACTCTCTATTTTAACAGGTAAGTGTTTCATGTCAACTAACATCTCTTTCAACTCATTATAATCTCTCATTAGTTTATATAATTCTATCTCTCCATTTAAATCTCTCTCATTCCATGCAGAGGGTACAAAATTATTCAACAAAATTAAACAACTCAAATCTTTCATTAATAAGGGTCTCTTGCCCAAAAATAACACTTTTGAACACTCTGGTTCATCATAAATAAGGGGAAATTCTACCCTCTGCTCTACACATTCGCTTAAACTCTCTTACACACACTCTCCATCTCATCAACAACTATTACCTCCTCATTCACCTCTAATCCCATTAAACTCTCATTATCACTACTATCTACACTTTCATTAATAATCTCATTATTTATTTTTTCCGTATCAGTCTCTGATACTAACTCTTCAAACACATTAATATTCT